>JAWJED010000040.1:748279-960822 GCA_033675135.1 Frankliniella intonsa | reverse complement strand
CAGGGGCTTCCCTCTGGCACCCTCATGTGACGACTGCAGGAGGTCACCGGTGACTTCCATCGCAGACAGCCGCAGATCACGCTCTTCACGGTCACCACTCACGCCGATGCAGCAGCAGGGGCTTCCTCTCTCTGGCACCTTCTTCCAGACGACCGCAGTGAGGTCACCGGTGACTCTCTTCGCAGACAGCCGCAGGTCCCGCTCTCAAACATGCCTTCAAGATTCCATAGAGAGCCCAGAAAGTGGGCCGAAAGTAGATGTGGTGGCCATGGCTGGAGTGCAGAGCAGGCTACCTGGGGAGAGCCTAAATACACTTCTGTTTCCCTGTCAAGGTTGGGGACCGCGCCAGCAGTATTGTAAAGTCCAGTTTAGAAGTCTTAACTTTTGTGTCGGTTACTCTTATCTCTAGTCTGTGTTTTACAAGAGGACCTACCTTCTATATATATTTTGGACAGGAGACTATCAGCAGCACCACGATGACCCTTCCACTATTCCTCTTAATGATCCGAAGGATAAAAAAATTTGAAGACTTCAAGGTAATAGTTGAACTATGTTGGAAGTGGAAATTTAATGCACTGTCATTGAAACGTAAATCTCATCTAAATTGATGAATCGTTGGTTTTTTTTTTTTTTTGTCTGTAGGCTACAGTTCTGGAACGACGGCTGCGGTCGGAGGCAGCTTAATTTCACCACACCCAACATCGTCAGGTACTGCAATATCTGTCGCTGAGTTTTCACATATACTGTCTTTGGATAGCAGGAGCAGAGTTACTTATAATTACCCTCCATCATTGCAGTGTCACTTGCTTATTCAAGCCACGGGATGATAGAAAAGAGCAGGACCCCACCTTTGTGCCTCCCTGCACTTAAACCCAAATCCAAAGCCCAAAGGGAAAGGGGGCAGGGGACGTCCTGTCAATCCCAAAATAAAACCAAGGAAAGAAGGAAATGGAGGCCGAGCTCAAGGAGAAGGAGAGGCTTCTGGAGGGAGTTGTTAAAGAGTACGTTATTCATATAAGAATTAGAGTAGTTTTCTGAACTTATTCCTGACTTAAGATGAGCGGTTAGGTTGTCCACAGAGTAAAATGAATGATGGTAGCAATAAGGTACAGCACCACCTCCTCCTCTAAGGTACATGCCATACAGGTATTGTAATTTTAGGAAAAGAAGTACCTACTGCTAATATATCTAACACTGGTAATTTTACAGCCAATACATCTCCCCTCCATTGACCGTGATGCAATTAAGAGGGAGGAGATATTGTTCAGAGTTATGTCGAAGGACTTAAATAATATTGATCAGAAATCCATTGACCAGGCCATGAGGTGCCTTCTAATCACAAACAATGTAGGATGGAGTGACATTCAAGGACTGGAAGGTGTAAAGAAATCTGTGCGTGTAAGTACTACCAATAGATGTCGAACAAATCTGCATACAAGTAACTAAATAAGAAGGTAATTTATTTTCTTTATATTGGTGGCAGGAGGTAGTAGTTTGGCCACTATTACGGCCAGATGTATTTAGTGGTGTGAGAGCCACAGCAAAGGGTATAATGCTGTTTGGCCCTCCCGGCACTGGGAAAAGTGAGATAGGTAACTATCTGTTATTCCCTCGAGCTGCTTAAGAATCTAAAAGTTCCGTCTTCTGATTCATTGTGTTTCATTTGCAGCACGTTGTGTTGCGTCATCAGTGAAGGAATGTGCTTTCTTTAGTGTCACAAGCAGTAGCATTACTTCTAAGTGGGTTGGAGAAGGTGAAAAGGCTGTGAAGGCCCTTTTCACAGTTGCCAGGTATTGTTATTTGTGTGTACTGTTAGTTACAATCACTCTGCTTATTTCTGTGAATATAATTTTGGAAGGGGGGGCGAGGGCGATAAAAAGTTGATTTGTTGAATGATTTGACTCATAAAGCAAAAAATATTGAATAGGCTTTTTTATCACATGATGGGTATTCTCTGATGCAGATTTTTTTTTATTCTACTTGTCATAATATCTTAAAAACATTCATGGGAGAGCCAAGATATTTGCATTTATTGTACACTAACATCATATTTTTTTAAAATCTTAACGTGAATCTACATGAAGTCAAAATCATGAATAGCGGCTGTCTTGACTTCTACCTCTCAGTCTTCTGATTTAGATAAACCTTACAGGAAACCTTAAGTGTATTTGGCTTAAATCTTTTTAAATTATTTAAGTTTTAATTTCAGGGCTGCCTCACTCTCCATCATTTTTATTGATGAGATGGAGGTGCTCTTTGCATCCAGATCAGAGAAAAAGCAGGAGAGTGGACAGCATATCCTGACAGAGTTTCTTGCCCAGATGGTAGGTATCCTTTTCTACCTCCTGATAACAGTTTTACACACATCCTGTATAACTTCCTTCTAGTAATTTTTAATCCCTATTTTTCACAGGACGGAGTGACACATTCTGAGAAAGATTCCAATGTAATTGTAATTGGTGCCACAAACAGGCCAGCGATGATTGATGATGCAATCTTGAGGAGGTTTCCTTCAAGATTGTATGTGGCGCTTCCTGATGTTGATGTAAGTATTAAACAAGTAATTGAAATTTGAAGAATGGAGTTTGTCTTACTTGTGTGCTGACAAGTCTACTTTTATTCAATCTGCAGGCTAGGAGAGACATGCTTAAATTTTACCTGGGAAAAACTAATCATTGTTTGAATGAAGATGACTTTCGCAAACTTGCAGTCAAACTAGTTTCTTTCTCCGGTTCAGACGTAAGGAACCTCATCTCAAAGGTGTCCCTTGAGCCATTAAGGGAAATGACTGAAGCTGATTTGCTAAGTGTCTCTAAAGATGATGTAAGTGACATTTATGTATGAATATTATAAAAAGTTATGGAGATAATTATATAAGACCTACAATCCCAATCCCCTCAAATATTTTCTCAGATTGTTCTCTGTATTGCAGATTAGACCGGTAACTTGTGATGACATAATAAGGGCGCAACAAAAAGTCAAAGCATCATGCAATAAAGAACTATTAAAGGAGTATGCTGCTTTCAATGTCAAGTATGGGAGCTTGTAGTGCCTTGTTTTCACAGTAATTATTTTTATTTTTCTATCATGTTGACTACAATCACCATTGCTTCATGTTTTGTATGTGTGTTAGCTTGGCCTTAATTTCAATAAATAGCTGCCGAATGATTGTGTTTTACAACATTTTTATTACTTTGTGCTATGTTATGTTACGTGGAGGTTTTTGGTGGTATCTCAACTATGCGTTTGAAATGCGTGCTATGTAAGCTACCGAACCGTTTCGTCCATAAAATCCGAGAAACGCAATTCGCGCTTTCGTTCGCATCACAAAACAGCATCCATCGCCGTTTAAGTACCTCCAGCTACATTGAAGATCAATATTTGTTTTATATCAATGCATTTACTTATTAATAATGACTACGCCAGGAAATATCTCGCGTGAGGTGAGAACCATTTCGCCTGCATGCTATTCACCTTTAGACATCATATAACCTGGATAAAGTTGTTGCTTCATTAACCCTTTCCGTTTGAAATTATAAATCAACAGGTGATGCAAATTATCAACAGCAATTGTGTGCCTCAGGTGGTAAGAGCACCTAACAGTAATGTTTATCACCAATCCACCAATGGTGATACACCAGTTATGGTAACAACCTTCTCTCTATCAAGGCTTTATAATTTTGGGATAGAGGATAGTATTGCATATTTCCACATTACATTCAGCAGGTGTCAAGAGTTCCCTTGATGTCCATTGGCATTAGTTTTAACTCAAGTCGCTCCAAGGGCACACCAAGACCGAGACTCAATCAACTGCCATGCAAGACTCTTACTGAAGCTGATAGTAATGGTTATCTGAAACCCATCAACACCTTAAAGGTGATAGTTTATATATACACTTGGAATTTATTTTAAGGCGCAAGAGTACTGAACTTTTTCTTTGTAATTTTCAGGTACATCAAGCTACAGCAACAATAACAAAGCCTTTTGCCATCATAGCTACTGATGGTAATCTCAATGGCAATCTTGACAAGGAAAATGTTGTGGCAGCCCCATCATCCCCTTTTAAAACAACAAAGGTAGCTTGTCTTAGCTAATGCTTAAAATTGAAAGTATGTTTGAGTGGACTTTTGTATGTTTGATATTTTTACAGAGAAAGATGTCGCTTACACTTAAAACTAAGTGTCCTGTGGTGAGTCTAATATTTTTTCTTTGGCTTTAATTGTTATTTTTTTTTCTTTTTTAAACATTTTCAGGTCATATTTTTAACTAATATGTTTACTCCTTTTTAAGTTACAAGGGAAAAGTGATCCGGTGCTCCTTGCTTTACAGTTGAAGGCAAGGAATACTCTTAATGAATTCAACAGCAAGAAAACTTCTCATTCTCTGGTAATTCAAAATCTTTCAGAATCGAAAGTGCTCCATTCTGAAAACACTGCCTGATCATTTGTTGGTCCTCTTTAATGCTCTCTTTCTAGGTGGAATTAAATCCTACTGCAATTCAAATTTCTGATACCAAGGAGCTATCCTCTCATCAACCTTCTGAGCAGGTATTGTTTATTGCTCTAGTGAGTTAAATTTGTTTGAAATCAAATACATTTGCATGTATATTTTATTCTATGGTCCAAAGTTATCAAACAATGATGAAGAGACTCCCAGAAAAATATTAAATGAACACAACAATTCTGACTGCAGTACTAGTGACTTTGATGATAGCAGCCCTTTAAAAGTCGTTGCTGTCTTAAATGAAGAGTCTGCCGAATCTGATGACAGCGACTTCATCTGTAGAAAGAGGAGCAAGAAAATATCAAGAGAGAACGTTGTGGTTCATCAAAGTTGTTCAGACATATCACATCCACTTCTCTTAGTGAGTGTAACCTACATTTGTCTAGTTTTTGAGAAAAATCTCCTATTATGTCAATGTTCTTCTATTATTTAGAATATACTACCGGAAGGATACAAATATCAGCAAGAAAATCTTGAGGAAGTTGACTCTACTAAATTTATTGCAACCATCAGAGTCAATATTGAAACCAAAGAGGAGGCACTGAAGTGGATTAAAGATTATGAAACTGTGACACTGACAAATTTCAGAAAAATGAATGGAAAGGGAAACAGTCCTCGTCTTGTGTACAAAGTAAGTTATAGTATCACTCACAGTAAATCGTGACTAAGCTGTAAAAAAAAATGTCCTATTTTCATCTTATTTTTCTTGCATAGAAACGATTTCGATGTCACAATAACACCAGAGCATCTGAAGCTAATAGCAAGACCAAAGTGCACCACAAAAAACATGTGAACTGTCCTGCAGTCATTATTTTGACAGTCAAAAACAAAAACATGCTCAGGTCAGTTCAAGTTTTATTCCTCATACATATCCTCTGTTTCCAGAAGAAAGTTTACTCTTGGAGGCAAAAAAAGAATATCTGGTGGACGTCGTCCTGGTGGCAGCAACAAACCAGCAGAACTTCGCCAACATGATTACACATCATTTGGGCGACTGCCAGTCAACAAGGCCAGGGCACAACATAATCTACAACAGTGTGTTGAGAAAAATGTTGCTCTCCCAAACAAGAGGATTTCAGCTGATTAAGGGAAGGATGTGTTAAATTTCAAAGTAATTTATTACGCTTCTTAAGTTTATAATCCTCAACAATATTTATTGTTTTATCCTAAAAATAACTGATGTTTTACATTTCAAAATAGTAAGTGGAATGTTATGAATATTACATTTTATTTAAATGCTTCTCCTTTGATGATAATAATTTTTATATATGACAATATACTCTTATGACACTTATTTTGCTGTTTATTAAAAAAAATACCAACCACCAATTACAAGCATTAACTAACTTCATGTAAATATGTCGATACCATACACCTTAAGAGAAAGACTATGAATTTATGCAAAATATTAACACTAACACCAACATGCCCTTAAGGTCTTCATGGAATTCTTAGTAGGTATCACCGTTGAGCTCGACGCACATATCTAAATAATTATAAAGAAAGGATAAGACTAGATAACATAGATAACCAAACCCAGCAAAATTGCAAGGAATGCCGACACGCACACTTACCTAGTATTCTTGAGTAGATAATTCTAATTCATCCCATAAAAGAAAGACAGAAGTTGTTTACTTCTTAGCAAGAAATTGATAACATCTCCTTTACAGTAAAATATGTCTGATGTGATGTACTTTTGATACTTCAATAGCTTCAATTGGGAACGCTTTTCAAAGAGCCGGGTGAGTGTCCAGAACGCGTATTTTGTCATACTCCGTGTCGACCAATCAGAGAGCCGGAATAGCGGCTGGTGGGGGTGCCTATTCCGAACTCGGTAGAGTCCACGAAAGTGCCCCGGCGACCGCCCGCCCGCCCGCCTGGGGCTCATCTCGCGGTCGCGCCCTGCATCTGGCCCCTGCTCCCCGCAGTCGCGCCCTCCTCTAATCAGTCGCTCCAGAGCAGCGCCCGTGCTCAGCCACCGCTTCCTCGCACCCGCTGTACCGCCTTACACGTGTGCGTGTACTTTGTGTTTCACCTAAGTGACAAGTCTTAGTGCTTGACCTAACTGATAAGTGTTTGTGCTTCAACTGAGTAACAACTGCCTGTGCTCCAACCAGCTGACAAGATGGCGACACCGCAACAACCGTGCCCCGCGGTGCCCGACACACTCAAACTTTTGCTGCATCAACTATGTAAATTGGTAACAACATACGTTACCCAAACGCAGTATGGAGACCCGGAATTTGTCTACCGCTTTGCTTCCACCCTTCAACACCCATTCTACTACTTACATCGATGGATTTTACTCAAACTACGCTGCCCAAGGTGACAGAATGTCCCAACTGCCAGCTCACCTTAAAACCGGGTGAACGACTCCTCATCCTGCCCGTACGCTACACTGAATTCATCTCCTTTCTTCAAACGCCGACGCCATCAAGGTTGGTCTTCAAATGTCCAAGATGCAAATGTTCTCCTCCAGCACCAATGCTTTTCCTCGGGCCTTCATTGGATCCCCGTTCCACACCCCAACAAGACTCGCCACCTGTTGCCTCCACCAATCTTTCCACATGGACGAACTGTTACGATTCAGGGACTTAATTACATCAGATGTTTGTGTAATTCCTTATAATTGCCCCTACAGCTGGTGCTGCCAAACTATATTGGCATTCATGTGGTTTCACGAAAGAGTCGAAAAGAAAGCCTTAGTGGTTACACGTGTGGCGTCTCTATTTATATTTATGTCTCAGACCTTTCTCAGGCTTTTCGGCAGGTAAGTTTAGTTAAGCACACAAGTTTTCTAAAGTGTTATCCCCGCTCTGGTCAAAAATTTCTGCCCATGTAGGCATGGATCGTATGGTGACCACCGCTCCCCCCAGACTAAAATATCTTGTAGCCGCGTTCCTCGTGGAGCACCTCGTGGAGCTCTATGGTGATCGGTCGCCCAGCGCGACCTACAGGGAGCGGATTTGTTCCGTTCCCTGGGGCCTGCTTCTCTCCTTCTACTCCTTCCCTGGGCTCCGCTGGGTGCCCGAACTGGTGAAGGATCTTCTGCCTTGGACCGGGGCTTGGGCGTACCTGGGTGGTACCGGGTACAAACCCGACACCCGGGTTTTGGACGTCTACTGGGTTTGGTTGAATGGAGATTTCGGGCAAAACCGACATGAGCCCCGCCCGAACCTGAGCCCGGGACCCGTAGGTCCACACCTTGGTTAGGTGCAAGCTTGACATGAGTCCGAACCTGGGAAGAGACCTCGGTACCCCAACCTCTTGGACTCATATCTGGCCCAGGTCGCCTCTGAAGCCTTCCGGGCTCAGGTTCGGGCGGGGCTCATGTCGGTTTTGCCAGATTTCGAGGAGCTGGACCCACTCCATTGAGATTTACATCGCTTATGGGGAGAAGGTCGACGCGGCGCGTCATTTATCAAGGTTTCTTTCACAGAGTACAATGCGCCCGGTGACCTTGGTGGTACGCATGGAATCCTTGGATCATTTGCCCGAAATCGGCGGGTACCGGCGCGTTCATTTTCGCCATTCGCCGGAGATAAGCCGGTACGCTGACGTGTGCCGGGTGGTCACGTACCGTCGCAATTGACCGTGTAAGTTAAACATTAATATTGTTACATTTTCCCCCTTTTTTTCTTTTCTTTTTTTTTTTCTAGTTGTTTTCCTTTGAACTTATTTTTGCAGACAGTACTCTGCGGGGCCCGCTCTGACGGCCTTTGGGGTCGCCCAGCTCTCGGCGTGGCAGTCTCAAAAACCTCTGTGCCAAACTAAGCCCTCTTTTTCTTTCCTTTGCAGGCCCAGCCCACATACCCCCCTGGCGCGGCTGTGGCTTTCGCAGACCAGGCAGCAACTACTCCAGTTCCGGAGTTGTCGCCAGGCTTCGCGTCTTCGCCAAGCAGCGCATTCTGGCGTTACACAAGGAGACCCAAGATCTCTCATTTCACTGTTAAAAATAATTGTCAGTTGACGACACTGCCCGTGATGGCTGTGTTGTTGGTTTACAACAATATTTGTTTTATTTGTATAAGTGACAAAAGACTTTCTATTTCAACAGTGTTCGTCCATACCGAAATGAGAACTTATCAGCATGTTGTAACTTTACAACATAATTGTAGTTAAGTTTGTTAACAACACATGTCGTTTCAATACAACCAACATTGTTATGTTGGTTGGGAACACGCACTTTTCCAATTGAAAAATGTGTTGCAGAAAATTTTAAGAATATTGTTAGATTACAACATGCTCGTAAAATTACGACATATGTTGCTAACATACTTAATTACAAATATGTCGTAAATTTACGACAAATTTTTTAACAGTGTTGACGAGTTTCTCGAAGCTATCGGAATGGAAGAGGAACATTACATAGCAGTAGTCCGTTCCCAGGTTCGGCAGCCAAAAGTCTTCCTTCGACGGGATCTGAAAGAAATCAAGCTGAACAGCTACAATAAGCTGGCTCTGCCGTTGAATGAGGGCAACATGGACATACAGTTCATGCCTGACCCTTACGGCGGTGCCGTTTACGTGGTAAATTATACCGGTAAATCAGACCGAGGCATCTCGAAGCTCATCAAGGAGACGGCTGACAAGGTGCGGGCAGGACATGCACCACTGAAGGAGCAGCTCCGTGCAATCAGCAATGTGTTTATCAACAAGTCGGAAGTGTCTGCCCAGGAAGCCTCCCTACACATCTTGGGCTTGAGCATGGCGGAGGCATCGGTGGCAGACATATATATCAATACATCACCACCAGAAGAGCGGGTCCGCCTTCAAAAAGCTGCTGCAGAACTGCGCCGTATATTCGAGGAAGATCCAGGCAGTACGGACATCTTTGCCGCTGGTCTCTTGGAGCACTACGTGCAACGCCCTGACGACTTAGAGCAGTGCTGCCTGGCTGAGTTCGCGGCGATGTTTACATTTCACTCTAAACCGCGGTCTAAGAGAGTCAACGCTGCAGCTGCGCAGGATGTGTGTGTTGAGGAGGAGAACGAAGACGATGTTGAGGTCATCGAGGAAGATGAGACACATCCTCCTCCACCGATAGCTGAGTGTGTGGTTAGTATTCGATAGGGAAGGTAGTATGTGCAATTTCATAACATCATTCATGCAAATGCAAATGTGTGAATGGCGCACATGTGCTAAACCACATACGTATTGACGAGTTTATTTATTTGCTAGCAAATACATTTCATAAGTACGAAAATTTGCGTCATCGACACACCTGAATCGCCATGTTCTATCGAAAAATTGCTGTCTTACCCATGACGAGTCGTTTATCTATCGGTTGCACAGTAAAACGTCTAACACTTTTGCACAGTGAATGATGCGATTTATCTGCACATATCATGCATATTCTGATCTGAACCTTTCTGGAGAAAGAATATAGTCTTTTAAATGGGCAAAGTTTTAATTTCTCTCCTAATATGTCAGCCCTTCGTTTCGAACACAAATGAATGCCTCTGGTTGGGCAGCGACTCAAAACAAAACATTATGTGAGCACAGAATTCTTTCCAATTGCGCGTGCCAAAGCTTTCTTGTGTGCACTTTGATATGTTTTAAATAAGATAAAACTTGTGCACACTCCGTATGCGTATGCGAGCACATTTTTATTTGTCAATTTAGCTTAATGCGCACACGATAATTCTGCAACGAAATTAAAGTTTTATCACTGTAAGCAGAACATTTTTTATAGTTCAATAGACCAATAACGAATCATTTTCTACAGTTACTTGAATGGATAATATGCGTCTCGTATTTTGTAGTACTTCAGTATAGTAATAATATTTAGAAGTAACAATTATAATATTTAGAAGTAACAATTAAACGCCTTTTTGTATTTTAATTTATATGATAATCTTGTTTCCTTTGTTTTCATTTTTAAAGGTTGCTGTTGCTCAAAAGGACCTCCAGCTAAAAGACAAAAGTGGCTACGTGAGCAGGCGAGCCCCTGACAAGGAGGGTAGGGACAATCCGAAGGTAATCCGGTACCGAAACTTCAGTCCTGCCACGGATCCGGACAACTTCATGAGGGAGCAGCTCATGCTTTTCTCGCACTGGAGGGATGAGAACACACTTGTGAGCAACACGCGTGGCCTGTACGAAGCGAACTTGGACTGCAAAGCAGCCCGGCCAACATCGCCATCGCCGCCCCGGCCCCTGCCGCGCCATCAATAACAGCTAAACTAAGGAATTACCGGCACCAACGGACCTCAGCACCAGCGGGACAGAACGCCGTGACTGCACCAACAAGTGAGAACCTGCCACAATTTTCTACATTGTTCACAGCACGGCCACCTAGCCCCAGGTACCAGGACGGGCCCCAGGTACCAGGACGGGCCCTGGGACCTGTCGACGGACGGGTTCGTGTCCGTGTCCCTACCCATCAACGATCCGGACAACACACCCCGGAGACCAGCCGGCCCAGATCCGCTGAGGGACTCTAATAGTAGCCTCTTTAGTTTCCAATCAGCGGACACCTGGGTCGATTGAGCAGCGCCCCTACCCCGCCACGCGCCGCGCCTCTGCAGCGCGGCAGGCCGCTGACGCCACGCCCCGCCTCGCCACGCCCACCGCACCCGCGGCCCGCCAAGACCCAGCACCTCACCACATCAAACGCGGCAGGCCCCACAAACGCCCAGTTCTCCGACAGCACGAGTGGCCACAGCTGCAAGTGGCGTCCTTCATCACACCGGCGCAGCTGAACGCCATCTTGGCAAAGACGGATACCAAGCTCCGCACCGCAACCCGTGTGGCGCTGACGCAGCTTCAACCCCAAAATACGAAGGTACGCCCGATATAATCCCCCTCTAGCCTTGTTAAATGGCAGGCTCTACCCCCTCCCCCCTTTTTTTCCCTACGTAAACAGTGCATCCATTCCTGGCAAAAATACTCACGTTTTATTCCTTTTTCATTTCACCATGAACGGCGACGGCGCGCTGCGGCCGCAAACCAACGACACATCCCCTACTTTTTCAAAGTTTATTATTCTAACCTAGTGCGGCTGTGCCAGCATTATTGGGCTTACTGCAACGCCCAGACTGACTTAATTCCTTATGATCTCTAAGACCGAAATATAAGTTCCTATTTTATTTTATTTTCTTTCTTCCCTCGGGTGGGAATTTTTAACAGAGTCCAATGTGCCTTAATTTTTTCCTTTGCCAACTCGGGTGAGACTTCTAATCATGAGATTGTGTGAATTCTATTCAACTATTTATGTACACCTCAGTGTTCTTTATTAGGTAATTGTTTTGAGTGCAAACTTATAAATGATAATAAAACATGTGCTGATTTTGGTGCTTCTTAACATGAATATTTGAAATGTGTTTTCTTTTTATATAGTAAAGTGTTTGGGTGTGTATGTTACTTTATCATGTACTGCACTGAGTGTTTTAGTATGTACTTCTCCCTGCTCCTTATTACCCGAATGTTTAGAAAATAAATTTTGAAAGCCAACGCATTGGGTGCAGAACTTTTATTCAAATAATCAGTGTAAATTATTAATCTTTTGTGTGAACTCTAATAGTGTTTGTAAATTTTTTTTAACCAACTGTTCACTATGTTTTCATTCTGTGTGGCACTTAACAATATTTTGTGTGTGAATTTTTTTTGTCTATTCAACGAGACTTGTTCTGTAAAGTCTTCGTGCTATTTGCACTTGTGTTATGTCGACACTTGAAACCTATAAGGTCGTAGTTCGGGGAGGCTTCGTACACGGTCGCGCCTGCGCCCGGAGGTTTCCAGCCTAAGCATAAGCTCACGGCTGGAAAAATCTCCGTCCTACCCCTTCGCCATGCTCGCCGAGATGGATTTAGGCCTGTACCGACGCTGGTGTGTCTTGTGGCGTGAATTAATGAGCTATTCAACTGTCGTGCACAGTGTGCACCCGCAAGTGTTTCGTACTATCCCGATATTCCGGGCGAGTCACTCGAAGCTGAACGAATTTTTATGATGGTACCTGCCAGTAACCTTAGGCGCATAGAGGGCGCACATGACTTTTGTGAAGATTATTCGGCATATGTAAGATTTGATAACTTAGCGAAGGTATCAATTATTTTTTCAGATAAGTCTATTGATAAGTATTATTATGCATATTACTTAGATGATAATGTTGCAAGATTTACATGGGCAATGGGGCGCGTTCGCGACTTTTTTCGGAATTGCCCCAGCATCGATTGGTTGGAAGCTATTTTTGCCTCCCGCAGAATACATGTGCTAGATGAAGGGTTCGATTCTTATCTAAGTAATTTTCCCGGGTTTAAATCTGTGCGAAGATTTGAAAATAATATGAACAAGTTAGTTCTGTATCGAGAAACTAGCGGCTTCCAGCCGGCGGACTGGGATGAAGAGTTTTAAGCAGGCGTACGTCTCTCTCTCTCTCTCTCTCTCTCTCTCTCTCTCTCTCTCTCTCTCAAGACCCTCCCGAGGTGGGGCGGGCCTGGGCTGGCCCCGGGGATCCCCCCCCCCCCCTTCTCCACCCTCCCTTTCCATTCTCTCCATGCCACGGCTCGGAGTCCAGAAGCGGCAAGGAAGTAACCGCTCCCCATTCCCCCCCCTCTCTCTCTCTCTCTCTCTCTCTCTCTCTCTCTCTCTCTCTCTCTCTCAGGGCTCCGTAACTTATCATAACACGAACGAATGTTAGTTACCTAACGTAACAAAAGACATGTTCCAATAAAAGTTAAAGTTTTAGAATTTCAAATGTGTCCCAAATTATTCAGGAACAATGGACATGTGATTTGCACCATCCGCACCAATAACTTATTTTGAAAGAGCCAGAATAAAAGTTACAAGTTGTAACTCTAACGCTTAACATAACTTTTAAGGAGCTTAAGTAATAAGTTACGGAGCCCTGCTCTCTCTCTGTTTGTCTGCCCCCCCCCCCCCCGCCCCCCCGCCCCCCGGTCACGTCGGTGGGCGAGCGGGCGGGCTGGCTGTGCGAGTCAGGGATGTATACAGATAGGACCCTTCATACCACGGCGTCAAGTGTCGTTTGCAAGCGCAGCGCAGCTCGGTCTCGCTATGGACACATCCTCGACACGTCAGTTCACTCCGCAGCGACCCAGCGTGAGCACACAGCCGCCGCGTTGGATAAAGTCGGTTTAGTGCCTTTATGAATTTTGTTTTGCTACTTATCCCTTTGCTTAACGATTGGTGCGCTCATATTATGCCCGTTTTAGCAGTGTTTTGCGTCCCCGGCCGGCGCCATGGCTGTCACGTCGTCGGGGACCGGCGCGCTTGTGCTCCTAGGTGTGTAACTCCTTCCCTCTCCGCACACCCCTCCGCCCCGCCTTTCTGCCCCGCCTCTCTGCCCCGCCTCTCCGCCCTCACCGCAACCGAGCGCGCTGTGGTGGGTGGGCCAGAGCGGGGGCCAGAGCGGCGGGGCGGGCGGGGCGGGGCGGGGCAGGGCGAAGCGCCCAGTTCCACATAGCAGCTGTTCGACTTTTAACTAATTCTTGTTTTATTATTATTAACAGGGGTTTCATTAACAATCTTCTGCGTTGCGATCGAGGCGCAATCAACTGCCCCGCTGACGTTCGAGCCTCTGGATATCAATATTATTGCTGCAGCAGTTGACGCTACTCCGACGGTTGTTCAATCAGCTGCCCAAACCTTTTGCTGGCACCTCCCCTTCCAACGAGCCCACGCCGGCATCCTGGCGCTCCACGAGGCTACGTCACTGGCCCTCTCCCGCGGCCTGTGTTCACCCACACCTCGTCCGGAACCTGAGGGCGCCACTCATCCATGCGTAAGCATTAACGACGCGATCAACAAATGGGCAGAGTGGTCCTTCGAACCGACTGTGACCCACATGCTCGCTTCCGTCCGTGACATTTCCAGAGTTCAGCGGCCTGCAGTCGGAAGCGGCTGTTCGTTTACTTGCCAACTATTCCGACGCCTGTCCGCCTCATTTAAAATTGTTTTACCAAAAGGTTTTATCCGATTCATGGGCCTGTGTCATGCATTTTATTGGTGAGTTGCATTTAATGTCAGAGACTGTTAGGCACGCTCAAGTGCCTTCTTTTTCGGCTATGAGTTGTTTGTCGCTAAAGGAGACTCTAATTAATGGCGCCTTGACTGCAACGATTTGCACAATTGCTCACTCACTTTTGTTGGACACGTTATACAACTAGTCCTTGTCCTGCCCATTTATGAAAACGCTTCGTCTTTTACTTTGCTCCCAGCGCCTCGACTGTTTACGGGCGGCAAGGCTGAATACCTCGAAAGTTTCTCGCTAGACCCCCTTCCCATTTCATTGACCGTTTCTACCCCACCAAAAATAGTCGGAAATATTAGTCATCCTATCGAAAACTGTCTGCAAACCGTGTTTTCCTCGAGTGGTTCGTGCTCCCTTGCTGAAATTGTTTTAAATGAAAACATCATTTTTCCTTTGAACGAGACCTCAAGCTGGGTTGTAATTACTCCTTATCCACAAATATTGTCGGTTAGAGTCAATAAGACAAGCAGGCTGCAGCGCCTGCCCACGGATGGCAGAGCCATTGTACGTGTGGCTGACCCATTGAACTGCTGCGTTTCCATCCGCCTCGGAAAAAATTTAAATCTAATGGAAATTCCTACTTTTCATTCCTTGCAGTTTATTCGTCTTGACAAGGAAAATGTAATTAAGGTTAGGCCAGATTTGCCCCATATCGACGCGCCTCCTGTTACTCCTCCCACCTTCGTTTCATCTTCCCAGTCTTCTTCAACAGATCGGCATACGCCCACCCCTCCCTCCCCCACCATACCCTTACTCGCTCTCCCTACTTCGTTACCCCCTCTCGCTTCCGCTGATTACCCAACCACGGCCTACGCTGACCCAACGGCGACGCTCCCGCCTCTTGATCCGACCAATCTCTCTCAACCCTCGACTTTAGAGCTCACGCCTACACTTTCCCCCACTTTTTCGCCCCCTCCGCCGGCGACTGATCCGTCGTCGCTTCCGCCGCTCGCACCTGGCCCCATTAACATCTCGATGACTACGGCAATGCCACGCTCATTCACAACTCCACCTACCTCCACCCCCTCCTCTTTCGTCTCGCCCCCTCCCCACCCCGCCACGCCCCCGTCGACCCCTCTCGCGCCGCTTGAGGGGCGAGCCGGCCCAGACACGGCATTAGCGATGGGTTGGCTTCTGTTTTTCTCCTTACCCAGGCTAAGATTACCATGGTGGCCATGGCCACATGAACTAGTTCACCATGGCCACGAGGTACTTTACTATGGCTATCATCCCATTTACCATAGCTATCGCTGAGACCATGGGCATCGTGCCCCATGGCCTCTCCATGCCCATGGGTGGAAGCTAAGTGGCCATGGCCATGTTGCCCATGGCCACCCAGTGCCCATGGGCGACACTATGTGGCCATAGGCAACGTGGTCACAACGACATTTGCCATGGAAACCTTATTGGCCATGGTAAACATAGCCATGGCCATGTTTAGCCATTGATGGCCATGTAATTTCTACACTTTATAAAATCTACAAATATTGGAATTTCAACCTGAAATTTGGTAGGAAGCTTCTTGGAAGTTTTTTAGTAGGCCCATTTCTAAATAATTGAAATCCGTGATATTTTTTCTGGCATCTTGAAAACGGCTTGAGCTAGGACAAAACTGACACCAGATTTGGATCCGCCTCGGTCAAGACACCCCATAATAATACCCTATTACTATTACTTACATTAAATTTAACTTAAAGGAAACTTAAACTTTGCAACGTTTAACAGATTATACCATGGCCGCCACTACGCCCATGGGTCAGTGCACCCATGGGCCGGTACACCCATAGTAAAAATGCACCCATGGGCCAGAGCGCCCATGGCCACGACCACCAATGGGCCAGAATGCCCATGGTCACTGATAACCATGAGCAATTTACAATGGCCATTCTCACCATGGGCAGAGACCATGAGTGGCCATGAGTGGCCATGGCCATCAGATGGCCATGGCAACCCGCATGGTAATCTTAGCCTGGGTACTGGCTTTTGTTCTTTTTAAAAAATTTCAGCCAAAATGCGATCGTCAACAGGGTCGCGGTGATACTCTAGAACTGTCAAACCTCGAGAATTCTGTGTTAGAGAGCGCTTTGTAATCTCTGTTTTCTTGTTTATACAAAATTATTTTGTCTGTGTACTTATTAGTTTTACGGTTATCTGTGTACTTAATATTAGGAGAGAAAGAGAGTGTTCTATGTTTTAACGTAAACGCAATCCATTTAGCTTTTATCTTTTATACTCTTATTTTATGTAAACAAAAACCACTTATTTTTAATTTTCATATGTATCAAGTAAAACTTTGTGGAATAATAAATAAGACAACCTTTTAATTTGCACTGTTTATTTATTATACGTATTGCACACCTCCGTCCGTTTACAGGAAAAGATGGTTTTCATTAACATGACTGAATTCTTATTCGCTACTCTCCTGACTCTCAGTTACATCCGTCAAAGCGGCTCGCCATGGCTTCAGAAAACCTTTGATTGTCTTTGAACAGTACAGTTCATCTCTGCCGTGATGGTACTTCAAACGCGTCGCCCTACCTTGCAGCGCAAAGGAGTATCCGGCCGACCGAGCCGCTGGCCGCGCCAGCCCGGCCGGTTGGTACTGCGCTCCCGCGCGCGATTTGAATGCGAGCCGCTCGGCGCCGGGCGGCTGTTCGAACATTCTTGCCTTGTGGGAAGGGAAGCAGGCGAGGGCAGTGAACGCGCTTTGGGCCACGGGCAGCCCTAGGGAAGGGGCGCACATGCGCGCAATCGCCACCTTCGAAAAAGTATTAGTCTCTGAGTAATAACGACTGTTCTGGAAAAATATTTTCGAACATTCTATTGACGGTGTACCTGCGAGGGGGCACAGTGCAAATCTGCGGAAGTGCGCGATGCAAACTAGACCCATAGGTTATTGTTCGGGGCCAGGGCAGTGTTTCTCGGTCACACCGTCTCTGAGCAGCAGGGCTCGAAAGTGACCGACCGCCTACAGGCCGCTGGGCCGGCCCGCTCGGCCCCGGACAGAAAGGCCCTGTGCGCGCCGGGTTAGCGTTGTCGCACAGCGTTCAAACTTCGCAGGGGGGCTTAGGTGACTATAATCTTTCAAAAAACACACCGCTCCCTAAAAAAAAATTTTTTTGGTGCGGCCTACCGGCCGTAGGCACCGAGCTGCTGCGGCAGCTGTGGACACAGCGCCTCCCCGCCGTCGCCCGTGCAGTGCTGGTCGGCCGAGCCGACCCCATCGACGACCTGGCCAAGCTTGCCAACCCCATCGGCGACCTTTGAGGCAGCCAAAATTTCAGAATTCTTCTCTCTGTCAACATGTAGCCACACCCTTTCTCTGCCGCGTACACTGGAAAAACAAAGGTAGGACATAACACCCTTTTTGGGGCGCTTCTCGTAATAGTGCCTTTACCAAGGCATTATTCAAAAAGCAGCCCTACAGAGGCACTAATTTGACCGAAATGTGCTATAATTTAGTGCCTTTGTACACAATCGCGCCTTTAGAAAGGCACTAGAGAATAGCACCTTTTAAAGGCATTAGGTCGCACCTTTGTTTTTCCAGTGTATCAAAGTATCAAATCGATACCTCGGAATGCACTGTTAAAAAAATTATTGTACTTTTACGACAAATCACTAGCTGATTTTTGAGGCGACAGGTGTCGTAAACTGCTTTTACAACAAGGTAGTAAAATTACAACATTAGTCGTAAGGTACTTGCTACATTTGGATTTGTGGTCTGGTGGTGTAAATAACCTCCTGCACGGTTTGGTTGGTTTGCTGGCCAGAGCGGCGAGAATTTCTTTAATTTTATACAATAACTTTTTCCAGCTAACTAAATACATCTTAAAATAAGTTATTAAATAGACTAAATCTATAGCTGTATATTCGGTCTGAAATTATGCCTCCGCATAACCTGTACCGGATTTCTCTCCAGGTAGACCGGTGATAGGGCACGCGGGGTCGCGGAGGAGGCTATTTACCATTTACCATGGGTGAGAAGCAACGACGATGCAGACCTGAGGCGTGGGTACAACCACGCCACGGGCGAGCTCATCGCCTCTTGGTTCTGGTTGTCGGGGAGCTACGCACCCCTTAGACCAAAGAAATTAACGCTGTATATTTGGTATGAAGAGGTGTGTCTGGCGATACCGCATTTACGGAAATATTTTCAAGATAATGCAGTATGCGCCCCGGAGGTCGTACTCATGCTCGAGCACGATCGGGAGGTGTTTGAGCTGCCGGGTTATGAAGTGGTAACACACATCGACACGCTTCCCGACCCACCTACGGTCCTCGTGCTCATGCTTGAGTACGATAACGAAGTATTCGAGTTACCAGGCTACCAAGTTAGAGCATACGTCGACACACCTCCCCCACAAACGAACTTCTTCAGACATTACCAACGGTGCCCCTGGAGGGAAATCCGCCTTAGGCTCTGCGGTGGTGTACTTCAACAACAACGGCGCTCCTACCAATTTACTTTTTATTCTGAAAATAATTATATCAGTAGTTATTAAGATGTATACAATATTCTTATTAAAGTGGAAACCAACGCAGAGGTTCGTACAGAGTTGCAAAACATTTCCTTACAAACCACTTGAAAAGTACTGTGCTCCATCCTTAAATGCTTTACTTTTCAGGAGAGGAGCACGCCATCGAGTACGCCTTTCGCGTCGGTTGTTTACGCACAACTTCAAAATTGTACACATTTGCAATCAGTTCCAGGACACCTGCCTGCCACCGCTCCCCTCAGACTACAGTATCTTGTTGCCGCGTTCCTCGTGCGGCACCTCGTGGAGCTCTATGGTGATCGGTCGCCCAGCGCGACCTACAGGGAGCGGGTTTGTTCCGTTCCCTGGGGCCCGCTTCTCTCCTCCTACTCCTTCCCCGGGCTCCGCTGGGTGCCCGAACTGGTGAAGGATCTTGTGCCTTGGACCGGGGCTTGGGCGTACCTGGGTGGTACCGGGTACAAACCCGACACCCGGGTTTTGGACGTCTATTGATTTGGTTGAATAGAGATTTCGGGGAGCTGGACTGTGTGTTAACCTAATGGGGTACGGGGACCAGATCTCGCACTTGTGTTGTCTCGCACTTGTGTGACACCCGCATGATGTCATGCATCGGGTGGAGGCGTGTGCGGGCGGCAGCGGGCGCCGGGTGGGTAGGCAACCCATCCGCCTCCGTGGTGCGGATGGAGGGAGGGGAGGGTAGGGGACGACCACCAGCTCGCGCGAGGGGAGGACCGGCGCGTGTCGAGAAAAAAGGTGATGCGGCAGCGGTGTGGCAAGGGGTGGCAGATGGGAGGGAGGGGAGCGATCGGTAAATAACAATACAGGTAATATTCATCCGCGGTAGAGGATACTTCATAGGGGGCATCGCCAGGTAGGGGATGAACCTCTTGTTGGGGTAGTCGTCTCTTCGAACCGGCCACGCGTGCACGCGTACTCTCCCAGCCTCAACATGCGTGTGCTCGCTCGCTCCCTGTTAGTGTCAAAAGTCGACGAGGACAGTGCGTTAACAATCAGAGGATTATGTGAGGTGATGACATACATCGTTGAGTTTCTCACAATGAGTGAGATACTACGCTTATCGCGGACGTGCAGGAAAGTCAGGGAGCGTATTTTTGAGCTCCCGATGTGTGCTAGGCGCCTGGTGCGTCTAAACACGGCGACTGGTATGCATGAAAACCCGGATGAAGACGCGATGGAAATATTGCAGACGCTAGACCGTGTTGCAATGATTGACATTGCACCATCGCATGCTTCCGAACACCCCTTCCTATTGCGGACGTTGATGGGGCTAAAAGCAAAGGTAAGTGGACGTGCGCTACAGTAATATGGAGTGACAATTGACTGGCCTGGCATAATGTCAAATATCATTATATTGCAGGTCACGCATTTTAGTCTCATTGAAGTCTCGATAAGGCTATTTAAACATGACACGGTTGATATTAACGCAACTGAAGATGAAGTGGTGCAGCTGGCTGCAGACACCGACCGCTCGTTGTGTCACCGTACTAGGAAGTTGATCATACGTAATTTCGTAATGCCTTATATACAAAAAAGTGCGGAAGTGCTCCAAAAATTGGAAATCAGTCATTTCGCCCCCTGGATGGTCCACTTCCTATTAAAGCAGGAGAAAAACACCTTTCCTGCGTTGAGGCATTGGGAAATACGGTATCCGTACGGCGATCCCATCGCTGTTCCCCACCTGTGGCACCCTGAGGCATCCGGTAATATCCAGGTGGAATATGCTGAGTGTCACCCACGCGCGCGGGTAAGGTATGCCCACCGGGATTTAGCCCGACGATTCCAGCTGGAGCATGAGGACCCCGTGCCGGCAGAAGATGATTACGACTACGACTCGGACGAGACGACAGACGGAGAGGGACTAAGGGACTGGTGTGCAGAATGCGAAAAGGCAGAGGAGAAGGACGGAGAGGAGCCGTATCGCGTGCATGAAGAGTGTACGCCATTCGGGCTTAACGTGTGTACGCATCTGTGTGATGTTATCAAACATATGATTACCTGTGCAGCACCAGGACTTACTAAGGTGCGCAAATGAATGTGTGTGTGTGTGCGTGTGTGTGCACATTTAAAACTAACGAGTTATCTTTCTTTATGTCACAGATTGTACTTATGTGTCCATTCCACATGATCGTGCGTGTCCCCGGAGAAAAGATCCATGCCACGCACCCGGATATTGTTATCGGTAAAAGCTTTCTTATTTCAAGACCCGGTCTTGGATACCATTGGCGTTCTCCATAAGATCCAAGACCGGGTCTTGAAATACACGAAACTTTTTTTTCCGTGCTGTGTGTGGCCAACGCGCTGTCCACTTTGGTGGACGAGCTGGGCGGAAGGTGGAATTTGACTGTGTCATCGTGTGTGGATGGCACAGATTTTCTTCGGCAGGCCCATTACATGGCGGAGCTGCCACACTCTACATATCTGTGCAGGTGCAATGGCGCATGCTCGAAACCGTATAACGGGCAGGCGCGTGCGATCATTTTGTCACGTGGGGAACCACCAGAAAAGGCTATCAGAGTGGACACTTGGCATCTCAACCCAACTTGGATTGGTCGAGACACGAAATATATACGAGAGCCGTACATGGTGGACGTGAAATGGCAGAATTTATGAGGTAAGCAGCAATATCTCTCTCTCTCTCTCTCTCTCTCTCTCTCTCTCTCTCTCTCTCTCTCTCTCTCTCACTCCCTTCCCTCCCTGTCCCTCTCTCTGTCTCTCTCCCTCCCTGTCCCTCCCACCGCTCGAGCTGAGCCGCAGCAGCACGGCGACGGGAGCACGAGCGTGCTATCATTGGACCAGCACAGCCCTCCCCTCCCATCCACGCTACAAACCCCACCCCTCTCCTCCCCTTCCCCCGGCAGCACCGAAATTCGGATGGAGGATGCACCGGGACCCACATCATGAGCTTAACTACGATTAATGCGGGCCCCGCAACACCCCCGCCCCGCCCCGCCCGCCCGCCGCTGACATCCCCCCACCCTGGTCTCCATCCTCGTGTCGCGGCGTGTGCCCGCTACCAGAAAATCTTCTCACTGTGCTACTTTCATTCGCTCACAGTGACCAGCAGCAGCAGCACCACCACCCTCTCCTCAGCAGCGCTTGCCCGCCCGAGACAAAACCTTAGGTAGATATTTCAGAACTTACGTGTGTGTGTGTGTGTGTGTGTGTGTGTGTGCGCGCGCGCCCGCGCGTAAACGACACGCTAGGCTAGGGTAGGTTAAATTAGGTTAAGGCATATAAACGCATGTATCATTAACATTACTTTATTAATCAGCACTTGTAAATAAATTTGCACCAAAAAAAACATGGCTCTTTTTTTTTTACTACCCACCACCCCCACCCCCCTTACATACATGGACACGTCAACGCCACTGCCAATCGCACTGCTGCATTGCCATGACCTTATATTTTTTTTGTTTCCAGAAAAAAGAAAATATGACGGCAATTTCGCCCCTGTTATACATCAGCCTCATGGCGGTAACAGAAGTCTTTCGCATTCTGAGCCGAGAAAACATGACTCTGCGTGCGAAAAGGCGTCGCCTACTCTTGACCATTAAAAGGGCCGTCGCCCGCTTTGAAAGGGAACGACGCCGTTTACCCATTTACCATGGGTGAGAAGCAACGACGATGCAGACCTGAGGCGTGGGTACAACCACGCCACGGGCGAGCTCATCGCCTCTTGGTTCTGGTTGTCGGGGAGCTACGCACCCCTTAGACCAAAGAAATTACCGCTGTATATTTGGTATGAAGAGGTGTGTCTGGCGATACCGCATTTACGGAAATATTTTCAAGAAAATGCAGTATGCACCCCGGAGGTCGTACTCATGCTCGAGCACGATCGGGAGGTGTTTGAGCTGCCGGGTCATGAAGTGGTAACACACATCGACACGCCCCCCGACCCGCCTACGGCCCTCGTGCCCTATCACCGGTCTACCTGGAGAGAAATCCGGTACAGGTTATGCGGAGGCATAATTTCAGACCGAATATACAGCTATAGATTTAGGTTATTTTATAACTTATTTTAAGATGTATTTAGCGGTTAATTATGGCTTCAAGATTTGGGATGCATCCCATGCAAAAACTGAAAACTACTGCTCGTGCAGGTAAAATAATTATTGAAATGTTATCTAAATATTTTATAAGACTTGACACTCCTAGTGCATATTAAATATTCTTGAATTTTTATTTTTTTCATTATTATTATTATTATTAATGCAGTGAGGATGACGCTGGCCTGATAAGGAAAGATTTTGACTTTACTCTGGCCGAGTATTTTTCATAATTCTGGCAGACACATAAATGTAATGTCCATGTATTTACTGATCTGATGACTTTGACTCCGTTGATAGACCTTTCAAACCTCTCAGTCTCATACTACTTGTCATTTCTTTTTAAGGCTTTGGATGGTATATCTGAAAACAACTCACATTATAGAAAAGACAAGAAAAAGAAAAGGAAAAATTCGAAAGAGGCTGACAAAAATGATCCAAAAAGAAAGAGAATTAGGACACACGATGTTAAGGGTGCCGCTGGAAAGAGTTTAAGAAAAGAAGTGCAGGATCATTGAGAAAAAGGTAGCATTCCACAAATGCCTCAAGGGAGTAAGTGTCTGTTCCAAAGATGTAGTGGATGTTCAAGTAGTGAAGACTTGTGTCTTCTTTTATTAGCAGTTCTTAGCACGATAAAAAAAAACAGTGAGTTGTTTCTCATTGGTTGCAGGTCAACCTTCAGATGAGACTGTAGATATGGAGGAAAACGAAGATGCGACAGGAATTATAGTTGAGCACGGTATGGCTGTCCGAGTGCGTCATATGCACCCTCATGTTTGAGGTGAGATTTCATATTGCTTTGTTGTGAAATCAGCTATAAGACATGGCTTTCTGTACATCATTTGTAATTGAAGGTATCTGATTTTTTTCTTCTTATGTGCTTGATTCCAGGTAGCAGTTATAGGAGCTCAAGGTCGTCAGTGCCTCAAACTGACAGCGACACTGAACCAACTGTTGAGGTGAGGAATCAGTGTATTTAAGCTTTAAAATACATCCTTCCTTAATTGGCCGTATGGCTTAAGTTTTTAACCTATTGAAATATATTTTTCCTTCAGGTGCCAGGTGGACTTCGTTTGAAGGAGTCTACAAGTAAAGCCCTCGACAGTTGCGAGTCGGAGAGCGACTTCTTTGCTACTCTCCTGGTTGGGTGCTTTGGCAGGGAGGCCAAAAATATGCGCCTGCACAAACGGGAGAGGAGCAAAGATGTGAAGCTCTTCGACTCCCTCTATCTGTTCCAGGCCCAGAGTAAGTATAAATCTAACTTTGCTTTCCAGCAATTAAAACTATCAGTATGATTATTTTGTAACTTCATACTAACTGCTCTGTAATTTTCTCCTTACAGTGTATTTCCAACACTGGCTGGAACAGATTAAGAGGACGGACGGCTCTAGGCTGACCCCAGCCGAGATATCACAGAGGGTGAAGAGGTTCCCGGCAGCCCTGTCCAACAGGGCTGCGCAGTTGACGCCCCGGGAGGGAAATGCCGTGGCGCAAGCGGCGCGGGAAGCTGCGTTAGGCCCCAGATAGATATTTGCGCACAGAATAACTAAGTGCATAACACCCAGGCGGCCGCGCCGCGGCGGAGGCCACGCAGCGGAAGCTGCGCAGTGGAATGCGAGGGGTGAGCGCCAGAGCGCGACAAACCCTAAGCCAGGTGTCCCCTCAGGAATGTGGGGGCACCTCCGGCCGCGACCGGCCGGCGGCCACGTCAGCCTCCGGCCACGTGTCCTCTCCTCCCACTCCTCGCGGGTCGCCCCCCCCTCTCAGGGACACGAGCCTATAAATTAAATTCACGCCCTACTCGCGGGGTCAGTTCATCTCGAGAAGCAGTGCCCTCCACACCTCGCTGCTGCCCCCGCGCCCGAGTCCACTCAGCCCCAGGCGCCCCTAGAGACCAGAGCCCCGACTGTCGCTCCAAGTCCAAGATCACAGCTAGAGAACTTCGTGTATCACCACCGTGCAACTTCATCAACTGTTCTACCACTGACCACTGTGAGTACACAATAAAAGTGTTGGACTATCTGTACATTAGGATTGGTAATCATTTCGCATCACAAACCGCTGAGATTCCTAAGAACCTGAGGCGTAGTGAGATAAACGCAGGGAAGCCCCGCGGCGTCGCCTGACCGCTCCGCGGCCAGTCAGACACGCTGAGTTAATCGATTCAACCTTGGCCGCGCTCAGACTGTGCGTCGCTACTCCGCGCGCTGCGCCGGGCGCTCCGTTGCCCTCACTGAGTGTCAATACTCCGCGCCTGTCTACTCGTGCTCGTAGGAGGCTCCGCCTCCTTCTCCTACGCTACAGCGCTCTCCCGGAGATTACCGGTAGCGCGTCTCCAGCGTAGGCACCTATCTGAGCTTGAGCGTGGAGTATTGCCGTCATTGTCGGCTGCTACTAAAATCTCTGAAGCCGATTCAACCGACCTCTAACGTGGTGCACTGCCCGGGAATCGAACCCGGGTCGAAAGAATGGGAATCTTCCATGATACCACTACACCAGCGGTGCTGGCGGAGCACACCGTGAGGACGCTCAACCAGGAGATCGCGATCGCGAACAAGGCAGCCAGGCAGACCCAGCACATGTGGGCACAGCAGAGGCGACTAAGGGAAGCTCACGACAAGACCTTCCCCGCGCCACCGGCCAACCCACAGGCGCAGCTGCCCAGCTGCTGTATTCCACGACCGGCCGCGCCACCTGCCTACCCACCGGCGCAGCTGCCCAGCTGCTGTATTCCACGACCGGCCGCGCCCATGGTGGCGCCACGACACGGCTTCCCAATGCTCTACAATGGGGCACTGGCCTTCCCGGGTCAATACCAAGCCACCCCGGCCAACTTCAACGCCCCAGCCGCTGCCTACCCGGGTCAATACCAAGCCAGCCCGGCCAACTTCAACGCCCCAGCCTCCGCCTACCCGGGTCAGTACCAGGCCCGCCCGGCCAATTTCAACGCCCCAGCCCCTGCGGTCGCGGGCCACCAGCAGAACACCGTGGCCACCACCGCCGCCCCAACGCCCGCATTCCGGGACCACCAGCAGAACACCACCCCGGTCACCTCCGCCGCCCCGGCCCCCGCCGCCCCATCCACCACTGCGAAGTTACGAAGTTATCGGCACCAACGCACATCGTCGTCAGCGGAGCACAACGCCGTAACAACACCAAGTGAGAGCCTGCCGAAATTCTCTTCATTGTTAACAGTAAAGCCACCCAGCCCCAACCACCAGGACGGGCCCTGGGACCTGTCAACGGGCGGGTTCGTGTCAGTGACCGTGCCCAGCGACGACCAAGACACCATTCCACGGAGAGCAGCCGGCCCAGATCCGCTGAGAGACTCTAACAGTAGTCTCTTTAGTTTTCAATCAGCGGACACCTGGGTCGACTGAGCACCGCCCCTACCCTGCCACGCGCCGTGCCTCGGCGGAGCGGCAAGCTGCGGACGCCCCGCCCTGCCCCGCCGAGCCCGCGGCCTGTCACGACCCAGCTCCTCATCACATCAGACGCGGCAGGCCCCAAAGACGCCGACCTCTCCGACAGCACAAGTGGCCGCAGCTGCACGTTTCATCGTTCATCACACCGGCGCAGCTGAACGCCATCTTGGCGAAAACAGATCCGAAGCTCCGCACCGCAACACGTGTAGTGCTGACGCCGATCCAACCACACAAAGCGAAGGTATGCCCGGTATAATTCCCTCTAGTCATGTTAAATGGCGGCTCTAACCCCCCCCCCCCCCCCTTCCCCTTGTTTTTTTCCTTAAAACAGTGCATCCATTCCTGGCAGAAATACTCACATGTTTTTCTTTTTCACTTCACCATGAACGGCGACGGCGCGCTGCGGCCGCAAAACAACGAGACATCTCCTACCAAAATCCTGGCTGCCATCTCCTGTCCGCCGTCCCGCCTCCGTACCGAGAATCACACCTCCGACGCCGCCGGGCCGGGAGCCGCCACCAGACATCGCGGCGCCAGGGCTCAATCACCTACGCCCCGCCCCGCGCCATCCAGACGCACCGTGCCCCGGTCCGCTGAAGGTCACTGCCCCACGCACGCAAGTACAACAACAACAAGCTGTAAATCAACACGCAGCAGCGCCTCGCTGCCCCGCCCACGCCAGGCGCACCGATCAGCTGCTCGGGCCAGACTGAGCATCACCGGCACGAGAGCGCGCCCTAGCGGCCGAACCATCAACCTCACCTCCGACCGCTTCTCTCAAGGCCAGCGCTCGACCCAGCAGACGACGTCAACAAACATCAGCTGAGTGCAGAGACAAAGTATGTGTGTGTGGGCAGTGTGCCAAAACTTGTGTGATTCTCGATGTGGACGGAATGTGTGAGCGAGACAGGAGTGCAGTATCCTTATTTTCCTTTTTTTTCCTCTTAGTCTCAAAATGATTTGCGTGCCGCAGGGCGTCCTGTTCTAATCAAAATTTTCTTTCAGGTCTGGTCAGGTTATGGATGCACAGGGTTAGAGTCTGTTTGTCAATTACTTTAATACTGTAAAACCGGGTGTATCTTCAAAGCCAAATAATTTTAAATTTAAAAATCAGACTGATATTATTTCTATTTCCAAGACTGAAAATATTATGAGTAATTTCATATATAAACTCATCTTAACTTGCTCAACGAGTCAGTCAGATAGATTTCATAAGTCAATGCAGTATAAAAACGTAATCAGCTTTTGCAATTAACTTTAATTTCTTAATTCCTTTCACCTTGCATTATCCTAACCTAGTGCGGCTGTGCCAATATTATTGGGCTTACTACAACGCCCAGACTGACTTTACTTCAGTTGATCTCTAAGACCGAAACTTAAGTTCCTATTTTATTTTATTTTATTTTTTTTCTTTCCCTCGGGTGGGAATTTTAAATAGAGCCCTATGTGCCTTAATTCTTTTTTCATTTTGCCAACTCGGGTAAGACTTATAATCATGAGACGGGGTGAACTTTATTCAATTATTTTATACATCTCAGTGTTCCTTATTAGGTAATTGTTTTGGAGTGCAAACCTATAAATAACATGTGCTGACTTTGGTGCTTCCTGACATGATTTTTAACAAGTGTTTTCCTCTCTATATAGTAAACTGTTTGTGTGTTTATATTAATTTATCATGTACTGCACATTATTATTTAACCTCTCTACGAGTAACCTTTGGAGTGTTACTATGTGTTTCGCCCTGCACCTTATTGTCCGAATGTTTGAAAAATAAATGTTAAAGGCCAATGCATTGAGTGCAGAATTTTAACCAGTGTGAATCATTAATCTTGTGTGTGAAATCTAAGAGTGTTTGTAAATTTAAGTGTAACCAACTATTCACTATGTTTGATTCAGTGTGACATTTAATAATATTTTGTGTGTGTGATTTTTTTTGCCTTGTTCTGGAAAGTCTTCATGCTATTCGCACTTGTGTTATGTGTGACTTTATAAACTTTTATCTACTATGATTTTAATTCAGTGTGACAGTTATTAATACTTTGTGTGTGATTTTCTTTGTCCTGATCGGGACAGTCTTTGTGCTATTTGCACTTGTGTTATGTGTGACTTTATAAACTTTTACACCAAAGGTCTACTATGCTTTTAAACCAGTGTGACATTTGATATTATTTTGTGTGTGAATTCTTTTTATCCAACTAGTTGCTCTGTAAACTCTTCATGCTATTTGTACTAGTGTTATGTGTGTATTTATAAATTGTTTAAACCATTCACTTTCTATGTTGTTACTTCTGTGTGGCACTCCCTTATATTTTGCGTGTGACTCTCAATCAGTCACAACACTTGCTTTAAAAAGCCTGCACGTTACTTGCACCTGGGTTATGGGTGAACTTAATTTTAGTGGGACTTTTTATCTTTTGATTGATTTGTGTGTTTTTTTTTATTATTTACTGGGACTAACTTTGTGCTTTTAACTTAAGGGTTCCCATCTGAGGATTTGAGTGATTTTGTAGTCAACTAATGGTTCCTCACTTCTGGAATGACTCAGTCTACCAGACTTTACTCTAAGATGTATATACAGTGTGAATTTCAGTATTGTTGGGTTTGTCAGTTCCTGCCATTAGTAGAACTAACCACCGCAGTAGTTACCAAAAACTTGTATTACGTGTGACATGTGTTCAAACGAGTGCCTTACCGCAGTGCTTTATGTTTCATATATCTTAATAATTGTTTGTACTTAGAAATAGACCTCTAACGGCTGGCTTGAACGCCGCTGAGGCCAGGGAGAGGTACCCGGAGGACATGAGGCTGGCGGCGGAAGCAGCGGCCGCAACGGGCGCAACCCCTGTGAAGAGGCCAAGGAAGCCGAGGCAGCCGAGGGTTTCGCTGCGAGCCGCTGTAGGCTCCGCCGCCTTCACCTGCCCTGGCCCGGCGTCGACCCCCGCGCCGCCGTCCGCAGCAGAGTGGGACCGTTAAAGCAAATACGGTCCGGACTGTGTTTCGGAATACAATCCCAACTGTGAAACAAAATACAGTCCGGACCGTAAAATAAAGTAGAGTACGACCGTAAAATATATTACGGTAAAATCTGTAGGGCCACTGTATTTTTGAGTTACCATCAAAAACAGATAAAAGGGACTACATAATACATGTAGCTCTGCACAAGACCGGAAACGCAAAGCAGGCTCAGATCCTTGTAAGAGATGCCACACTCTAACTGTAATTGTATGTTTTTGTGCAAACGTTCGTGCAAAGTTAAACCTACATATCTTTTCACACAAATTTATGCGAAAAACTGCATGAATTTGTACAAATGTATGTACAAAATCGTTCAAATCGCCGCACAAATTTGTGTGAAAAATTTGATTGTTTAACTTTGTACAAATAAAAGATACAAATCCAGTTAGTGTGCATGTGGCCCTTTTTACACAGATATATTAATATAGTTAAACGTTTCAAGCGGCATATGAAAACTTTGAAGGGAATTGTCAAAAAGACGGAGATAGTTTTAGCTCTCCCTTATGCTGCCATTACAGGTTTCAAGGTAATATAAAAATTTTTATCACCTCAGCGAGGCCCAAGCCGCCGAGGTGTCGGACCTCATCAAGTCGCCGCCAGCAACCGCGCCGTACACAGCGCTCAAGGCCAAGCTGCTGGCGCGCCTGGCCGGCTCCGAGGAGCACCGCCTGCGCCAGCTCATGACAACAGAGCTAGGTGACAGCCGCCCATCCGCCCTGCTGCGCCACATGCGCACCCTGGCGGGGCCGGCCGTAGGCACCGAGCTGCTGCGGCAGCTGTGGACACAGCGCCTCCCCGCCGTCGCCCGGGCAGTGCTGGTCGGCCGAGCCGACCCCATCGACGACCTGGCCAAGCTTGCCAACCCCATCGGCGACCTTTGAGGCAGCCAAAATTTCAGAATTCTTGTCTCTGTCAACATGTAGCCACACCCTTTCTCTGCCGCGTACACTGGAAAAACAAAGGTAGGACATAACACCCTTTTTGGGGCGCTTCTCGTAATAGTGCCTTTACCAAGGCATTATTCAAAAAGCAGCCCTACAGAGGCACTAATTTGACCGAAAGGTGCTATAATTTAGTGCCTTTGTACACAATCGCGCCTTTAGAAAGGCACTAGAGAATAGCACCTTTTAAAGGCATTAGGTCGCACCTTTGTTTTTCCAGTGTATCAAAGTATCAAATCGATACCTCGGAATGCACTGTTAAAAAAATTATTGTACTTTACGACAAATCACTAGCTAATTTTTTGAGGCGACAGGTGTCGTAAACTGCTTTTACAACAAGGTAGTAAAATTACAACATTAGTCGTAAGGTACTTGCTACATTTGGATTTGTGGTCTGGTGGTGTAAATAACCTCCTGCACGGTTTGGTTGGTTTGCTGGCCAGAGCGGCGAGAATTTATTTAATTTTATACAATAACTTTTTCCAGCTAACTAAATACATCTTAAAATAAGTTATTAAATAGACTAAATCTATAGCTGTATATTCGGTCTGAAATTATGCCTCCGCATAACCTGTACCGGATTTCTCTCCAGGTAGACCGGTGATAGGGCACGCGGGGTCGCGGAGGAGGCTATTTACCATTTACCATGGGTGAGAAGCAACGATGATGCAGACCTGAGGCGTGGGTACAACCACGCCACGGGCGAGCTCATCGCCTCTTGGTTCTGGTTGTCGGGGAGCTACGCACCCCTTAGACCAAAGAAATTAACGCTGTATATTTGGTATGAAGAGGTCTGTCTGGCGATACCGCATTTACGGAAATATTTTCAAGATAATGCAGTATGCGCCCCGGAGGTCGTACTCATGCTCGAGTTCGATCGGGAGGTGTTTGAGCTGCCGGGTTATGAAGTGGTAACACACATCGACACGCTTCCCGACCCACCTACGGTCCTCGTGCTCATGCTTGAGTACGATAAAGAAGTATTCAAGTTACCAGGCTACCAAGTTAGAGCATACGTCGACACACCTCCCCCACAAACGAACTTCTTCAGACATTACCAACGGTGCAATTGGAGGGAAATCCGCCTCAGGCTCTGCGGTGGTGTACTTCAACAACAACGGCGCTCCTACCAATTTACTTTATTCTGAAAATAATTATATCAGTAGTTATTAAGTATTATTATATCAGTAGTTATTAAGATGTATACACTATTCTTATTAAAGTGGAAACCAACGCAGAGGTTCGTACAGAGTTGCAAAACATTTCCTTACAAACCACTTGAAAAGTACTGTGCTCCATCCTTAAATGCTTTACTTTTCAGAAGAGGAGCACGCCATCAAGTACGCCTTTCGCGTCGGTTGTTTACGCACAACTTCAAAATTGTACACATTTGCAATCAGTTCCAGGACACCTGCCTGCCACCGCTCCCCCCAGACTACAATATCTTGTAGCCGCGTTCCTCGTGCGGCACCTCGTGGAGCTCTATGGTGATCGGTCGCCCAGCGCGACCTACAGGGAGCGGCTTTGTTCCGTTTCCTGGGGCCCGCTTCTCTCCTTCTCCTTCCCCGGGCTCCGCTGGGTGCCCGAACTGGTGAAGGATCTTCTGCCTTGGACCGGGGCTTGGGCGTACCTGGGTGGTACCGGGTACAAACCCAAGACACCCAAACACAAGAGCTAGTGAAAAAGACAAGGACAAGGAGTACTGTATTATATATATAAATATAAGCATAAGATAAGCTTAAGGTGCAAATAATATTAATCACTGGGAAAATATATACACTGGGAAATAGCAATAGTGACATAGTTTAAGATGGCGGATGAAGACTGGAAATATTCCAGTAAAGGGATCACCCTAACGGTGAACCAAGCAACCATGCGAAAGATCCTCGTCGAGGCGAGATCTACAGAACCGATGCAAGTAATGGCTGAGAACATGTGGAAGAGCATTAATCTCTTCCGCACTACTCACGCCAAGAAGCTGAACAAGGAAGAACAGGCGGAATTAACGGACCTATGGGTCGAAACTTTCGCAAGAACAGTAATCGGCCAGCAGGCATTGCTAACAAAACACAGGAAAGAGTTGGAGGCTGCCACGGTCACCAACTCGGAAAAGTTGCACAGTATACAAGAGCTAGTGTCGGAGCTAAATCCGAGAGAAACACAAGCTGCAACCATGGAAGGCGCCAGATTGCTGGCGGAAACTGCCCAGAAGTTAGAGGAATCACGAGCAGACGAACTTAAAACGCTGGAAACTCTGGTACAGGAGGTGAAGAAGTCATCTCTAAGGGAGGAGCTGGACGGTGCAGGGCCCTCCTACTCAAAGAAGGCCAAGGCCGTAAAAAATGATCAAGACCACTATAAGCTGGTGGTGGAGGCGAAGGAAGGGGAGTGTCAACTAGAGGGCCTCCTCAGGGACATAGACCCCAGCAAGACCGGGCTAAGGGTCAAGCGAGCAACCAGAACGGCGTCTGGAAAAATTATTGTCAGCCTAGGGGCTGAAGAGGACCTGATCAAAATGATTGGTGACAGGAAACTCAAAGAAAAATACAACATATCAAAGCCTGAAAAAAGGAGACCCCTAATGATCATCTATGATCTAGATGCGACCCTGGAGGGCAAGGACATAGAAACAATAATCACCGATCAGAATTTTAAAACGTCCCTGAAGACAGAGGATCTTCTGGACACGCCCATCAGGGCCAAATTCAAGACTGGACCTAGAGACAAAAGAAAGGTCCATTGGGTCGTGGAGCTTTCCCCTCCTGCCAGGGAGGTAATCCTAGGCAATAGGGGGGAGGTCTACATCGGCCTCAATGCATACAAAACCAAAGACTACCTCAAAATCCCGCAGTGCGTGCGCTGCTGGGACTTGGGGCACGTAAAGAAACACTGCAGTGAAACAGAAAATCACTGTGAAAAATGCGGGGCCAAGGGCCACGCAAAGAAAGATTGCAAGGCAGAAAACAAGATCTGCGTGCCGTGTAAAAGAAGAGGCAAGAAGTGTTCCAAGCCAGGAACTGAAAAATGTATCAGCTATCAGATTCTACTAAACAAAGCTGAAGAAAGGACTGACTATGGTAAATAGTCTATTAGTCCTACAAATCAACGCAGGAAGGTCAGCCAGCGCAATGGACGAAATAAGAATGCTAGCCGCCAGAATAAAGGCGGATGTAATATGCATACAAGAGCCTTATATAAGGCATGGCAAACCTGCAGGAATGCCAATTGGAAGACCCGCTATATCGACGGGCAGGGAAGCAAAAGCCACCATCATAATAATGAACGCAAACATAACAGCGGTCGCGCTAGCCCAGGCGAAGGAAGATCACTTAATTGGAGCAAATATAAGGAAGAACGGACAGGACTTCGTTATCATCTGTCAATACTGTCAGTTCTCTGACCCAATAGAATGTCATATGGACAGAGGTTCGTACAGAGTTGCAAAACATTTCCTTACAAACCACTTGAAAAGTACTGTGCTCCATCCTTAAATGCTTTACTTTTCAGGAGAGGAGCACGCCATCAAGTACGCCTTTCGCGTCGGTTGTTTACGCACAACTTCAAAATTGTACACATTTGCAATTAGTTCCAGGACACCTGCCTGCCACCGCTCCCCCCAGACTACAATATCTTGTAGCCGCGTTCCTCGTGCGGCACCTCGTGGAGCTCTATGGTGATCGGTCGCCCAGCGCGACCTACAGGGAGCGGGTTTGTTCCGTTTCCTGGGGCCCGCTTCTCTCCTTCTACTCCTTCCCCGGGCTCCGCTGGGTGCCCGAACTGGTGAAGGATCTTCTGCCTTGGACCGGGGCTTGGGCGTACCTGGGTGGTACCGGGTACAAACCCGACACCCGGGTTTTGGACGTCTATTGGATTTGGTTGAATGGAGATTTCGGGGAGCTGGACTGTGTGTTAACCTAATGGGGGTGCGGGGACATGTTCTCGCACTTGGGTATTCTGGCACTTGTGTGGCTCCCACATGATGTCATGCATCAGGTGGAGGCGTGTGCGGGCGGCAGCGGGCGCCGGGTGGGTAGGCAACCCATCCGCCTCCGTGGTGCGGATGGAGGGAGGGGACGACCACCAACCACCAGCTCGCGCGAGGGGAGGACCGGCGCGTGTCGAGAAAAAAGGTGATGCGGCAGCGGTGTGGCAAGGGGTGGCAGATGGGAGGGAGGGGAGCGATCGGTAAATAACAATACAGGTAATATTCATCCGCGGTAGAGGATACTTCATAGGGGGGGCATCGCCAGGTAGGGGGGATGAACCTCTTGTTGGGGTAGTCAGTCTTCTTCGAACCGGCCACGCGTGCACGCGTGCTCTCCCAGCCTCAACATGCGTGTGCTCGCTCGCTCCCTGTTAGTGTCAAAAGTCGACGAGGACAGTGCGTTAACAATCAGAGGATTATGTGAGGTGATGACATACATCGTTGAGTTTCTCACAATGAGTGAGATACTACGCTTATCGCGGACGTGCAGGAAAGTCAGGGAGCGTATTTTTGAGCTCCCGATGTGTGCTAGGCGTCTGGTGCGTCTAAACACGGCGACTGGTATGCATGTAAACCCGGATGAAGACGCGATGGAAATATTGCAGACGCTAGACCGTGTTGCAATGATTGACATTGCACCATCGCATGCTTCCGAACATCCCTTCCTCCTGCGGACGTTGATGGGGCTAAAAGCAAAGGTAAGTGGACGTGCGCTACAGTAATATGGAGTGACAATTGACTGGCCTGGCATAATGTCAAACATCATTATATTGCAGGTCACACACTAACTGTATTTGTATCTTTTATTTGTACAAAGTTACACAATCAAATTTTTTACACAAATTTGTGCGGTGATTTGAACGATTTTGTGCATACATTTGTACAAATTTATGCAGTTTTTCACATAAATTTGTGTGAAAAGAAATGTAGGTTTAACTTTGCACGAACGTTTGCACAAAATCATACAAATACATTTAGGGTGCACGCATTTTAGTCTCATTGAAGTCTCGATAAGGCTATTTAAACATGACACGGTTGATATTAACGCAACTGAAGATGAAGTGGTGCAGCTGGCTGCAGACACCGACCGCTCGTTGTGTTACCGCACTAGGAAGTTGATCATACGTAATTTCGTAATGCCTTATATACAAAAAAGTGCGGAAGTGCTCCAAAAATTGGAAATCAGTCATTTCGCCCCCTGGATGGTCCACTTCCTGCTAAAGCAGGAGAAAAGTACCTTTCCTGCGTTGAGGCATTGGGAAATACGGTATCCGTACGGCGACCCCATCGCTGTTCCCCACCTGTGGCACCCTGAGGCATCGGGTAATATCCAGGTGGAGTATGCTAAGTGTCACCCACGCGCGCGGGTAAGGTATGCCCACCGAGATTTAGCCCAACGATTCCGGCTGGAGCACGAGGACCCCGTGCCAGCAGAAGATGATTTCGATTCAGACGAGACGACAGACGGAGAGGGACTAAGGGACTGGTGTGCAGAATGCGAAAAGGCAGAGGAGAAGGACGGAGAGGAGCCGTATCGCGTGCATGAAGAGTGTACGCCATTCGGGCTTAACGTGTGTACGCACCTGTGTGATGTTATCAAACATATGATTACCTGTGCAGCACCAGGACTTACTAAGGTGCGCAAATGTGTGTGTATGTGTGTGTGCGTGTGCGTGTGTGTGTGCACATTTAAAACTAACGAGTTATCTTTCTTTATGTCACAGATTGTACTTATGTGTCCATTCCACATGATCGTGCGTGTCCCCGGAGAAAAGATCCATGCCACGCACCCGGACGGGCTGCTGTGTGTGGCCAACGCGCTGTCCACTTTGGTGGACGAGCTGGGCGGAAGGTGGAATTTGACTGTGTCATCGTGTGTGGATGGCACAGATTTTCTTCAGCAGGCCCAGTACATGGCGGAGCTGCCACACTCTACATATCTGTGCAGGTGCAATGGCGCATGCTCGAAACCGTATAACGGGCAGGCGCGTGCGATCATTTTGTCACGTGGGGAACCACCAGAAAAGGCCATCAGAGTGGACACTTGGCATCTCAACCCAACTTGGATTGGTCGAGACACGAAATATATACGAGAGCCGTACATGGTGGACGTGAAATGGCAGAATTTATGAGGTAAGCAGCAATATTTCTCTCTCTCTCTCTCTCTCTCTCTCTCTCTCTCTCTCTCTCTCTCTCTCTCTCTCTCTCTCTCTCCCCCCTCCCCTGTCCCTCTCTCTCTCCCCCTCCCCTGTCCCTCCCCACCGCTCGAGCCGAGCCGCAGCAGCACGGCGACGGGAGCACGAGCGTGCTATCATTGGACCAGCACAGCCCTCCCCCCCTCCCATCCACGCTACAACCCCCACCCCTCTCCTCCCCTCCCCCCGGCAGCACCGAAATTCGGATGGAGGATGCACCGGGACCCACATCATGAGCTTAACTACGATTGGTGCTGCCCCGCCCCACCCCCGCCCCGCCCCGCCCGCCTGCCGCTGACATCCCCCCACCCTGGTCTCCGTCCTCGTGTCGCGGCGTGTGCCCGCTACCAGACAATCTTCTCACTGTGCTACTTTCATTCGCTCACAGTGACCAGCAGCAGCAGCACCACCACCCTCTCCTCAGCAGCGCTTGCCCGCCCGAGACAAAACCTTAGGTAGATATTTCAGAACTGACGTGTATGTGTGTGTGTGTGTGTGCCCGCGCGTAAACGACACGCTAGGCTAGGGTAGGTTAAATTAGGTTAAGGCATATAAACGCATGTATCATTAACAATACTTTATTAATCAGCACTTGTAAATAAATTTGCACAAAAAAACATGGCTTTTTTTTTTACTACCCACCACCCCCACCCCCCTTACATACATGGACACGCCAACGCCACTGCCAATCGCACTGCTGCATTGCCATGTCCTTATATATTTTTTTGTTTCCAGAAAAAAGAAAATATGACGGCAATTTCGCCCCTGTTGTACATCAGCCTCATGGCGGTAACAGAAGTGTTTCGCATTCTGAGCCGAGACAACATGACTCTGCGTGCGAAAAGGCGCCGGCTTCTCTTGACCATTAAAAGGGCCGTCGCCCGCTTTGAAAGGGAACGACGCCGAAGAATCCGCCGTGCCGCTATCCGGCGCGCTGCTGCCCGCCGGACTCCACCACTCCCCGCCACGCCACTCCCCGCCTCGCCCCGCCCCGACACGCCAACGCCAAACCGCGGCGTACCTATGACGCCACAGTCACCGCGAGCATCACCTGTTCGCCCTCTCTCCCCATTCACACCTCCCCCTTTGTCTTCCTCCCCCTCCTCCTCCTCCGCCTCCCACACGTCTGCCTGCTCGTGCGTGTTCTCTCCCGAACTGATCGACATTACAGACGGAGACTCTCCCTTGGCAATTCCTCTCAGTGACTCAGATTCAGAGATCACTTCGTTTCAGCCCAATCAAGATGAAGCGTATTGCGCTGGATTTCGTGTGGAAGATTGGCAAGACGACGAGTAGGGATTGCAGTGGGGAGGGAGGGGAGGGGGGCGGGGGATGGGGACGGGGCAACGAGACAGACAAACACACACACATACACGCACTGACGAGTGGGTGCCGGACGACCGCGCCTGACCAGCCATATCACATCGACATACCCGAGTCTCATGTGACACCCTCGACGCGCCTGGGGCGTGCCTGGGGCGCGCCCTCGGAGCCCCGCAGAGATCCCCCTGGACTCAGTTCTACAGTGGCACCAGCAGTGTGCACGCCGGACGAGCCCGAGCAGCAAGCAAGCCTCAGAGAGCAGCAAGCTAATATTCCAGGGTGAGTACAATTTTTTCTTAAATCCACTCGACCCAATATGCCAGTGCAAGTGTGCGCGCGTGCACTGCAAAAAATAAGAACGGAACAATTACGGAGAAAGACCGTTTATTGTCCGGTGGTCTCCGTCATTGAAAGGTACGGACATCGCCGTATTCGGACCACCCCGTACCTCTATTTGTGTGGTACGGAGACTAAGTACGGCCATTCCGCAGCAGTTTTTATCGGTTTTCATGTGTCCGGAGAAGGCGTTACACGTCTCCGTAGTGCGAAAATAGGGTATACGGACTCTCCGTTCTCTGCACTCCGTCGCAAGTTTCACAGGGTAGGTACGGACCGCCGTACTTGGTTCCGTATTCGTCTCTATTTTTTTACAGTGTGCGTGTGTGTGTGTGTATGTGTGTGTGGGAAGGGGCTTTGTGTATATCAGTGCGATACCTGTGTGTGTGTGTGTTTGTGTGTGTGATTACAGTGAATACCATGGACGTCCAAGATAATGGAGAACTAGCCCAGCAAGTCACGGAGGCTGAGCTGATGCTGATCCATTTGTGTGAGGAAGTTCACGTACCGGCCGTCGTCTTCGATGGAAAGGAGCCACAGCGCCCGCCGCGCGGTAGGCTCGTCTTGGAGCAGACCTGCGATCTTAACCAGTCGGCGACCAAGGTGCTCAAGATCGGGCTGGACCTCTCGCGGGACCTTACCGTGCAGGTGCTGCTGGAGAGCCAGTCGCGCTGTGGACTTCAACTCGGCGCGGATACATTTATGTACCACACCTTCGAGTCTGATGCAGTGAAAAAGGTTGGTGCGAAGCTAGCTAACGCCGCCGGCTTTAACGGGCCCGACCCGTCCAGTGAAAGGGGCGGGTGTGAACTGTCATGTTTGCGGTTGAATGACGGCAAGCCTGCAGTGCAATACAGGATCTACGACAAAGCTTATACCATCTTCGGGGCCTGCACGTGGTTTAAGTTGCAGAAAAAAAAGACGCTGATTTCTCATGTGATTGATGTGCTGCAAAAACTCCGGGCGTCTCCGGACTTTCAAAGATGTCTCGTGCAAAGTGTTAAAGTGATGTGTGATGTTGCTGAGAATAAGAAAATGGTTGGAATGAACAATGATTACGGCGCCAGTCGATTTGTCCTCGACTATTTCCAGGAGGCCTCTACCTCCCTGCGTGAGGGTGTGGATGCTCTGACAATGCAGTGTCTTTTAGATCTAGTGTACAACCAAAACGATGCATTCACTCGTATGTTCATGCGTGCGTACAATGACAAAATGTTTAAGACGTGGGGCTTGCCCGTGGCAAACTAAATGCGATATGTGTGTGTGTGTGTCGTCTATGTCACGTCGCCTATGGGCACCCAGAGCCGGTCGACTTGAGGCGCTATTTACAAAAGAATCGAGCTGGCAGTGCGTACATTTTGGCGCTCAAATTCTCCTTCTATTCATTCATCGTTGCGTAGTCAGGTGGTCAGGCGCTATTGTTATTGTTTGAGCGTGAATTGGAAAGTTTGGGCAATTTAGTGTAATTAGTATGGGTGACAGAAAGCGTGGTCCAAATTTTTTACCTTCGGAGAAAGAGCTATTCGCGTCGTTGCTAGAGTTGTACGCAAAAGATATTGAGTGCAAGCTCTTACACGCACAGGCGAGGAGTGATAAGGCGGCTGCCTGGATGCTAGGGCCTGGACCGCCGTAACAATGAACTTTAATGCCCATACAGTGTACATACGGAGGGATGACGACACCCTTAAACGTTTATGGGACAATATGAAAAAGGAGGCGAGGAAAAGCAAAGCTGCAGAGAGGCAGGAAGTGATGGCAACAGGTAGGAGTACAGATCGTGAAATGATGGATTCAGGTTCCTTGAGTTTGAGTCCCCGACTATTCCTGTCGATCAGCTGGCCCACCCTGACTCAGCGCCAAGGCCGACAGCCGCGCTCTAGCGACTGATTCAAGAACAGCAGTGTGTTTACCACTCCGGTTTCCGGTATGGCCGTTGTCTACGACATCGAGCTTGGCATCGTTATGCTGGATTTGCAATTAAACCTCGACCTGGCTGAGCTGAGCGACATATGCACGCATCCCACTTCGCAGTTGCCTCCCCCTGCTATCGAGGCCACCTGTGAGCCGGAGTTCGGGGTTTGGGACGTCGCTTCGATAAGGAGCCCGAGAAGCCTGCAGGAGATTGCTGCGTTGTGGGTGCTGCGTCGACTGAGGCGTGATTACGAGCGGACGGACTTGCCCTCAAATTCCCTCAGATCGGGCACTATCTGTCCCTTGGGCCACGCTGCTGAGGTTTTATGCAGCACCACACTTTAGCTGGGTCGCGGAGGAGGCTATTTACCATTTACCATGGGTGAGAAGCAACGACGATGCAGACCTGAGGCGTGGGTACAACCACGCCACGGGCGAGCTCATCGCCTCTTGGTTCTGGTTGTCGGGGAGCTTCGCACCCCTCAGACCTAAGAAAATAACGCTGTATGTTTGGTCTTAGGAGGTGTGTGTGGGGATACCGCATTTGCAGAAATATTTACGCGAAAATGCAATATGCGCCCCGGAGGTCGTACTCATGCTCGAGCACGATCGGGAGGTGTTTGAGCTGCCGGGTTATGAAGTGGTAACACACATCGACACGCACCCCGACCCGCCTACGGTCCTCGTGCCCTATCACTGGTCTACCTGGAGAGAAATCCGGTACAGGTTATGCGGAGGCACAGTTTCAGACCGAATATACAGCTTTAGTCTATTTAATAACTTATTTTAAGATGTATTTAGCGGTTAATTATGGCTTCAAGATTTGGGATGCATCCCATGCAAAAACTGAAAACTACTGCTCGTGCAGGTAAAATAATTATTGAAATGTTATCTAAATATTTTATAAGACTTGACACTCCTAGTGCATATTAAATATTCTTGAATTTTTATTTTTTTCATTATTATTATTATTAATGCAGTGAGGATGACGCTGGCCTGATAAGGAAAGATTTTGACTTTGCTCTGGCCGAGTATTTTTTATAATTCTGGCAGACACATAAATGTAATGTCCATGTATTTACTGATCTGATGACTTTGACTCCGTTGATAGACCTTTCAAACCTCTCAGTCTCATACTACTTGTCATTTCTTTTTAAGGCTTTGGATGGTATATCTGAAAACAACTCACATTATAGAAAAGACAAGAAAAAGAAAAGGAAAAATTCGAAAGAGGCTGACAAAAATGATCCAAAAAGAAAGAGAATTTGGACACACGATGTTAAGGGTGCCGCTGGAAAGAGTTTAAGAAAAGAAGTGCAGGATCATTGAGAAAAAGGTAGCATTCCACAAATGCCTCAAGGGAGTAAGTGTCTGTTCCAAAGATGTAGTGGATGTTCAAGTAGTGAAGACTTGTGTCTTCTTTTATTAGCAGTTCTTAGCACGATAAAAAAAAACAGTGAGTTGTTTCTCATTGGTTGCAGGTCAACCTTCAGATGAGACTGTAGATATGGAGGAAAACGAAGATGCGACAGGAATTATAGTTGAGCACGGTATGGCTGTCCGAGTGCGTCATATGCACCCTCATGTTTGAGGTGAGATTTCATATTGCTTTGTTGTGAAATCAGCTATAAGACATGGCTTTCTGTACATCATTTGTAATTGAAGGTATCTAATTTTTTTCTTCTTATGTGCTTGATTCCAGGTAGCAGTTATAGGAGCTCAAGGTCGTCAGTGCCTCAAACTGACAGCGACACTAAACCCACTGTTGAGGTAAGGAATCAGTGTATTTAAGTTTTAAAATATATCCTTCGTTAATTGCTTTCTTTTAAGGTCACATGGGTTAAGTTTTTAACGTATTGAAATATATTTTTCCTTCAGGTATGACCGTTGTCTACGACATCGAGCTTGGCAACGTTATGCTGAATTTGCAATTAAACCTCGACCTGGCTGAGCTGAGCGACATATGCACGCATCCCACTTCGCAGTTGCCTCCCCCTGCTATCGAGGCCACCTGTGAGCCGGAGTTCGGGGTTTGAGACGTCCCCCCGATAAGGAGCCCGAGAAGCCTGCAGGAGATTGCTGCGTTGTTGGTGCTGCGTCGACTGAGGCGTGATTACGAGCGGACGGACTTGCCCTCAAATTCTCCAGATCGGGCACTATCTGTCCCTTGGGCCACGCTGCTGAGGTTTTATGCAGCACCACACTTTAGCTGGGTCGCGGAGGAGGCTATTTACCATTTACCATGGGTGAGAAGCAACGACGATGCAGACCTGAGGCGTGGGTACAACCACGCCACGGGCGAGCTCATCGCCTCTTGGTTCTGGTTGTCGGGGAGCTACGCACCCCTTAGACCAAAGAAATTAACGCTGTATATTTGGTATGAAGAGGTGTGTCTGGTGATACCGCATTTACGGAAATATTTTCAAGAAAATGCAGTATGCACCCCGGAGGTCGTACTCATGCTCGAGCACGATCGGGAGGTGTTTGAGCTGCCGGGTCATGAAGTGGTAACACACATCGACACGCCCCCCGACCCGCCTACGGTCCTCGTGCCCTATCACCGGTCTACCTGGAGAGAAATCCGGTACAGGTTATGCGGAGGCATAATTTCAGACCGAATATACAGCTATAGATTTAGGCTATTTAATAACTTATTATAAGATGTATATAGTGGAAATGTATAAGACTGAAATACGACAGTATGCTCTACTTAGATATCACCGAACGAAAGCTAGTGTAAAAGGCGTAAAAGCTTTCCAAAATTTTTAATGCGGGCGTTTAAATGTAATAACATTTTATTTGAATGGCAGTGTCAACCCTGCATAAACGCAGAGACAAATTTGAAAGAAGAGCCTATCCTAAAAACTGTGTACGTCGGACACTGCCCTATGTACGGAGCACGTTGGGCTGCCTATCCTAAAGGCTGCGTACGTCGGACACTGCCCGAGAGTACGGGGCACGTTGGGCTGCCTATCACCAAGGCTGCGTACGACGGACACTGCCCTATGTACGGAGCACGTCGGGCTGCCTATCACCAAGGCTGCGTACGTCGGACACTGCCCGAGAGTGCGGGGCACGTTGGGTCGCCTATCGCCAAGGCCGCGTACGGCGGACACTGCCCTATGTACGGGGAATGTTGGGCTGCCAATCGTACAGGCTGCACTGTTTAAAAAAAAGGTCGCAAATTAACAGCAAATTCGTTGTTAATTTTTATAGCGACAAGTGTTGTTGTACAAGGTCGACGCCTTCCACGTCACGCAGGTCGCCGTTGTACTCTCCTATGATGGGACTTGTATACCAACTCCCTTGATCGCGGCGGCCCTAGCCGGCCAGGACGAGGCCAGCAAGTATGCGGCTGTCGTCCGCCACCTGGGGGAAGCCCAAGCCGCCCAGGTGACGGACATCCTGGCCGCCCCACCAGCTGACATGCCGACAAAGGCCGAAATGGAGCGTCAACTCCGCGAGCTGCGCGCCGAGCTGCGCCAACTCCGCGACGACGCCCGTGACGACGAACACCCACCGTACTTTCCATCCCTTGGGGAATGCTTCTCCGCTTGTATGCATCAACGCACCTTTCCTAGGTCGTCGAGACAGTAATTAACCGGCCGCCGTGGGTCAGGTGCAACGACGATGTAGATTGCAGATTGGTCACTTGGATACAACAACTCTACGGGCAAGCTTGTCGCATCCTGGTTCTGGCTGCCGGGGAGCTACGCTCCCGTTAAACCTAAGAGACTGACTCTGTACATTTGGTTTGAAGAGGTCCGACTGGCGATACCTCACAGACAAAAATACTTCCGTGAAAATGCGGTTTGCGCTCCGGAGGTGGTACTAAAGCTTGAGTTCGATTACGAGGTCTTTGAATAACCTGGCTATGAACTTCAAGTATACCTCGACAACTTCGAACTCCAGGCAGAACCGGAACTCGCCGCGCGGGATGGCGCGGTCAACTCTGCAATCCTGTTTTAACCTGGATGAGGGGCTGCTCACAGTCATTGGCTCTGAGCAGAGCACATTCAGGAGGTGGCAGGCCCAGGCGAACTCCTATGAGAACCAGGGTGCTGCCCACCGGGTTACTTTGCTATACAAATTATTTCAATTAAGGCGGTCCAACTTTGACTCGTTGGACAAATATGCTGTTGCAGCTAAAGATCTCATGTCAAAAATTTCTGCAACAGGAACACCATTCGAGGATGAGGGCGCAGCTGCTCTCATTCTTATGAACCTCCGGCCCGAGGATGATGTGATGCGACGCTTCATCCAAAGCAGCTGCATTAAGGAGATCCTGGGGAGAGGCCAAGTGCTGGATTTTAACCTTGTCATCCAAGCCTTCATGAGGGAGGCAAACGATGAGGCAGCAAGGAGCACCTCCACCAGCACCACTCTGGTAGTGCATCAGGGAACTGCAGGGAGCTCCCAGCCCCAGAGAGGCTCCTTTGCAGGAAGGGGTCGAGGCGGTCGAGGCCGCAGAGGGCATGGTGGCCGTGGAGGCTACCATCCCTATCCGCAAAGGTTTGCTCCCATTGAGCAGAGCGATGCAAATAGTGATCATATCTATCGTTGCAGGATTTGTCGCAGGGACAAATTATGCTGTCATTACAACGGTGTCATATCTGCTATTGCAAGTTTTCACTGTGGTGGCAAAACCATGCATTAATACTTTTGTTGATTTTATTGTGATTGCAGATTTGTCTTTTCTACTTATTGCAGATTTGGAATCTTAACAAACTAGAGGACCCTTTTACTACTTTTGCAAAAGAGAGCAGGTTTTCAGTACCAGGGCTAACTAATCTATTCATGTATTTTGACAGCTATGCACACTAACTGGAGATGCACTTTTTCTTACACATCAAATGTAACTAGATAAACATGCATATTTATGAAAAAAAAATCGTGCATTATTGTGAATGATATTTTACATAAATTTGCTTAATATTGTACATTTTTTCTCGATGTATAAAATTGCACATATCAATGTGAGATATTTTACATAATTACGGACGATTTTCTTCATAAATATGCATGTTTATCTAGTTACATTTGATATGTACAAAAAAGTACATTTCCAGTTAGTGTGGTAGTAGATTTGCTTTACATACTGACGACCTTGATTTGGGCTCAGTGAATTTTCTTTGGGTAGACCAAAAATACTGGCAAGTTTCTGATGATTTGTGGAAGTATAAAGTATTTTGTCAAATGAGCCATTATTTTAAGTTTTTTCCTCCAGGACAATAATTCGAGGAAATGCCAGAAACACCTTGGACCAATCACTAAAAAAGAAAATCTTTTCGTTGTACCCTTGTAAGAATTCGGCTGCCCACAAAATAGCTATGATCAATCCTTCCTCTAAAATCTTCATGGGTGTGCAATACTATGAAGTAAGTTTCGAATTAAATAAGAGGGTAAAGTTTTCTGCATATTCTAAATATTTGGATTATTTTAGACCTTCCAGTCTCCCGGGGACTTCATTATAACTGACCACCGTGCCTACCACCAAGGTTTAAACCTTTCCTTATCCATTTGTGAAGCGGTTAATTATGGCTTCAAGATTTGGGATGCATCCCATGCAAAAAATGCAAACTACTGCTCGTGCAGGTAAAATAATTATTGAAATGTTATCTAAATATTTTATAAGACTTGACACTCCTAGTGCATATTAAATATTCTTGAATTTTTATTTTTTTCATTATTATTATAATTATTAATGCAGAGAGGATGACGCTGGCCTGATAAGGAAAGATTTTGACTTTACTCTGGCCGAGTATTTTTCATAATTCTGGCAGACACATAAATGTAATGTCCATGTATTTACTGATCTGATGACTTTGACTCCGTTGATAGACTTTTCAAACCTCTCAGTCTCATACTACTTGTCATTTCTTTTTAAGGCTTTGGATGGTATATCTGAAAACAACTCACATTATAGAAAAGACAAGAAAAAGAAAAGGAAAAAATCGAAAGAGGCTGACAAAAATGATCCAAAAAGAAAGAGAATTAGGACACACGATGTTAAGGGTGCCGGTGGAAAGAAAGAGTTTAAGAAAAGAAGTGCAGGATCATTGAGAAAAAGGTACCGTTCCACAAATGCCTCAAGGGAGTAAGTGTCTGTTCCAAAGATGTAGTGGATGTTCAAGTAGTGAAGACTTGTGTCTTCTTTTATTAGCAGTTCTTAGCACGATAAAAAAAAACAGTGAGTTGTTTCTCATTGGTTGCAGGTCAACCTTCAGATGAGACTGTAGATATGGAGGAAAACGAAGATGCGACAGGCATTATAGTTGAGGACCCAAAAAAGATTTCTTCCCCCCTTAAGCCCAGCGCCACCCTTTCCAGGATGGAGTGGTTCCTGGCGGGGGGGGGGGGGGGGGTGTAAAAGAGAACTATAACAGGAAGAAAACTGAGAAAAACAAACGTGAGATTGAGGAAGGAGAGAAAAATGAGATACAACAGCAAGAGAATGATAATTCTACCCTGTATTACTATGATCTGGATTTTGATGATTCTGACAGTTCTCACTCAAAAGAAATGAATACAGAAAAAAGAGTGCACGGCCCTGGTTATCTAGGCAGAAAAACTCCTCCACCCCTGCGTCTAGGAAAGGGCAAAAGTAAGACTAAAGAAACACAGGAAAAGGAAAAATTAACAGGCATGGTAGTTGAGGACCCAAAAACGATTTCTTCTCCCCCTGTGCCCAGCCTATGCCGCTAACCTTTGCAGGATCGAGGGGTTGCTGGCGGGGAGGGTCTGAAAGAAGACATGCAAGAGAACCATCATAACAGGAAGAAAACTGAGAAAAACAAACCTGAGATTCGAGGAGGGAGAAAAAGATGAGATAAAGCAGCAAGAGGATGATAATTCTACACGCTAACTGGAAATGTACTTTTTTGTACATATCAAATGTAACTAGATAAACATGCATATTTATGAACAAAATCGTGCGTAATTATGTAAAATATCACACATTGATGTGTACAATTTTATACATTGAGAAAAAATGTACAATAATAAGCAAATATATGTAAAATATTATTCATAATAAAGCACGGTTTTTTTCATAAATATGCATGTTTATATAGTTACATTTGATATGTAAGAAAAAGTACATCTCCAGTTAGTGTGTACCCAGGATGAATATGATTTGGACTCTGATGAGATTTCTGCCAGGTCTCACTCAAAAGGAATGCGTAAGAAAAAAAGAGTGCAGGACTCTTGTACTCTAGGCAGAAAAATCTTCCAGCCCTGCGTCCAGGAAAGGGCAAAAGTATGACTTTTTTTTTTTAAAAGGGGGTTTTGTGGATTTTATTGGGTTTGCAGACTTGTCTTTAACTTTGTTTTGAGTTGAAGCAGGTTTAAAATTGAGTGATTTGTTTCCTTTTGGTTCCAGGAAATTTCAAGTGTACAGAGTATGCCCACTGTGTGAGAAAAAGGAGTTGACAGGCAATTTAGCGAAACACCTTCGTAAAGTACACAAGAAAACAAATGATGAAGTAGATGCTCTCTCTAATAAGGGTTCCCCCAAAGGAAGGTCTGGCCTGAGACGTGTCAATTAAGACGACCTGCCGGACTCAGTACAGTAGCATTGGAAAGAGAAAGTTATCAGCAGGCAAACAAAAGATTTTCTGTCAAAATATCAGCTGTAGTTAGTTTCGGTAAGATGTGCCTTCCTTTCAAACAAATCACAACATAAAAGGCAGTCTCGTATGGCTATTGCTTGGTATTATCCGAACAAACAACCTTATACGGGACACCCTAACATCTAATGGACTTGTCGTTCAACTTTAATCGTCTGAAAGCGTTTGCACTCTCTTCTAAGAAGACATCCCAGCGGGCACAATCTCGGCTCAGGGACGACGACGGTATCCGGGAAATTCCCGTTTATCCAGGGAAAAGTCTGCAGATCATATCAGAAGTTCTAGGGTTTCAAGGCAGGATTCCCAGAAGTTGTACTATCGCACCTGTACCTGGATTGGAGCAGATTTTGGAACCGTTTCCTTCTGGAATTCCAAGGGCATTTAAACGCAACAAATCCGGAATGACTGACATCAACCCCGATATGTTGGATGTCGACACCCAAGAGTCTCCGACAGACATTCGGTCGGATGAGCAGCCATCAACCTCGTACGGGATGGGCCCTCAGAGCTGCATATCGAACACAACTACCCCACGCCAGTTCACTTTAAACAAGAAATGGGCAAACTCAAATTTTTCACCAAAGGACATATTTCTGATTCCAAACTCCAAATTACCTGACTTCAGTCTCGACCAAGCAGACCTAATTATAATCACACCAGAACCTCCACCATCTGGCCACTTCCTCAATGACTTGCCCCACAGAACGGTGGGACAAATTGGATTTTTCTGGCTTTCGGCGATATCGGTGGGATTGTCGCTCCTTGGGTGCCATTGGGTACTATGGAAATGCAACCTATACCCGTTGCTATGGCAGTGTTGCAGCGCTTCTGGACCGCTAATCTCAGGCTGTATCTATTGCTGCTGCCAGAAGGGTAATGAAGACCCGGAAGAAGCGACCATCGAACTTCCGAGATCAGTCCAACGACCAAAATTTCGCATAGAAAAACAGAAGAAACGAAGAAATTCAGGAAGAACAAAAAGAAGAATGAAAAATAAAAATTCTTTTCGGCCAAAAACACCAACCAAAGCAGAAGCAACGCTGACAACGTCAAGAAGACACCTCCTACCCAGTATGGAAAATTTTCCACAGTTGACAGACAGCTCTTCGATGAGTGAAGAAGACACGCTATAAATCTTGTCCCTTGCCCGCTTGCTCCATTTCTGTAGTTGTAGTAAGTCGAGACGACTAAAATTTTGATGCGGCCCGGATGTTGTGGCCTGTCGGAGCTGACAAGCTGAGTAGCGAAATAGATCATGTAGACTGTGTGAACGCTTGGTCAGCAAGCGCCCGGCGCCCGGGACGTGGGAAGCTGGGAGAGCTGGAGCTTCCCGCGGACCGGCCCAGGGCACGGAAGGACAGTTCCACAGCAGACGGGGTCGCATACAGACGTGACGAGGGCCAGGCTGGCGGCCACGTGTAAACCCAAGTACTCGAGAATATATAGTTTGTCACGGTAAAGTGTTCAATCAATTAACAAGCAGTGGAACTCAAAGAGAGAAGCTCCACACAAAAAAAAACCACTTGAAAAATGACATTTTTTGGGGGGGCAACTATGATATTTTATCGGTTCCTTGTATGCATACGGACTGCCGAAAAGACACTTTGTTGAAATCCGACCCCCCCTGTGGATTTGGCAGGGGTCCAAACACCCAAAACGGCTGTTTTGCGAGGGTTTGAGAACTAGATTGGAGATCTCGAAGACCAAAAGCCAAAAGTACCCATTAGGAGTGCTCAGGACTCAAAAAAGTGCCATCTTTCAGAATCCGGGCCGAAAAAATTTTGGTGACCACTTCCAAAAGTTATGGGGGTCCAAAAGTTGCCCAAATTTTCTTTTTCGCCATTTTTTTTTTTGTTTTTTTTTGTAAAAATGCAATTTTGATGGGCCCAAAGCGCCTAAATTGTTATCTTGACCTCGTTTCGTCTTGAATCACATGGAACTGGCTCCATACCTGCGGGCTTAAGCTGATTTTTACACCGCACGACTCAGCTGCACTAGTGGCTGCCTTTAACTACAAAGGGGTTCGCGTTGCTTTGACGAGGGGAACGTTTTTCCGGTGATACACGTAAGGATTGGTTTGGCATAAAAGTATTTTTGCAGGTGACCCCTCTGGATACGGAGGTTTGGCACTAGTGGTAGCTACCCGTAGGGAGTTTGGAAGGAGTAGAATATAGGCCTTTGAAAATCCAAAAAATTGTCTCAAAAATTTTTTGGGTAAAAATCAAAAAACTACCTGTAGGCCATGATTCGTCCAGAAATGAAGTCGGTTTGGTGATTTGGAGACTTTCAGCACTTTCCCCTTGTATTTAGAAGGAAGTAGTTGGAAAAAAAAATATTTTCGGTAAAAAAACCAAAGAAATGACCTTGAGGCCATGATTCGTCCAGAAAGTAGAAGTCGGTTTTGGTGATTTGGGAACTTTCAACTTTTACCCCTTGAATTTCCTGAAAGGAAAATAGTGGAAAAAAAAAATATTTTCAGAATTTAGAAAAAGCAAAAAATGACCTTGACCATGATTCGTCCAGAAATGAAGTCGGTTTGGTGGATTTTGGAGACTTTCGGCAACTTTCCCCTTATCCCACTATTTCCCTTTCAGAAATTCAAGGGGTAAAGTTGAAAGTCTCTAAATCACTGGAAACCGACTTCATTTCTGGTAGATCGCCAGGCTCAATTAAATTTTTGAAAACTCTTTCTTCCCATATTTCCACAAAATGCAAGGGAAAAGTTGAAAGTCTCAAATCGCAAATAACTTCATTTCTGGACGAATCATGGCTCAAATCATTTTGTTTTACCAAAACCCTGTCCATTTTTGGATTTTCAAGAGCCTATATCTACCCCAAACCCCCTACGAGGCAGCTTCACCACTAATTAAACCTTTTCCAGAGGAAATTCCACCTACAAAAATACTTTTATGTAACCAATTCTACGGCCGTATCGCATGGAAAACGTTCCCTTAATAACTGAAACAGACCCCTTGTAGTTAAGGCAATACCACATGTAATTCAGCTGAATCATTATTGGTGTAAAAAATCCAGCTTAAGCCCACATGGGTATGGAGCCAGTTCCATGTGATTCAATGGCTGAGGTCAAGATAACAATTTGGGCGCTTTGGGCCCATCAAAGTGCATTTTACAAAAAAAAAAAAAAAAAAAAATGACGAAAGTGAATTTTGGCAACTTTGGACCCCCATGCTTTTGAGAGGGTCACCTAAAAAGCCTCATTTTCGGCCGGATTCTGAAAAAGATGGCACTTTTGAGTCTGAGTACCCCAATGGGTACCACGGCACAGTTTCAAAGATCCCAACTAAGTCCCAAAACCCTCAAAAACAGCCACGTTTTTTGGGGTGTTTGGAACCTCACCAAGCCCAGGGGGGTCGGATTTCAACAAAGTGTCTTTTCGGCAGTCCCGTGGCATACAAGGGAACCGATAAAATATCATAGTTGCCCCCCAAAAAAATATCATTTTTCAAGTGGTTTTTTTTGTCTGGAGCTTCTCAGAACGATCAAACTACCCAACCGAAACAGTAGGGCTAGGAAGGACTTGAGCTAGAAGAAAAAGAAAGCGATTTTTGGAAGTTTCAGACAGAATGGGCATACGAATTATCCATCCAAACTTTTTTTCCTAGAAAAAGTGAAATACGACGCACCCTATGGTAAATAGTAATGCTTCTACAGGGTGACTTTCTTCCGACTTAATATATTTCGGGGGCTTGAAGGGGGTGCCTACACACTAACCGGATTTGTATCTTTTATTTGTACAAAGTTAAGCAATCAAATTGTTCACACGCTAACTGGGAATGTGCTTTTTTGTACATAGCAAATGTAACTACACTGTTAAAATTGGTGTTGTTCATATACAACACCGGTGTTGTATACTTTCATAGCAATACGTGTTGTTTTAAAACAAACAATTTTGTAATTTTACAAGAAGCAAACCTACTCTGAAAAAGATTTGGATGAAAAAGTTAAGGGCTTCTTCCAGATTTGAAACAAAACAGTTGTTACAGTACAAAATTGTTTGTTCAGAAACAACACATATTGCTATGGAAGTTTACAACACAGGATTTGTAATGTTACAACCAGTATTGTACCTAATTTCTACTGTTTCAATAAATAACACCTTAAATTATACAATATCTTCGGTGTTTGGGCTGAATACAGCTATCCTTTTAGCATACAAGAAAAGTCATTAGGGGAAGTACCATCAGCTGACAACTATTTTTAACAGTGTAGATAAACATGCATATTTATGAACAAAATCGTGCATAATTATGTAAAATATCACACATTGATATGTACAATTTTATACATCGAGAAAAAATGTACAATAATAAGCAAATTTATGTAAAATATTATTCATAATAAAGCACGATTTTTTTCATAAATATGCATGTTTATCTAGTTACATTTGATATGTAAGAAAAAGTACATCTCCAGTTAGTGAGCACACAAATTTGTGCGGTGATTTGAACGATTTTGTGCATACATTTGTATAAATGTACGCAGTTTTTTGCATAAATTTGTGTGAAACGATATGCATGTTTAACTTTGCACAAACGTTTGCACAAAAACATACAAGTACAGTTAGGGTGTAGAGGAGTGTTTCGATATGGGACACTTGTGGTCGAAAATGAAAATTGGTGGTGCTACGCCAAATTTAAATTTTGAAAAATTGCGCCGGAAGGTAGGCAACCCAACTGGAAGGCAGAGTTTCGCGGGCGAGAGGGTAGGGCCAGTGGGGTGGCCTTCCCTCCGTAGCCATCCCCAGCACATCGGGAACCGTTTCCCGCACGCTAACTGGAATTGTACTTTTTTGTACATATCAAATGTAACTAGATAAACATGCACATTTATGAACAAAATCGTGCGTAATTATGTAAAATATCACACATTGATATGTACAGTTTTATACATCGAGAAAAAATGTACAATAATAAGCAAATATATGTAAAATATTATTAATAATAAAGCACGATTTTTTTCATAAATATGCATGTTTATCTAGTTACATTTGATATGTAAGAAAAAGTACATCTCCAGTTAGTGTGCGGACCCGCGAACGTCCTCCGCGGTTCCGTTAGGAGCCGCGGCAACCCCTCGCGAGGACCCGTTGCACACTAACTGGATTTGTATCTTTTATTTGCACAAAGTTAAACAAATTTTTCACACAAATTTGTGCGGCGATTTGAACGGTTTTGTACATACATATGTGCAAATCCATGCAGTTTTTCGCATTAATTTGTGTGAAAAGATATGTAGGTTTAACTTTGCACGAACGTTTGCACAAAAACATACAAATACATTTAGGGTGTTGCCTCGCCCGGGCGGGGGATGGCAACAAGGGTAAGGCCACCCCGCTGGCCCTACCCCGTCGTTCGCTGAGTCCCACCTTACGGGTGGGTTGCCTACCTTCCGGTGCAATTTTTCACATTTCAATTTAGCGTAGCGCCGCGCAAAATTTCATTTCCGACCTCAAGTGTCCTATGTCAAACTCTGGAAAACCAAGTGTGTACATGTATTCATTATTTACTGCATGCTTACAGGTATTCAGTAAATAATGCATACATGGCCATGTATGCAGTATTTGCTGAATACCTTGGCATGTACACACGTAGTTTCTGTGTGATATTTCGTGACAGTTTTTAGATTAAATAGAATGTGACGTCACAGTAATTGGATAACGGTGTATGTACAGAGATACAGGGTGACTTTTTCCGACTTTATATATTCCGAGGGCATGTAGGTGCTATTTGAACGATTTTGTCCATACATTGAAAGCAGTTTTCGCATAGATTTGTGTGAAACGATATGTATTCACACAGAAACTACGTGTGTATAGCGAGAAATATGGAAATGCAACTTGATTAATTTGCTCCTGGGGATTTCTGCACGCGAGAATCCAATGATCAAAGCGAGTGTAGACCAAACGTGTACATCAATGTACACATGATAAATCAGGGATTAACTGGCTTAGCGGAGGGCGCTGCAATGTGCCGATTAACATAGTGTTGTACACGGATTAATCAGCGATCATTGATGTGCACATTGTACGTGATTAATCAGGTACAATGTACACGCTTTAGTCTTTGGTAGCGGCATGACATCAAGCTGGCACCAAACACTAAAAGTTGGAATATTTTCATGCACGGTTTGGGCCTGATCATCATTTTCACATTACAACTTGATTCTTAAATAATATCTTGAACTTTTTGATAATGGAACAGTATTCTGTAAACATGCTCTATGTTCGCTTAATTTTTTGCCCAACTAGAAACAAGATAAGCACACGCTCATGAACATGATTTCTGCACAGCGTGATATCTGCAATAAATTATTCATAAATACAACGTCACAGTAATTGGATAACGGTGTATGTACAGAGATACAGGGTGACTTTTTTCCGACTTTATATATTCCGAGGGCATGTAGGGGGTGCTTACATTAGAGAAGCGTTTTCTCTGGAAAACCAAGTGTGTACATGTATTCACACAGAAACTACGTGTGTATAGCGAGAAATTTAATGCAAACTGTTTTTAATTTTCTGCGTAATGAAAAGCAGGCCAAAAATGTACATCAACTAGATAAATCAGTGTACAACATGTACACTGATTTCAGCTGAACATGTACACGGATTAATAACTGATTAATCAGTGTACAATGTAATAGTTTATTGAAAGCGAAGTATGTACATGCATGCCATGTGTACAGTAAATAGTGTGTACATGACACGGTCCACACTTTTTGCTGAATACACACCAAATTCTCATGAACTTTGATAATACGCAGCTACAGATTTCTGTAAACATGCTCTATGTTCGCTTAATTTTTTGCCCAACTAGAAACAAGATAAGCACACTATGAACATTTTTGTTCATATATCTGCAATAAATTATTCATAAATACAGCATGTTTTTATCTGTAGTTACATTTAATATGTAGAAAAAAGTACATTTCCAGTTACCGTGCTTATGTAAACACGGCATGATTTTTGTATTGTTATGGACGGTTATGTACTACCACAGTTATGCACAAAATTTGTGCGTATAAAAAAGTTCATAGGAATTTAGTGTGTACCTTGCCTCGTAAACACGTTTCTGTTTGATTTTTCCTGTGTACATGCCAAGGTATTCAGAAAATAGTAATTACCTTGGCATGTACACACTATTTCCTGAATACCTGTAAGTAAACAGTAAAAAATGAATCCGTGTACACACTTGGTTTTAGAGAGGAGACAATCAAAAGTTGTACACACTAAATCCTTATGCATTTTATTGTGCATAAACATGCAGGATTTTAAGCAACCATAAGAGTGTGCACAATTTCATGCATAACTATGCACACTTTGTGCATAGTTATGCACAATTTGTGCATAGTTATGCACAAAATTTGTGCATAACTATGGTTGCTTAAAATTCTGCATGTTTATGCAAAACAAAATGCATAAGGGTTTAGTGTGTACTATGTGACAGTTTAAAATGCAAATCTTTTTAGTCATGCAGTTTAAACTGCAACAAGGTAGTGGAGTTTTGCAGTTTACACTGCAAGAATTGAGCTTTGCAGTTTGAACTGTCATGTAATACAACAGATTTGCACACACGCTAACTGGAAATGTACTTTTTTGTACATATCAAATGTAACTAGATAAACATGCATATTTATGAACAAAATCGTGCGTAATTATGTAAAATATTACACATTGATATGTACAATTTTATACATCGAGAAAAAATGTACAATAATAAGCAAATTTATGTAAAATATTATTCATAATAAAGCACGATTTTTTCCATAAATATGTATGTTTATCTAGTTACATTTGATATGTAAGAAAAAGTACATCTCCAGTTGGTGTGCAGCAATTTCAGAAAAGATCAATTTTACCATTTTTAAACGTATTTTACAAATTTCATGTAAAGGAAATATATTATTTTTTGTCATTTTTATTAAAACCCGACATAAAACTTGACCTAAAAGCAGTTATGCAGTAACAATTGAGGAGGTCTGTGAAAGACCAAAGAGCCAAAGATATAGAGAATGTAAAAGGAACTCCATAGTTATATATTTAGAGAACCAGAATAAACCTGGTCAACTGTCTACAATCAGCCATCACAAAGATGTAAAATACCACTTTATTTCTAATGAACTAAATCAAGGATGAATAAAGATAAAATTCTTTCCATCCAAAGACAAACTTGCAGACATTCACAAAGATGCCTTGTGCGAGTAACATTCAAAGAATTAAAAAATGTCAAGTTTTGAGCCTTAAAAAACGTTTTAATTCTTTCCTGTGTAGTCAAATGATTCCACTTCAACGGAATTCCCCTTCCCTGACCTCTTCCAAAGAATAAACAATTGTCTCCGAAATCAACCTTTTTGTTTTTGGCTGGCTCTTATATGGTACAAGAATTTCCCATGTTAGGTAAAGCTATTCACTGGAAAGACACAGGTAAGACCTAAAGCCTTTCAAAGGCGCTAGATTTTAGTGCCTTTGAAAAGGTGTGATGGTGTCGAAAGGGGTGCTGCTTACACACTAACTGGAGATGTACTTTTTCTTACATATCAAATATAACTAGATAAACATGCATATTTATGAAAAAAACCGTGCTTTATTATGAATAATATTTTACATATATTTGCTTATTATTGTACATTTTTTCTCAATGTATAAAATTGTACACATCAATGTGTGGTATTTTACATAATTACGCACGATTTTGTTCATAAATATGCATGTTTATCTAGTTACATTTGATATGTACAAAAAAGTACATTTCCAGTTAGCGTGTAAATAATAGCTTTGCAATTTGTGGATGCTAAATATTGTAAATGTAGCTCATATCATCCATGATAATACTAAGAGACTCAGCTTACGTGGCCTTTTAGTGTCAGACCCAAAGGGATTGCGCTTTCCAGCTTAATTCACTCGAGGCTGCAGAACTTGAACCGACATGATTAGAAGATAGTTCAGACTGTTCCAAAGCGCTACTCTAGTTGACTGTGGACTATGTACACTAAAATGTACTTCCCCTTCACATGGTTAACCATTCGCTATAATTATATTTTCACATCACGAGCAGTGTGTAAAAAAATTATGGTATTACTGCTGATCCCTAACTGCTCTTAGTTTAACAACAAATTCTGTATTCTCACATAATTTAAGGACCAAACATTAGGGGTTCAATGCTAGAAAGTATCACAGTTAGCAAATACATCAAATTTCATTTTGAAAATCTGTAAAAAAATTACGCGGTTTTTTACCTTTGAAATAGAGATTTACAAAACAATATTTATAATGCTAAAATGCCTGTGCTACTGTTAACATGAAGAACTCCTTAACATCTTTATGAGTCCGTAAATTGTCTGAAAGCAGAATGTGTTAGTTAACCTACCGTAGGGCGGTTAGGGATTATCAGTAATACTATTATTACTGCTCTACTTGTAACTTGAATGCTGTAAATATAATCACAGGGAATGGTTTTCACTTTTATAAATACAATTATGCTGGATTTAGTCTTGTGAAGCCAGTGAAGTTGAAGCCACTACTTTCAATTTTTATCTATTATGTGATTGGCTGAAACCTCTTGAAGCCGGCTTCAAGTTGGTTTCAGCCAATCACATAATAGATAAAAATTGAAAGTATCGGCTTCAACTTCACTGGATAGCAGTGTTACGGGGAAGTAAATTTTAGTGTAAGCAGTGCATACTTTCTTCTGGTGGTCCTGAACAAAGGAGCAGCCATGGCTGCCTGTTGCTCCTGCTCGGCATGAACATTGGCTGCTGCCTCTTCCTCACGGCGCTTATCGGGCCCTAGCAATTGGACTTTTCCTTCTACGGCGCAACACTTCTCTTCACAAAAGGCATGGTGTCTTGCAGAAATTACACTGAAAACGAAAATCTTACTAATGGTCTGCTCTGCACAAGCCACGGCCTGCTTCACACTGACCAGCCGGCCAAGTCAAGATGGCGGCTGGTGCTGGAGCTGGAGGCAGGGTTGCCAGAAGCCGAGGGAGCGAAGTCGCCCGAGTCGAGCGCCGAATGCGCCCGAGCGCGCCCGAAGCCGTGCAGCCAATGAAATCGCCCGAAATCGCCCGCGCTCTTTCAAAATCGCCCAAAATCGCCCGCGCTCTTTCAAAATCGCCCGAAATCGCCCGGCAGTTTATAGTTAAAATTACACGCGTAGGCCGTCGGAAAATTTGAATCTGTTGTGAAAAACCCGAAAAAACGTCCTAAACCGCCCAAATCAAGTTAAAATTGGCAAAAATCGCCCGAAAAACTTAAAATTGCCTGGCTTCAGGCAAAATCGCCCGAAAATCGCCCGGGCGATCCAGGCCGGGCAAAGTGCGCCCGGAGACACCAAAAATCGCCCGGTCTGGTAACCCTGGCTGGAGGTTGTAGGGGCATCACGGAGCTCCTGCTCACTTCGAGATCGGGGGTGTGCTCTCTGTCTCTTTCCCCCCACCGGTCTTCTTACGGGAAAAGAGACAGGGAGATGTGGTGTGCCAAGGGATTGGACAGCACACAAGGAAGTTGATCTTGAATTAGGATCGACGGACTTGAATTAATTATCAATTGCTCTTAATACTTGGAGGGAGTTTTTGGAGCGAAAACATACACGTCTTCACTGATGCAAGACTTTTATTCAACTAACAGATTCGCCGAGGCACGGCCAACAGGATTACCACCATTACACCAGCGCCCTCTATGGGAGTGGAGTGGCAGAACACGACACCCACCCGGGCTTTATGAATGGACATACAACAATGAACAAAACAAAACATGAATTAGAATTATTGCAATGTAATACAAATTGAGCATAGTATACAAAAAGATACAAAGATTAAACAATGATAAATCTAATGTATAAAGGGTACAAAAACAAAACAAGTATAAAAATAGTACAAGGAATGTACATTACAATTTTCATGCAATAAGAAGTAAACAAAATATATATTTGACAATACAAAGTCTTAGAATTAGAAGGTACTTCTAGAGATCTGGTTGTGGTGGACTTCTTTTTCCACACCTTCAATGGATACCAGGTAACGAGTACCATTGACTCGGACAATAGTTGCGTCTACTACAGGACTTCTTTGGTTGAGCCTAAATTTAACTCTTTCACCTTCGCGATAATGACTAGCATTAAGGTTGACAGAATTGGTGCTTGGTTCTAGGCACAAATGACAAAAGTAACTCATTAGGAGTCTTCTTGGTTGTTGTACAGGGAGTATTTCTATAATTAAATAGGAACTTGTTTATCCTCATTTGAATTACATGAATTTCAGTTTCTGAATTTGAAGACACTTCAGTAGTTTCGGATAAGATAATTTTCTCCATGCCCTTTTTGGCCATACCTACTGCTCTTTCAGCTAAACCATTAGCTTCAGGAGAGTAAGGGGGAGAATGCAGTATTTGAGCCGCTTCAAAAATGCAGCCGGCCCGCTTATGGAACACAGCACTTATCACCCATCATACCACACTTAGAATTTTATGTCTCAGCCTAGGTGTGCTAATGCAATCCTGGCTGTTCAGCAAGAATTTCAATATATAGTTTAAAAAGTTGACGACAGTAAACTTTCGATTTCGGATTTCGGAACTCATTTCGTCTGCTAGCAGAAAAGAAGACAGATGAATGCTTGTTTATATCTGGCAGGCTGGCAAACCTGACTCAGATAGCCTCTACAGAAAACGGTCTGTTGTACTACTGAAAACGCAGATGAGTCTTGTAATTTTTGTGCATGGAGTGTATTCAACAGGAGCTCGGTTCCTTAAAAAATTATCTGGGAAGAAGGTTTTTCTTTAAATGACAAAGACGACGGTGCGTTGTCGTTTGCTGTTGGTACGTGCGAGGTCTTGCAGCCCCACCCCTGCCCCCTCCCCGCCCCTCCGGCCGGCTGGGTGTTCACATGTTGCGCAATACGCAATCCTTCAGATGCAGAACGAAGTTATCTGCTTAACTTAAAGTGCTGCTGGTGTGTGCTCCGAAGCAGTGTGGCACGATTTCAGGAAGACTGTTCTCCACTTCCATTTCATTCGAAACCACAGGTTGTGTGTTGCTTAGTCAAGCAGTCCGACTCGTAGCCACAGAGTAGTCCGCAGATGCAGGTAATAGTAAACAGTTGATAATAAACAGTTGATAATAACAAATAACTTGCCATGTCGTCAGTGCGTCCTTCCGTCCAAATGTATAACTTTGGTTCATGATGAACTGCTCAACTCCCGTAAGGATTGACAATGTTTGTTTGATTCCGCACCATAACCCTTACGGTGCCAATACCTATGCTCAGTTATTTTTTGCTTGCTGTGCACACTAAACTCTTATGAACAATTTTATTTGTAGCTCATGATTTATTTTTGCATGTGCAGCGCTTCTGCACTTTCTTATACCCAGTATGCCATACTGGCACTAAAAATGTAAAGCCAAGCACTACAAATTAATTTTGTGTGATGAAACGAAAATATTTTCACCCGTTCTCACAAATGTAAGTGTTTTCACAGAGCTAGAGGTTGATTTGACCTCAGCTTTTCATCTTATCAATCACAGGCTAAAGCTATGATTCCATGATTCTATTTTAAGGGCTTCATATGAAGACATATTTGTCATAGTTTGTCTTGGTTCGTATTGGCCTTTTTAAAAATGAATTTTCTAATATGAACTATGCCACCCTAAGCGCCCTTCAAATTGAACACCGATTTATGCCTGCAGTCTCTAAGCTCATGATATGATAAGATGTGGTTCTCCTCACCCACAACCTGTAGCTAGATGAAAACACTTACATTTTTTTCTAAGAGTGAAAATTTTTCTCTCCACACTTAATCAAAAAAAAAAAAAGCAAAATATATATAAATAGATGGAAAAGACTAAACAGATAAATTGATAAAATAAAAAGATAACTCCATGTTCCTAAATTAGGTTTCACCAATGACAATACTCGTTCTTTTTTCCCTCTCACGTTATGACACAAAGGTTGGAAGGTAAAGTACGAGTCAAAATAAGTAAGCGTAGCCTTTGAAAAACATTTCATAAGTTAGGAAATAAAATGTTCATAAGAATTTTATGATTGTTCTTGTTTGGAAAAAAAGTAATTTTTGTTTCTTTCTTTTTTGCTGGCAGTATAAGTGTTCACTACTGAACCTGGGCTTTGTTTGTGATGATGGAAGAACATTATCTCTCTAAAACTGCCTGCCCGGAAGAATCCCAAAAGAAAATTTACAGTGAGCAGGGAAACAGGCTTTATCGATGGAGACCAAGAGAGGCAAGATCTATCCTGCGGAAAGTTCTTCAGCAAGAAACTGAAAAAGCTCGGAATGTAATACTAGCCTTGAAATCTGGGACAGTGGTGAGATTCAATGAATTGTTATTTTTCCTCTTTCATCTGCAACAAATTGTAGCTGATGACATAAAAAAGCTCCACACTGAAGGAGTCTGCTGTGTGCACAGTGTATATTAGCTGTTGCCAGCGACTTTTTTCTTTTTCTTTCTCTTAAGCATCAGAAAAATATATTTTAATGCATCACCAGCCATGTTAATGCACTTGTATGACATAATTTTTTTTTTAAATTTTCAAGCAATATATTCTACCTATAAAATTAATATTAAGGTGTATTCTTGCACAGACTGGCAAAGTGGGATGGGCTACCATGGTATTACTTCTGTTTTCTCTTAAGAACAGTGTATTACAGTGCAGGACCCTGCTCTAATTTGATGTATGCCATTATAATTCACAACAAAAATCTAAGGGGAATAAAAGGTCAAAACTGGTTGTGCACTTTTATGACAAACCTTATTTTACCAATGTTGTCAACACTCAACCAAAGGTTGAAGCAATTCTTAAGTTTCATCTATCAAACTATAGACTTTTTAAAACTTGGGTTGTCTGCTGCTAACACTGGTAAAATAAGGCTTGTCAAAGCCATGTTTGTCAGCAACAATAATCTTATTTTTATTTGCAGGTACCTTTAGAGCAACACTTGTCTTATGCAAGCTATGCTGCTGACATACTCTCATCCCACTCAAAGAAGCTGTCCCTGAAGATAACCACATGCACCTCATCTGGTGCTGATAAAGTAATAGAGACTGGTTGTCAGCTCCCTAATAGCATCCTTAGCCAACAGGATGTGCTAGCCCGGCTTGCACTGTACTTGCTGCAGACTAGAGGGAGATTAAGAAAGGTAATGGTACATCATCATTAGCACTTGTAGATTTGGTAAATTTCATTCAGGCTCTAATCATTCTGACTTAATATGAGTGAATTGTGTTACAGATTGAAAATGATGCGGACTGCAAAATGTTAGACATAGGAGTGAATTTGTATATGTCCGAAAGGCATGAAATGAGAAGAGAAAAGAGAGATTTCCTAGATTTTAACCAGGAACTTTTCAAAGTAAGTTCTTTTTTTTTGTGCTTCGTAAAATATTTTTGTTAGTATCGATTGAAAGAAATTGGTGAGATTTCTTCGTTTATATGACAACTTATTGTATTTAATATCTCTTACTTTCAGGCCACTTCAGTACGATCATTCTCCTGTTCAATGGATTCTGAATGGTGCGCACGCATCTTACAGGTGCTGGCCCCTCGACTTGAATGGGCTACTGTTGATAATGTTGGTCCTGAACATATGCATATTCTCTCAACAATGCCCAGGTTTGTTTCCTTCTGTGATGACATTGAATTTTGCTATTCTTGTAAGAAATGGAGAAGACAGGGATATTAGGGATATTTGGGATATTTTTCTAAATTTGAGCTCATAAAAATTTTGATCTCTCATGGTTACTAAAAGTATAATCATGAAGTTGATGGGTGAACATCTTCATGAGCTCAGGATCATAAAATATGGCTCAATTTATAGTATCAATTAGACCTTGATAGGAATATTTGAATATTGAAGCTCACATGTGAGGGATCCATCAGTTACCCAGTAGTACCCATCATTTTCTAAGTGGGGCACCAAATCATCTTCATGTTCAGGAGGAATAAATATATTGTATTGCTAAACAGCCTGGATTACACTAGCACACCCAGGCTGCACCACTTAATTCAAAATCTAGTATGATGGATGCTGCTTTCCATTGGATTTCCACTTTGTTGTTATTTTACTGAAATCTGGATGAATGCATTGCTCACTTGTAATTTTAAAAAAATAATTTTAAAAAAATGTTTTTTTTTATTTTCCATTTTTAATTTATGAATAAGAAAAACTTTTCTTTGATGATATATATCCAAACCTATGGGACAGTCGGTATTCCTCTCCACACACTAAAAAACATTACCATTTATATGTATGTATTTATATAGACATGGGAATGTGCAGAAAATATCTAAACAATGGCCTAAAGCAAATAAGATTGTAACATAAAGACTGTAGGCTGTTAATTTTTTCTCAGAAAAATATAAAATTTTTATTAAAGTACCACACCTGTTTGTTTCAGACTTCGGCGTCTCAGACTTTGGTTAGCAAATGACAATTTTGCGTGGGATGACTACGGCCCCTTCCAGTGGGATGATGAGGGGCGCTTTAATGTGGCGAACAATGATCCAAAGGACCCAACCAGACCGTATTGGTTTAAGGAGCTGCCTGCTGATTCCTCTGCAGGACTTATTCGACTTAAGGTATGGAGAACACACAAGATAATTTACAAGGGCTACAAAGTGTTCACAATTTTGTTAGGCATGATTGTTGCATCTTTATGCACAATTTTAAACAACCATTGTAATGCACAAATTTTCATGCATAACCATTCACACACTGTACGTAATTGTGCATAAACTTGTGCATAAGGAACAGTAAAGCATAGCTATTTAGAAAAGAATGTGCATAATAATGGCTGCTTGAAATCCTGCAAGGCTTGTACACACTAAAGTGCATAAGGGTTTTGTGTGTTACTGCAGGAAATTTGTGTAAACCTGCTATATTGTGTGTAATTCAATACTGTAAATGCAAATGTGATTTTTGGAACTTAAAGTGGCCAAAAATTGGCATTTTCAGAAGCTGAATTATTACTAACTTCTGTGTGCAAGCCTCACGTTAAACCCTTGTGCACAGTTTTATACAACTATGGTAATGCACAAAATTTTATGCGAAAGTTTGTACACATCGTGTTTAATTCTGCACACATTAGTGCATGAGGGACAGAGCTGATCAAAGTTATGCAGACACAATTGTGAATAACTATGGTTGCTCAAAACCCCGCAAGCCTTGTGCACAATGTAGTGCATAACAATTTAGTGTATACTACTGTGAACAATTTGACTGGTTTTTTGTTTTGTTATTATGGGCAAAACTTATATAGAAGAACAGCATGTAGACAGAAGTTCATAACTAAGTATTACTGAGTAAAGAAACAAAAAACTTTTACATAATGATTTAGCGTGAAGAAGGCAACAATTTGGCATTACTTAGAAAACTGGACAGGTTTGGCATTCCTCAAAAAACTGCAAATATTTGACATTCTACTAGACTGCCCAAATTTTGGCATTTTAATTGAGTTTACAGTAAATGGGTAGTTATCAACTAAATTGGGCATAAACGGGTACCATTTCTGGAAAGAGAGGGGGCGAAGTAGCTGCCTTCCATTGTGAGCAGGTACACTTTTATAGAAGCATGTATGGTATTTATACAAAATACCTGGGAGTGTACATTTTTTAATTCATGTCACAATTATGCATTTATGCATATAAACATACAGCTTTATGAATACTATCATAGGTAATAATGTAAAATATTACACATGGATCTGGAAGCAATCGCACAGATAGAAATAATGCACACTCTGGAAATCCTAGTGTGAGATAGTCTCGCATCTTTGGAGGCCAAAATGTCTCACACTATTTAGCTTAATTTTGGTGGGGAGATAAAAATGGTTGTATTTTTTCTTATATTTATATTCTTTGTTGAAAAAGCTTTCAAACGAGCTACAATGGTTTGGGTCTGAGGCTGATAACATACAGGATTCCTGCCCCTTTGCTCATTTCAAGTTGGACAGAAGCCGGAGAGAAAATGCTTTCAGACCCAGCACATGGTAGCTTGTTTGAAAGCTCTTTCAACAAAAAATATAAATACAGTATAAGAAAAATTCCAAACATTTTTAATTCACCACAAAAATGGAGCTGGATGGTGTGAGATGTTTTGGCCTCGCACCTCACACATGAGACTGTCTCACACTTTGATTTCCAGAGCAAAAATAACCACATTTATGTACAAAGTTATTTATAACTATGCACTTTTGTTTTTGAAAAATCTGTGTTCATATGCGTTTATACGATGTGTACGAAAAGGTGCATTTTCAGTTAGTGTGTACATTATTTAAAGCAAAGTCAAGTACACTTTATTTAAAGTATAAAATGTATGCTTTTGAATTGACAGGGTAATCTTACACACTCTCTGGGTATGTATATTGTTGTGTACATCTATAAACATGCATAGCTTGTGCATGAGTTTGTGCATCGTTCACTGTCAAAAACATTTTACTAAAGTAAACTAAATATGAAGTAAATTTGTACTGAAGAGGTACATGGGTAGCTCCATATGAGCTAGGACACCCACCTCTGGCATGACCACTTGCCCCAAAGACCTCGTAGCGTTTTTTCATCAGAATTAGTGTTGCTCCATCCAAAAATATTCGTCCCAGCTCTGAGCTGCAAGCCGTTCAGATCTTAGTTTCACACATCATTTCTATTTTTAATCCTTTTTTTTTCAACTTTTTGCACCAAAAGGCAAAACCCTAAATTCCTCAGTTTCTGTCTTAGAGAGATGGCTCAAAGGTAACTAGAAAGAGGAAAAAAAAAAAAAGTGATCAAAAGTATCCCGGACTTATTTGTTTTTCAAAATTTTATATTTTTCATGAATTTGTGAACACTTTAATGTGCAATCTAAAAAATATAGAAAACTTTTTTTTTTTTTTTTTGAAATTGTGTTCCTTTTGGATGGCTTTGTTTTAATATGCAATAATATTTTGGTCCCCGGACATCTTTCTTAACTTTTGCGGCTACATACTGTTACAGTCGATTCCAAACTTCCAACCAAGTCAATTGAACCAAGTTATTTTGTAGTTTCTATAGGTTTATTTTAAAGAGTTTTTTTTTTTTTTTATAGTTTTAAAATTTCATAGTTTTTAAAGTTTTCAACCATGCATTGCACACCTGCAAGCTATTTAAAATAATTAAAGTTCTAAACAATTCCATCCAAGTGAATATAAACTTCCTTGGTGGAAGATTTTTTGTGCAGCATCATAATACTAAGCATACCGGTATATTATTCCCATTGAATTTTGTAGACACTATGATGCAGGTGGTCAGTCAAAAAGGAATGTTTCTTCCTGAATTACCAGTAATATTTCCCCATGATATGCCGGTTTTAAGGAGTAACAACACATTGCATTGCCTACCCGCAGGCTATTAAAATCTTTAGAGTTTGTGTCTTTTCAAACATTTTTTTTTTTCTGGGTTTTTACTAAGTCACTTTGATGAAGGCTTCCAACAGACATTGTGATACAACAGATCATGGATAAAAATTGCCTTTTCTGTTAGAGCATCAACCCCGTACCATACACAAGCATCAGCTGCCTCTGTAAGAGTGAGCGAGGGGACTTGGTTGGAAGTTTGGACTCGACTATAACAGTATGTAGCCCCAAAAGTTATGGAAGATATGCGGGGACCAAAACATTGTTGCATATAAAAGAAAGCCACAAAAGGAACGTTCAAAAAAACAAATACTAAATTGACGTATTTTCAGGATTTCATATTGAAATTTTCACAAATTCATAAAAAATATAAAGTTTTTGGAAAACAAAGTAAGCCCTGGATACTTTTGATCATGATCAAGTGTGCACACTTTTTTTTTTCCTCTTTCTAGTGACCTTTGAGCCACTTTGATAATGGTTCGGTTCAACTAGAAATAAACCAGAAGCATCCTTCTTCTAAACCCATTTATATCACCTTTGTGATATAAAATGAACCCTATAATATGGTAGCTCGTTTTAAAGCTCTTTTAACGAGGAATATGGAAATGGAGCTCATTTTGAATCTGTTTTGTGTTAATGAATAACAGAAAGCAAAAGGTCAAAACGTGTACTTCACATCAATGTACACTGATTAATCAGTGATCATTGTCATGTACACTAATTAACCAGTGATCATTGTCATGTACACTGATTAATCAGTGATCATTGTCATGTACAGTGATAAATCAGTGTACCATGTACACGTTTTAGTTTTCAGAGTATGGACTTACCCACATAATCGTTATACTTTCTTAGTTTACTTCCCAAGTCGATATGCAGTGCTTGTAAATGTACAATCCTGTATTGTAATTGTACAACATCTTCCGTGGAAAATTTTCTTCTACCTGGTACGACCATTTTTCACAGTGTAAGCACTACCGCACATCTACACCGCGCCCCCTCGCAAGTACATGGTCAAGAGAATGTTTGAGAAAGTTTTTCTGTGTCAGGCAGAAATGTCCGAACGGCAGCGGGGCGCCAAGCGGTTAGCACACTGGAAATCCAAGTGTACGAATGTCGCTCACATGTAGGTGAGCGAATAACCATTCAGTCACTTGTAGTGTGAGCAAATAACCATTCACTCACTTGTAGGTGAGTGAATAACCATTCACTCACTTGTAGGTGAGCAAATAACTACTCGCACGGAAAAAATTTCGTCCTGGTTTTCAAGCAGCCCCGGAAACCCTGTGTATTTCCTCCATAAGAGCTGCTTGGTTTTTCCAAAACTGCTTGGAAACCAGGACGTCGTTTTCCCCGTGCGGTTCCTTGTAGCTACAAGTGAGTGAATGGTTATTCGCTCACCTACAAGTGAGTGAATGCTTACTCGCTCACCTACAAGTGAGTTAATTTATTTGCTCACCTACACGTACACTCTTAACTTCTTACAAAGAATTTTTTTGTTTAATACAAAGAATTCTGTGCAACCGTAACATACAGAAAATTTTCTTGTATTACAAAAATTTTTGCTTTGTATTATAAAGATTTTTCTTTGTCTTACGAAGAAAATTTGGCTTTGTATTACGGTTGCACAGAATTCTTTGTAATACAAGAATTTTCTTTGTAAGAAGTTAAGAGTGTAAGCGACACTCGTACACTTGGATTCCCTGTGCATTCAAAACGAGCGCGGGAGCGCTGTACCAACCGGCCGGGCTGGCGCGGCTGCGCGGCGACGGGTGAGCCGCGCAGTGCAGCCAGCTCTCTGGCACCAGCCCGGCCGGATGGTAGAGCTGTGTCGGAAGGGCAGGGGCAGGTCTCTCTGTGACCCTGAGCCTGAGCAGGAAACTGGTGGGGGCGGTCGGAGGGAGCGGACGTGTTCTGTGTCGCTCTGTCGCTCTCCTCAGGGTTTGGTGGTTGAAACGCAGTTTCTTCGATGCTGTGCGGTATCCATGGGTGCGCATTGTGAACGCGAGTGCGTGTGTGAAGTTTCAGTACGATCAGTGACGTGGTTCTGTAAATATCGGTGATTGTGTGTGATTTCCTGGATGGGGTCCCAGTGCGCGGCTGTGGGGCCGGGCGGGGTTTGGGGCCTCACTCTCATTTCCTTACGGATGCACTATCCGTAAGTTACGGAGAATTTTGTGCAATCGTAATATGGATCACAAATCATCCGTAAAACGGATAAAATCGTCCGTATTATGGATAATTTGATCCATATTATAAACATGGCTTGATTCATAAGTTATGGAGAAATAATTTATTTTTGTCCATACCTTATAGATGAAGGCATGTCTGTAATATGGATTAAATTATCCATAATACGGACGATTTTATCCGTATTATGGATGATTTGTGATCCATATTACGATTGCACAAAATTCTCCGTAACGTACGGATAGTACATCCGTAAGAAAATGAGAGTGCTGGCCGCCCGGCCCGGCCGGAGATTTTACGGTGCTGGGCGGCGTGGTCTATGGCGTCATGACGCAGAGCGGAGCGGCCAACAACGGTAGGTCCCTGTAGTGCATTTTCAGGTTCAGAGGGCAGTGTCAGTGCAGTGTCCAGGCGGTGGTCAGCACAAGTGATATATCCAGTGCCAGTGTAGTGTCAGTGCTAGTGGTCAGTGCTACGTGAACATGAAACCGTGTGTAGTGTAGTAAACCTGTGGACGTTGCAACGTCTCATTTCCTTACGGATGTACAAGCCGTAAGTTGCGGAGAATTTTGTGCAAACGTACACGCTAAATTTTTATGAACTTCTGTGTGCATGCTGCTGTTGCGCATAATTTCAATGCATAACTATGCATAATTTTGTTAGTAATTATGCACAATTTGACTCATTTGTTTGTAATTATGAACAAAATTTATACGGAAGAACAGCATGTACGTAGAAGTGCACAACTATGTCTGATTGAGTTAAAAAAATGTTCATAAAAATTTAGCGTGTAACGTGCGGACAAGGCCACTGTAGTACGGATGAAAACGGCCCATATTACGGACGATTTTGTCCGTAATACAATCAGTCCTGAATCTGTGGGCTATGGAGAAATATTCAACTCTTCGCCATGCCCTACGGATCGAGGTGCATTTGTATTACATACAAAATTGTTTGTAATACGGACCGTTTTCATCCGTACGACAGTGAATTTGTCCGTACGTTAAGTTTGCACAACATTCTCCGTAACTAACGGCTTGTACATCCGTAAGGAAATGAGTGTGTACAAGCAACCTGCGACCTGTGAGTACCGAGTATCAACATTCCCTCCGAGCCCACACGCGGCGTGGCGTCCACTGAAAATGAACGAATTCTGATTCTCGCTCCTACACGGGCGAGAATTTGAGGGCAATTTTCTTACTCTCTGGCTGGAGAGTGAGAATTTTTTCCCTCACTATATTTGAGAAAGCATTCTGTGATCTCGCCCTAATAAAGTGAGAATTCTTGCTTAAATAAAGTGGGGCTAAGAAATCCTTACTCATATAGAGCGAGGCTAAAAAATATGTCGCTCAAATAGAGTGAGAATTAAAATTCTCACTCTAAATTAGCAAGGAAAAGTGTCCTTTCCCTTTTCGGGCGAGAATCTGGATTCGAATATTTGCAGTGTCCCCAAGCCACGCCATGGCCCGCCAGACGCAGCCTCCGCCCTCCGCCCCCGCACCGTGTAGCCTCCCCCCCCCCCTCTCCCCCTCCCACCCCGCAGCTGCTGGAAGCACGACGCCTGCTTTGTTTCCAGTGGCCTCCCCCTGCCACCCGCGCCGTGCCATGTGGGGCCATGTGGCGATGCAGAGCCTCGCGCTGCTCTCACCAGCCTGCCGAGCGAGGCCCCCCGCCCCCACCCCCACCCTCTGCGACCCTCCTTAACCCCGGGCGGGTCCCTGCCTGCACGGCATAAACGATGTCTGTTTATTTTCTCCCGAGGAAAAAGGGAAAACGTTGAAAAACTTTTATAGTTTGAAGGAACACTCACAGATTTTGAGGAAATGTCCTTTAAAAAAAACTGGCCTGCCGGCCACTAGACAGACAGTCCAGCTCCAATAGCAAACACAAAATATACTGGCGCAGAGAAGTTGGTCGAATTACCATGTGTTTAGTATCATTTTCTTTATCTTAAGACGACGAACCAGAATTTTGTATCAAATAGCTTGAAAACTCAATACCCGTTAAAGTTAAAATCGGTACTAGGCCAGGCGGCTGGAGCGGGGGGCCCTTCTCAAGTGGAGTGTGTTTGTTTACGACCGTGGGGCGCGGGGCCGGCAGGGGGAGGGCTGGCCCGTCGGGGCGGCGAACGACCCTGATTCTCGGAAGACAAAGCCGTGACAAATTGGTGTCAAAGTTTCAAATTCTGAACTAACGATTTCTAATTTTAACGCAGAACATTATTTTAACAATCATGCCTTGAGGAGCAGGTGGAAATTTGAATCGCGATTCTACGACCTACCGTTCAGGAATAAATCGTGATTAAACCGTATTCTTTAATAAAACGAAAGATTTGATTTTTCATATAAGTTGGTGGAATTACCATGTGTTTAGTATCATTTTCTTCATCTAAAGACGACGAACCAGAATTTTGTATCAAATCGCTTGAAATCTCAATACCACCTAAAGTTAGAATCGGTACTAGGCCAGGCGGCTGGAGCGGGGGGCCCTTCTCAAGTGGCGGGTGTTTCTTTTAAAGAAGTAATACTGGCCAGTAATACTGGCTACCACGGCCTCCCCTAGGAAAATTTTGGCTGGGCTGGCTGGCTGGCTTTAACTGGTATCTTTACCTTTTTACCTTCTGGTAAAGCCAGTCCTACTGGGGACTGTCTAAAAAGGTGAGAATTTCCGTCATGTTTTGAGGAGACACACTGGAAATCCAAGTGCACGAATGTCGCTCACTTGTAGATGAGCGAATAAATTCACTCACTGGTAGGTGAGCAAATGAGTATTCGCTCACTTGTAGGTGAGCAAATGACTATTCGCTCACTTGTAGGTGAGCAAATGACTATTCGCTCACTTGTAGGTGAGCAAATGACTATTCGCCTACAAGTGAGCGAATAGTCATTTGCCCACATACAAGTGAGTGAGTTTATTCGCTCATCTACAAGTGAGCGACATAAGTACACTTGGATTTCCAGTGCATCCTCAAAATCTGAGGGGGTCCCCTCAAATCATGCCAGTCCTTCAAAGTTTTCCCTTTTCCTACAAAAATTAGGCATTTTTTTTACCGTGTGCAGACAGGCCTCACGCGCCCTCCGAGTCTCCCGGGGTCCAAACCACGGCACTCAACCCGAAGTCCGATAACCGAAAATTTGTGAGGGTGTCTGAGGCAAGGAAATTCTTTAAAAAGTATTTGAAGTGTACTTATTGTGCACATATGCTATATATTGAGGATAGAGATAAGAAAAGGGAGAGATAAAACCGGGGGAGGGAGGGTGAGGGAGGGAGGAGGGAGGAAGAGAGGAGAGGGGGGTGGGAGGGAGAGAGAGGCTGGAGGAGGGAGAGGAGAGGGAGGAGAGAGGGAGAGGGAGGGAGAGAGGGAGAGGGAGGAGGAGGAGGGGAGGAGAGAGGGAGGAGGAGGAGAGAGAGAGAGAGAGAGAGAGGGAGAGAGAGAGGAGAGAGAGGGAGAGAGAGAGAGAGAGAGGAGAGAGAGGGAGAGAGAGGAGAGAGAGAGAGAGAGAGAGAGAGAGAGGAGAGAGAGAGAGAGAGAGAGAGAAAGAGAGAGAGGGAGAGAGAGAGAGAGATAGAGAGCGTACACGAAAAACGGTACGGTGCACTCTCAGACTTATAATGGACTTTTTTCACTATAAAATGGAATATCCATACGTGTATAATGAAATTCGTATGCAAAGTGTACTTTTTTGTTGATAGGGCTAATTAGCTAGGGAGAAAAAAGTCAGAGCTATATAGAAAAAATGTCGTTTGAATGGACAGAAATGTTTATTCTATGGTAGTACAGTTTTCTATATATTCAATAAAGAAAACTGTACTACCCTAAAATAAACATTTTTGTCCATACATTTAGTCATTAAAATTTCTAGATCTTGACGTTTTAGTCTCTAGCCAATTAGTCTGTAAACAAAAATGTATGATCTGTGGACAAATTTCATTGTCCTTACACATTAGAGTGAAAAAAGTCCGTTACAGATCTGAGCGTGTGGCGGCGTGATCTGCTCTCGGTACTCAGTTCTTCATATGCAGGTACGGAACGCCGAAGTTTGTTCCGTACTGCAATCTGGATTTTTTACAGTACGGTGACGGGAGGCCTCTCCTCGAGCTGCCTCGCCTCGAGCCCAGTCCGGCCGCCGGGGCCCCGGAGGCCGGGGGTGAAACAATGACCGTGTCGCCAGATGTTAGGGATGCGGGGCGAGGCGGGGGCGGGGGCGGGGACGGTATAGCACGACACCAATAGCAGTACCCGGCCCTCTTCCGCTTCGATGCCTGACTTGACGAATACACTGTTAAACCAAGTGTTCATCTGCGTAACACTTGTATGTGTGCAACTTCCAGCCTAGCACGCGCAATTGTGCAGCTCGGCAGCTGTGCAATTGCAAGTGTCAAATTCGCCAGTTGTACACTCGTAAGTGTTCAACTAAACATTTGTGCACTTGCAAGTGTTTAACTGCCCCGTGTAACACTATCCTTGTTAAACACTTTTAAGTGCAGAATTGTCGAGTTAAACACTTAGAAGTGCACTCTAAATCGGAAGGGAAGGGACAGCAGCACTGACGAGCAGTCGACTTCCGTGGCAGCCGAGACGATAACGCGGGTGGCCGGTTCCAGGAACTCGGGCGTTTGGCCGTCCCATACCGGGATCTGGTGCCAACATCTGGTGTCCACGCGGAGGCGGAGATTACGGGCCTCACACTGCGCTATGTAGAAAACGTTACCTCTCTCCAGGGCCGTGAAGCCAACCGAATTTTTCATCAGTTTTGCGGCCGGGTCAGGTGAAAGGCGGAGGAGTTCCTCGAGGCGCGCGCGATCTACAGGCAGTGCACTCTCAGACTTATAATGGACTTTTTTCACTATAAAATGGAATATCCATACGTGTATAATGAAATTCGTATGCAAAGTGTACTTTTTTGTTGATAGGGCTAATTAGCTAGGGAGAAAAAAGTCAGAGCTATATAGGAAAATGTCGTTTGAATGGACAGAAATGTTTATTCTATGGTAGTACAGTTTTCTATATATTCAATAAAGAAAACTGTACTACCCTAAAATAAACATTTTTGTCCATACATTTAGTCATTAAAATTTCTAGATCTTGACGTTTTAGTCTCTAGCCAATTAGTCTGTAAACAAAAATGTATGATCTGTGGACAAATTTCATTGTCCTTACACATTAGAGTGAAAAAAGTCCGTTACAGATCTGAGCGTGTGCTCGTGGATGGCGTGGGCGACCGAAGCGTTCACCCGGCTGTAGGTTGTCCATTCCAGGAAGAGCGCTTTTGAGTTAATATAATACAGGAAATCGACGTTGTCAGTGGAAATTCTTCCCGTTTTGAACGGGCCTTTCCCTTTGAAGAGTACGATCACTCGCGGCTCGTTGGTGAGGTAGGCTGTAACATCACAGGGTATGAACGGATCATCGGTTTCTGATGATGAGCGCCGCCAATCGCGCTAGGGCACAGACGCTTATAAATTCGTAATTCTTATTTAGTGGTGTACAAAAACGTTCAGAGCTAGTTACAAAAATATCCATAGTCATTTAGAGTGTAAGCAACGCCTTTCCTGGGGCGCTAAAATCGAGTGCTAAGTTTAGTGCCTTTGCAAAGGCACTAAATTTGTATGGAGTATACGCATCTGGTCAGCTAAAGGTGCTAAGTCCTACCTTTAAAAGGCACTAACAAAAATTAGTGCCTTTCCTGGGGCACTAAATCTAAGTGCCTTTCCAAAGGCACTAAATTTTGTTAGTGCCTTTTAAAGGTAGGACTTAGCACCTTTGTTTTTCCAGTGTACGGACAGTTTTCACCCGTATTACGGTGGATTTGTCCATACATTACGCTTGCACAAAATTCACTGTAACTAACGGTTTGCACTTCCGTAAGCAAAAGAGAGTGTGCGTCTTCAATGTTCGCAAATAAGTTTATTTGGTTGTCAACTACAAACAAGTTTGTTTATAACTGTCCACAAAATTGTCGCCGGCCTTATAAGTAACAAGTGACTTGTCTCTAAATTTGTTGACAAAAAACGTCCACAGAAAAAGTCCATTGACTTTGAGAGTGTTCTAAGACGAGAAAGGACTCCTGAATTTGTAGTGTGATAATGAACAAATTACTAACTTTATTCTTTATTATTTCTATGTTTTAGGCGGACATGCCGCGACAAGTGATATTGCCGCTCGTCGTTCAACATCGACAAACGCTGCGCGAACTAACTCTTGATGTTGCACTACCACCTCAGCAAGGCGATGAGATTGTGAGTTTATATTTTAGCATGTTTTACAAATATGTTTTCCATTGATACTCCATTGTACACTCTAATCGGCCTCTTTGTATGCCAGTATTCTGGTCTTCTCTCTGCTTGTCAGTGTAGAACAGTTTGCCACTTAAAAATGGCGTACTTCTGTTCCCCTGTTTTAAGTGCAGGATTAGAAAGTTCGTCACTTATCTGTGTAGAACTCTTTGATATGCAGTAAAGCTATTTTCAAGCATAACTGGGAGTCCTGTAGTTGTTACTGACGAACTTTCAGTTCTGTCTGCACTTGTCAGTGGTCTACACACACTAACTGGATTTGTATCTTTTATTTGTACGAAGTTAAACAATCAAATTTTTCACACAAATTTGTGCGGTGATTTGAACGATTTTGTACATACATTTGTACAAATTCGTGCAGTATTTCGCATAAATTTGTGTGAAAAGATATGTAGGTTTAACTTTGCACGAACGTTTGCACAAAAACATACAAATACAGTTAGGGTGCACTTATCAGGTGCGGACAAAAGTTCGGGAACAGAAGTTCACCGCTTATAAGTGCCAAACTGTTCTGCTCTTATGTTAGCATTTCGCTAACTAAATGGCCACGGAGTTTTTGGTGGACAAATTAGAAACATCTGTGCGTTTCCAAGTTGGTGGCAAATTTGTCCACAATTGTGGACAATTTTTTCATAATTCTGAACAAATTGTGTACAGTTGGACACACACTCCCGGGCTATGTACTTTTTTGCACGTACACTCATTTGCTTACGGATGTGCTATCCGCAAGTTACAGTTACTGTAGGGTATGGACAACCCACTATAATACGGATGAAGACTGTCCGTACTAAAGGGAAGTTGTCTATAATACAAACGCAACCCGATCGGTAAGTTATAGAGAAAATTTCAGTTTTTCTCCATACCTTATGTACTGAGATATGTTTGTATGACGGACAAATCCCGGTAATACGAACAGTTTTCATCTGTCACTGTAAAAAATATCTTCGTAAATTTCCAACTTTTTTTCGTAATTTGTGATTTACAAACGGTTATGTAACTTTACAATCGGAATCGTAAATTTACGAAAGCCTATTACTCCTCGTTGAGAAATCACAAGTCTATATCAAGTGTCCTTACAATTTTGTAATTTTACAATTTGATATCGTAACTTGACGACATTTCTCATGGAAAATTTTCCCATAACTCTTCCAAACATTTCTCTCAGTGGCGTATTATAGTGGGTTTGTCCATGTCCATACCTTACGCTTGCACAAAATTCACTGTAATTTACAGTTATCACATCCGTAAACAAATAAGAGAGTTTACACTAAACCCTTGTGGATTTTTTGTGCATAGTTATGCACATCGCTCCGTACGAAAGTGCATTCATATGCACAAATGTACACAAAATAAGCATAGTTATGCATAATATTTGTGCATAACTATGGTTGCACGTATTCCTGCAGCCCTTATGGACAAGATAATGCCATAGAGGTTCAGAGTGTAGATATGTCAAACGCACACTCCCTGGTTATGTACTTTTTTGTACGTAGCTATGTAAGTCTATGTGCATGCGTAGCTTACGTAAAAAAATCGTTCATAGTTACGCATAAATAAGCTTAAATTGTGCATAACTACGTACGATTTTTTGCATAATTGTGTAAGAAATTTTACGTAAGCTACGCATGCACATAGACTTACGTAGCTACGTACAAAAAAGTACATAACCCGGGAGTGTGCGATCAGCATGCGTAACTTACGTAAAACAATCTTACAGGCTCACATTTCCTTACAGATGTACAAGCCGTAAGTAACGGAGAATTTTGTGTAAACGTAACGTACGGATAAATTCACTGTAGTACGGATGAAATGGCCCATCACTGGAAAAACAAAGGTGCTAAGTCCTACCTTTCCAGGGGTGCTAAACCCGTTTTAGGGGTGCTAAAGGTTGAATTTTCAGTTTTTTAAAAATATTTTCTGTGTGAGAAAACCACCCATGTAAAAATTTCCGGCAAGCCGCTTAGCAGATCCGCTACGGAAGGAGGTGATTTCGACAAAGCAGATCCAGTTTGTTGCAGGGTCCGCTAGAAGCATATCCGGTTCGGTTGGCGGATCCGGTTTGGTTAGCGGGTCCGGTTTGTAAGAGGATCCGCATTGTTAGAGGATCCGGTTTGGTTGGTGGATCCGGTTTGTTAGAGCATCCGCTTTTGCTTGCGGGTCCGGTTTGTTTAGCAGATCCGGTCTGGTTAGCAGATCCGTTTTGTCGAAATTGCACCCCTTTATATCGGATCCGGTGAGGCCGAAGCGGATCCGCCAAGGTTCACAGAGGATCCGATAAGGCCGAAGCGGATCCGTGACGGTCCAAATGGATTCGGTAAAGCTAAAGCGAATCCGCCAAGGATTAAAATGGATCCGGTAAGGTTAAAGCAGATCTGTAACGGTCTTAGTGGATCCGGTGAAGCCAAAGCGGATCCTGTATAATACAAGTGGATCAACCAAAATCTTAGTGGATCCACTAAGATCTTTGTGGATCTACTAAAATCTTAGTGGATCCGCTATTGTCCTAGTGGATTTTTAGACATGGGCAATCACATTTTAGATCACATTATCGAATTCCTCGCAAAATTCCGCGTCAAACGAGCCTACATGTGATGGGGTTCTGATAAGCGGTCAGCAAATGAAAAGCAAGTAAAAAAGTACAAAAATTGCAATCAATTTCTGCCATTTTTGAACAGAACCCCATCACATGTAGGCTCGTTTGACGCAGAATTTTGCGTAGAGTACGAATATAGGTCTTCGAATGTAATTGTATTCCATAGTAAGGAAATATTTCGAAAAAACATAAACTTTAGTGCCTTTGGAACTTTAGTGCCTTTTAAAGGTAGGACTTAGCACCTTTGTTTTTCCAGTGATATTACGGACGACTTTGTCCTTAATACAATGCGACCTGGATCTGTAGGCTATGGAGAAATATTCAACTCTTCACCATACCTTACGGATCGAGGTGCATTTGTACACTCTCAGATTCCCTATGGAGAGTTTTGTTTTCTGCTATCAACGTATTTGTGATTGATAAGGTTTCAACAAAATTGTTAATTGGTACCATCAAACTTGTTTAGTAATTATCAACAAAACCAATATTGTTGGTAAGAGAAGTGTATAAGCTATCAACGTCATTATTGCGAGTTCATCACAAATTTGTTTATATCTTATCAATGCACACATACGTTTTTGATAGTGTTTATCAACAAAATGGTCACTACGGGATTTAGGGTGTATTACATAGAAAATTGTTCGTAATACGGACCGTTTTCATCCGTACGACAGTGAATTTGTCCGCACCTTATGTTTGCTCAAAATTCTCCGTAACTTACGGCTTGTACATCCGTAAGGATATGGGAGTGCATACCTCCGCATAAATTCGTACATTTAATACGTAACTATATAAGAGTTCCCGCGTGAAAAAGTAAGGCTTGAAATCGTCGCAGATTCGTCGTTTTTTCGGAGCAGATACACGTCTAAAATGCAACAATTATACGACGATATTGCGCGGTTTCTCGTCGCACTGCCAATGAATCCACGCCGTAACGTGTTCGCCCCGTGGTCGCACCACTGGTAAAAATCACGACCCTACTACGGCGGAATCGCGTCCAGCCGGAAGGGCCCGTTGTCGCCAAGCGTCCGCCACATCTCGTCGTAATTTCGTCCCAAAAACTGCGACCCGTATGAAACTGGGAAGCTGAAAATGGGCCTCGTGTAGTCGTCTATTCGTCTTACGGACAAGACGAAAAGAAGACGATTTTGGGAGCGTAGTAAGACGACTTCGAGTCCAGATCAAGACGACTTTCCGAGCACATCGACTTCAGATTCGCCGTCTGAATGTCGTCGTCGTCTCCCACCCATCAAAACCTCGTCTTAATTTGTTCTCTTTTAAGCCGAGATTACGACGACATGGGGGCGAGTTTTAGAGTATAGAATGAACAAAAGCAATAGGTTTCGCCCGCTCTGACCGGAGGCGAACAGCGGACCTCCACCTTTCGGAGCCAGGTCGCTGCCCGCTTGGCCAGAGCGAACACACAGCAGTGGACTGGCCAGCCCGGAGCACACTCGACGATGTCTCTCGCCACCTTCTGGGCGCGGGAACACTGGCAGTTTAATATATGCTGTTACACGTTTACAGGTGAAATTGTTGCACACTTCATTAACGGTGTTGAGTGTGACTAAACTATCTTTATTCGTTTAACATCAGAGATTGTGATCGCAGAAGGTACAGTTCAATCATTTTACCTGGTCGATTCTGCTCGTGAAGGTGACACCGTTGTTATGGTTCAATTTGTATGTTCAATCATGTAACAGCATATTTTAAACTATGAACAAAATAAGCCCACAATGAACAATTTTGTTAGATCTGCATTAAATTATTCATAAATGCAGCATGTTTACAGAAATCTGTAGCTGCGTATAAATAAAGTTCATAAGAATTTAGTGTGGACACTCTCATTTCCTTACGGATGTACAAGCCGTAAGTTACGGAGAATTTTGTGCAAACGTAATGTACGGACAATTTTGTATGTAATACAACCGTAAGGTATGAAGAAGAGTTGAATATTTCTCCATAGCCTTTAGATCCAGGTCTGAAGCTGGCTGAAGTTGACCTGCCCAAAATAGCCTGCCCGCAAAATATGTCTCCAATCGTTTGTTCATCGTTAGTTCACGTTTGTTCAACCCTTACTTTTGTTTGTTCAAGCTTAGTTCTCGAGAAAACTGACATGTCGATGGGCAGGCTAGCTTCCACGTGTGCGAAAATCAGGAATACGATAGCCTGCCACAATTTTATGTCTCCAATAGATGTAACTTCGTTAGTTCACGTTTGTTCAACCCTCAGTTTCGTTTGTTCAAGCATAGTTTATTTAAAAAAAAATAAAGCAGTGGGCAGGCTAGCTTCCACGTGTACGAAAACCAGAAATACGATAGCCTGCCACCATTTTATGTCTCCAATCGTTTGTTCATCGTTAGTTTACGTTTGTTCAACCCTTACTTTACATTTGTTCAAGCATAGTTTATATTTTTAAAAATAAAGCAGTGGGCAGGCTAGCTTCCACGTTTACGAAAGAGAGAAAAATATAGCCTGCCACCCTTTTATGTCTCCGATCGATGTAACTTCCTTTGTTCACGTTCGTCCAGCCCTCAGTTTCGTTTGTTCAAGCAAAGTTTATTTTTAAAAAAAGAAAGCAGTGGGCAGGCTACACAGTTAAGCCAAGTGTGCAACTGTTCAAAAATAAACTAAACGAACAGACTATATTTTTTCTCGTTTTTGTAAACGTGGAACGTACACTGTAAAACCAAGTGTTAACCTGTTCAACACATGTAGATGTGCAACTTCCAGTATAACAGGTGCAAGTGTGCAACTCAGTGTTTGTGCTTTTTGAAATGTCAAACTCGCCAGTCGAGATAAACACTTGAAAGTGTACAACTGGCAAATTCGACACTTGGAATTGCACAAATACCGAGATGTACACTTGGAGGTGAAGGACTGGAAGTTGCACACATTTAAGGATTGAACAGTTGCACACTTGGCTTAAATGTGTACACTGTAAAAAAAATCCATCTTAATTTTAAGAACACGAGTTTTGAAGCAATTTACAAAACAAATTTGCTCTTAAATTTAAGAACAAATATTTTCTGAAAATTAAGAACGTGTTTTTACATTAAGAACTCGTTATGAAAAGACATAAAAGGGTGGCAGGCTATATTTTTTCTCTCTTTCGTAAACGTGGAAGCTAGCCTGCCCACTGCTTTATTTTTTAGAATATAAACTATGCTTGAACAAACGAAAAGAAGGGTTGAACAAACGTGAACAAACGAAGTTACATCGATCGGAGACATAAAAGGGTGGCAGGCTATATTTTTTCTCGTTTTCGTAAACGTGGAAGCTAGCCTGCCCACTGCTTTATTTTTAAAAAAATAAAGTATGCTTGAACAAACGAAACTGAGGGTTGAACAAACGTGAACAAACGAAGTTGCATCAATTGGAGACATTAAAGGGTGGCAGGCTAAATTTTTTCTGGTTTTCGCAAACATGGAAGCTAGCCTGCGCACTGGTTTATTTTGAAAAAAATGAACTATGCTTGAGCAGTCGAAAATAAGGGTTGAACAAACGTGAACAAACGAAGTTACATCGATCGGAGACATAAAAGGGTGGCAGGCTATATTTTTTCTCGTTTTCGTAAACGTGGAAGCTAGCCTGCCCACGGCTTTATTTTTTCAAAAATAAACTATGCTTGAACAAACGAAACTGAGGGTTGAACAAACGTGAACTAACGAAGTTACATCTATTGGAGACATAAAATTGTGGCAGGCTATCGTATTCCTGATTTTTGCACACGTGGAAGCTAGCCTGCCCATCGACATGTCATTTTTCTCGAGAACGAAGCTTGAACAAACAAAAGTAAGGGTTGAACAAACGTGAACTAACGATGAACAAACGATTGGAGACATATTTTGCGGGCAGGCTATTTTGGGCAGGTCAACTTCAGCCAGCTCAGGTCTGATTGTATTACGGACAAAATCGTCCGTTTTATGGGCCTGTACATCCGCAAGGAAATGAGAGTGGACACACTTGGTTTCTAGAGATAAAACCTGGAAACCTATCTCATGATACTTTTTCCATTCCTTTCAGAGTGACTGGCAAAGGCAGTGGGGGTGGAACTGCCCCGACCTGCCGCAGCGGCTCGCCGAGCTCTTGGATCGTTTCTCCTTTCCTGCTCTGAGACTCTTCGTCCTATTTCGGATCTCCAGCCACAGCGAAGAGGGACATTTCATATGCAGCAGACAGTTGCGCGCCGTAAGGCGGGTGTTCGGCCCAAGTGTGACAGTGATCTGTAACAAATGTGGATAAGCGCGCTGTGAAAACTATCTTCGTAAAGTTAAAACTTTTTTCTTTATCTGTGATTTATAAACGACGTTGTAGATCTACGACCGATATTTTTGTAACTAGCTCTGAACGTTTTTGTACGCCTACACAGGAAAAATTTATAAGCGTTCGTGCCCTAGCGCATTGGCGGCGTCACGTTTCTTGATGCAGAAACCGATGATCCGTTCATACCCTGTTATGTTACAGCTCATCACCAACGAGCCGCGAGTGATCGTACTTTATGGTTTTTTCTACAATATCTTCCATATCATTGACTGTATTCGATATTAACTCGAGGTCACCATGGACAATCTTCCACCGGGTGAAAATTCCGGTTCAAACGAGCATATATATGATGGGGTTCACTGCTAATGTGTAAGGACAATGAAACACAGATCATAATGTTAATGAATTCCTAGAGACTAAAACGTCATCTTACAATGTGTTGTTTTGCAACAAGAAATGTTTATAGGGTAGTACTCGTTTTGAATCGAAATATAGAAAACTGTACTACCATAGAATAAACGATTTCTGTAACATTAACGACAATATATGACTTTTTCTCCAGCTAAGCCCACCACAAAAAAAGTACACTTTGCATACGAATTTCATTATAAATGGAACCATTTTATAGTGAACCATAGGTCACGTTACAGACGTTACATATGTCACATTTGTTTTTCCAGTGTATTTGTGCTTGATTAATAACGACTAGTCAAATGTCTATTCAGTTTTGTAACTTTCCAAATTAACATCGTCACTTTACGACATTTCTCATAGAATATCTTCCTGTAACCCTTACAAACATTCATCACACACTCTCATACCTTTACTGATTTTTGTTTCGTAGTAAACACATACGTTTTTCCGTAGCAGAATTACTGACTAATTTGTTAGTTATTTTGTACAGTTTTCTATGTAACTTACTGATGAAAAAGGTTGTCAGTAGCTTTTAAAGGTTTTTAAGCTGCAGGAATACTGACAAAGGGGTTCAAAAACTCAGTAACGGGCTGAGAGTGCAGTACCCAGCGTATTAACAGAGGGAGTCAAAATGTACACTCTTATTTGCTAACGGATGTGCTACACGCTACACTGTCAACTTTTTATGAACACTCTCAGTCCGTTATTGATTTATGGACCCCTTTGTAAGTATTCCTGCTGCTTAAAAACATTTTTAAGCTACTAAAAACTTTTTCATCAGCTGTACGCACTAATTTCTTGTTACATTAATGACAGTTTCGTCTTTTATCAGAAAGTTACCTACAAAACTGTACAGAATAACTAAAAAATTAGTCAGTACTCCTGCTATGCGTAAAAACGTACACTGTAAAAAAGAATCACAGTCCTGCGTATGGAAAAGTACCGTTAGTACGGACTACGGTCACTCCGTACCCGGCTTCCGTTGTCCAGCCCTCATAAGAGCCCATGTTAATAAAACTGTCGGTACGGAAAATGTACGGAAATGTTCCCGCTAATTTTAATCCAGAATTCTCCGTTGCATTACGGTGCCTGTAACGGCATTCCGTACCTTAATTCCATTACCAGGCCATATAAGGCACGGACCAAGATACGGAAAAAAACCGTACTTCATCGAGAAAACCAGTATTTTGTACGGGGTACGGTCACCGTAGCAGGCTCCGTACCACAGGCTGTTTTTTACAGTGTACACTCGAAATGAGAAAGAACAATTTTGATTCCTGAATAGGAACGTGTTCGTGCACATCTAGAGTGGATGCAAATTTGTTCCTAAAACTAGACAAGGTGTGTAAACTTTTGCACAATTTGTCTAATTTTAGGAACAAATTTGCATTTAGTCTGGATGAGCACGAAAACGTTGCAAATCGGGGAACAAAATTGTTCCTTCCCATTTAGAGTGTATACACTCTAAACACCTATAGGTGTTTACTAAGAAAAAAATCAGTACACGTCTGAGAGTGAAGAGATTTTTTTGTATTACAATGACAATCTGTTTTATAATTTCCAGGACGGTTGTGCTGTTGTAGTACACCGTAAAAACAAAGGTGCTAAGCAACGCCTTGCCTGGGGTGCTAAAATCAAATGCTAAGTTAAGTGCCTTTCCTGGGGCACTAAATCTTAGTGCCTTAGCAAAGGCACCAAATTTGTATGGAGTACACACAGGTGGTCGCAGGTGGTCAGCTATAGGTGCTACGTCCTACCTTAAAAGGCACTAACAAAATTTAGTGCCTTTTCTGGGGCACTAAATCTTCACTATAAAATGCTTGCAAACTAAATTCTTTGCAACGTTGCGAAGAATTTTGAATATTCGTATTAAGAAGAATTTGTTCGTTTTGCAAAGAACTTTTTTGCAAGCAACTAGAATTATTACAGAGTCTTTTTTATATTTGTTGCAAAGAAATAGTGCGTAAGCTTACGAAGAATTAGTTCGTAATACAATGCTTCAAAATTGTTTGCAGCTTATAAAACAAATAGTTTGCAATACGAACCAATTCTTTGCATGCATTTTACAAAGTTAATGCCTTTCCAAAGGCACTTAATTTTGTTACTGACTTTTAAAGGTAGGACTTTGCACGCTAACTGGAAATGTACTTTTTCGTACATATCAAATGTAACTAGATAAACATGCATATTTATGAAAAAAAATCGTGCTTTATTATGAATAATATTTTACATAAATTTGCTTATTATTGTACATTTTTTCTCGATGTATAAAATTGTACATATCAATGTGTGATATTTTACATAATTACGCACGATTTTGTTCATAAATATGCATGTTTATCTAGTTACATTTGATATGTACAAAAAAGTACATTTCTAGTTAGCGTTTGCACCTTTGTCTTTCCAGTGTATAACCGTAAGTTGCAGTGAATTTTGTGCAAGCGTAAGTTATGGATGAATCCACACTGGAAAAACAAAGGTAGGACGTAACATCCTTTTAGGGGTGCTACTCGTAATAGTGCCTTTACCAAAGCATTATTCAAACAGCAACCCTACAGAGGCACTAATTTGACCGAAAGGTGCTATATTTTAGTGCCCTTGGACACAATCGCGTCTTTCTAAAGGCACTAGAGAATAGCACCTTTTAAAGGCATTAGGTCGCACCTTTGTTTTTCCAGTGCACTGTAATGCGGATGAAAACTGTTCGAATTACAGGGAATTTGTCTGCAATACGAACACCTTACGATCCCTAAGGTTCAGAGAAACTTTTGACCTTTCTCTATTACTTAGGTAGAGATATGTTGGTATTACGGACAGTTTTCATCCACATTACAGTAAATTTGTCCATTCCTTATGCTTGCACAAATTCACCGTAACTTAGGCTAGCAAATCCTTAAGCAAATGAGAGTGCACTACACACTAAATCCTTATGCATTTTATTGTGCATAAACACTCTGCAAATCTAACTGTTGTACTACATGACAGTTTTAACTGCAAAACTTCAATCTTGCAGTTTAAACTGCAAAACTCATCAGTATTGCAGTTAAAACTGCAAAACTCGGCAGTCTTGCAGTTTAAACCGTTGTACTACATGACAGTTTAAACTGCAAGACTGCCGAGTTTTGCAGTTTAAACTGCAAGACTGCCGAGTTTTGCAGTTTAAACTGCAAGACTCTAGTCTTGCAGTTTAAACTGTCATGTAGTACAACAGTTGGATTTGCAGAGCATGCAGGATTCTAAGCAACCATAAGAGTATGCACAATTTCGTGCATAACTATGTACAATTTGTGCATAGTTATGCACAATTTGTTCATAATTATGCACAAAAATTGTACATAATTATAGTTGCTTAAAATTCTGCATGTTTATGCACAACAAAATGCATAAGGGTTTAGTGTGTACAAATTCTAGGTACTAGGTACACAAATGTAGGTTTGTGCAAGCACACACTTACAAGCGTGTTCTTGTCAAGTCGCCTGGTAGCAACAGCCAACTTGCAATACACACACTTGTTCACACAAGATTCAAGTGCTCCTCCCAAATCTTTTTCTATTTCTATTTTACAGATGTCTTCTGTATGTGTAATTGTAAATTGATTCCATTACTCCCCTCCTACCAAAAAACAAACAAACTTTAAACACTTGTTTTTGGACAGTTGTCTCCCTAATCATGGGTTGCTTTGATGTGTGACTTGCGGGGCGTACTGGATGCAAGCCTTTACGTACATTATTTATTTCATACTTTTTGCAGGGATTACAGCCAAATACTTTTTTAACACTGGAACTGTTCCACTGGAATACGATATTCTTATGAACACACAGAAATATTGTGTACTGTTTTGTACATACTCTGAAAACTAAACTATGTGTATATGGTACACTCATAAACCAGTGTATGAGAAAAACACTGATTTATAATTGTACATTGATATACACGCTAACTGGAAATGTACTTTTTTGTACATATCAAATGTAACTAGATAAAAATGCATATTTATGAACAAAATCGTGCGTAATTATGTAAAATATCACACATTGATATGTACGATTTTATACATCGAGAAAAAATGTACAATAATAAGCAAATCTATGTAAAATATTATTCATAATAAAGCACGATTTTTTCCATAAATATGCATGTTTATCTAGTTACATTTGATATGTAAGAAAAAGTACATCTCCAGTTAGTGTGTACACTGATTTATTAGCATAGCTTGATGTAAACACTGAAAGTCCAAGTTTACACTCTAAATGCGAAAGAACAATTTTGTTCCCCGATTAGGAACGTTTTCGTGCACATCCAAACTGGATGCAAATTTGTTCTTAATGTGAGACAAATTGTGTACAACTTTAAACAACTTGTCCAGTTTTCGGAACGAATTTGCATCCAGTCTGGATGTGCACGAAAACGTTCCTAATTGGGGAAAAAAATTGTTCTTTCGCATTTAGAGTGTACGAATGTTGCTCACTTGTAGATGAGCGAATAAATTTACTCACTTGTTGGTGAGCAAATGACTCACTTGTAGGTGAGCAAATGACTATTCGCTCACTTTTAGGTGAGCAAATGACTATTCGCTCACCTACAAGGGAGTGAATAGTCATTTGCTCACCTTCAAGTGGGTAAATTTATTCGCTGATCTACAAGTGAGCGACATTCGTACACTTGGATTTCCAGTGTGCGTTTTAGCCTTTAGCCTCTCATTATTCACCAACACGTAAGTGATTCAAAATGAGTTGACCTTCCACGTTACTCGTCAAAAGAGCTTTAAAATGAGCTACCATGTGATAGGGTTCACTTCACACTGGTCTTTGTAAGTTTTGAAAGATGCTGATGTGCGCATGCTTCTGCTCACGTGAGCACGGGCTCACGTTTTAATTTATTTCTGCTCAAATCGAACTGTTCATGCAGAATTCCTTTGTACGCACATTATCACATGGTAGCTTGTTTTAAAGCTCTTTTGACGAGCAATGCGTGGAAAAACGTGTACATCAATGTACTCTGATGGATCACTGTACATGCGATGTACACTGATATCTTAGTGTACACGCTCAGATCTGATACGGAGTTTTTTCACTGTAATGTGTAAGGACAATGAAATTTGTCCACAGATCATACATTTTTGTTAACAGACTATATCATTGGCTAGAGACTAACACGTCAAGATCTAGAAATTTTAATGACTAAATGTATGGACAAGATTGTTTATTTTAGGGTAGGACAGTTTTCTTTATTAAACAAAGAAAACTGCACTACCATAGAATAAACATTTCTGTCTATTCAAATGGCATTTTCCCTTATAGCTCTGCCTTTTGTCTCACTAGCTAATTAGCCCTATCAACAAAAAAGTAAACTTTGCATACATATTGCATTACACACGTATGGATATACCATTTTATAATGAAAATAGTTCATTACAAGTCTGAGAGCGTAGCCATCCGCACACACCAGCCAGGAAAGTCTTTGAGAGTGCGCCTTCATTTCGCTTTCTCTGTACCTGAGTCCATTCTTCTTCGTTCGGATCATCTTGGTCTGGGTATTCAGGTTCGATGGCCTCCCATTATCTCTTCTACGAGAAAGCCGCCTTCACTCTTCTTTACCAGGGATAATATGTAATGCCCGGATATCGAGGGCCGATGGGGTATACCTGGTTGCTCAGTGTACAAGGAAACTCGGTATCAAGCGAGTCAATTGGAATTTGTATTCAGGCTTAATACAATGGGGCCACACCTCGAGTATGCTTAGTCACTCCCTAGTCGGTGCTCACCGGCATGTTTCCATGGGCCTATATTGCAGCCGGCAGGCACTCGTCACGACTCGTTCTTGTCCTTTGGCTCCTTGCAACCAACTGCCCTCGGTACTGACCCCGTGAGCCCATTGGACCAGGAGATTTATGGTACAAATCCGTCCTTTCGTAATCTTCCCGCAGTGGTCGCAGTAACCACAGCGCACCAATCTTCTGCAGACGCCTCGGACTCTTTGTTGACGGAACAATCCAAAACCCCAACTCACTCGGGTTTACAGGTGGCCCCGATAGACGGCGGAGATGACTGCGTAGTAAGATGTGAGAGATTTTAGGGCGAACGTGAGGCGAGCCTCCTCGGGTCGTCGAAGTACTCTGCCAGCTCGTCCAGGTTTCATTCAGCCCTGTCAGGTCGAAGTCTATGTCTATGCTTTAGTCGCTCAACAGAACTGCCAACTTCATGTTACGAACGTACTTGTCTCTACCTGTGTTCTGGACCGTATCTTGCTCGCTCGCTTATCCTGGTTCGTTCTAGGTCTTTTTAAGGTATTATAAATGCTGATACATCCTTCCCAATTTTTGATATCGTTTATTACCCAACACGTGTTCACCTAACCTAAACCTAGCCGACGCTCTACCTGTTGATCAATCTTACATTATCTACATTACTATTTAGAGGTGGCACCCTCTCTCCGAACGCCTGAACTCACCGATCATTCTCTGGACGGTTCACTAGTCGTCTTCACACACTTCACTACACTTTTCCTCTCTTCCACCGCGCACACTCTACTCACTGGTCACACACCTTCAACTCTCCACCCACGTCCGATCACCTTCAATCAATCACTTCCGTCCACCTCACCTTCCGGCCACGTTCCTCACGACGCGCCCCCGGTCGGTGCTGCGCCCTGGCGGACCAACCCTGTACCCTTCCCAGCTGGCCGCCCGCAGATGATACTCGACACCCCTGGCCAGCTGAGTGGGTCATTCGTCCGCCAGGCGCGGAGCGTTGCCCTAACATTCAGAAAACTAAACTCAAATCCAGTACCAACCTAGGATATGAACCTACAAATAGGAATTTCTTATAGCTGCTAATGCAGAAGCATGCCCCAAGGGATGGATAGTTTCTGATCAGAAGGTTAATGGTACAAATTCGTCCGCTCGTAATCTTTCCCGATTCGTCGCAGGACCCACAGCGCACCGATCTTCTGCAGACGCCTCCCACTCCTTGTCGACGGAATATCCCAAAAACCGAACTCATAATGAGAAAGTAGCCACCTTGGGGATCACGGGAGGCGAGACGCGGATCGCGGTCCTCGGCTGCACTGGTCGCGAGCTCCAGGGCCGCAAAGATAGACGTCCGCGCAAGGCGCCCCATGGAGCAGCTCAGCCCAGGACAGCAAATCACCGTGCTTTGTTGCAGCGCCCTCAAATTTTGAATGCCGACGTTTCTGAACATCATGCACAATTTCATGCATAACGCTGTACAATGTGTGCATAGTTATGCACAATTTGCACATAACTATGCATGAAAATTGCTTTTGCAAGTTTTGAAATGTTTTCTGCACGAAGAAGACTGCCGGTGCAAGATCCCAAGTCTTGACCTGCGTGGTGACTATTTTGGAGATAAGTGCATGGGCTTACAAATGCGGTCAAGTCTCCTACCCTACTTAGATTTTTCTTCTGGTTTTAGGGAATTTTCAATACAAAGTAAGTTCAAAGTAATTTCATTTCTCCAAGAGCGGATTTTTTCTTCTGGTTGTAGGGAATTTTAAATACAAAGTAAGTTCAAAGTAATTTCATTTCTCCAAGAGCGGAATTTTTCTTCTGGTTGTAGGGAATTTTGAATACAAAGTAAGTTCAAAGTAATTTCATTTCTCCAAGAGCGGAATTTTTCTTCTGGTTGTAGGGAATTTTGAATACAAAGTAAGTTCAAAGTAAGTTCATTTCTCCAAGAGCGGAAGTCTGGAGGGCGGCGAGAGTGGGCGCAATCGCCGCGGTACCCTTAACAGCCACAGTCCAATACAACGAAGAAATCTCCCGCCCCCTCCAGGCAACCACCAACTTGCTGTCATAGCCCCCCACAGACGGAAGCAAACCCCCCAGGCGACGGAGTACATTAGGCGTACCGTGAATGAGAGTCTTCGCGCCGTCGATTGCATGGCGGTGAATGGGATCCTTGCCAAAGATGAAATTTTTGACATGGCTCTTGACCCAATACCACCCATTGCTGATCGGCCCGGGCGCCCCGCCATAGTAGTAGATGCTTGACCACTGCCGTCGGATGTCGAAAAGGGCCTGTGCCGTAGCAGTCGCCTCCTCGATGACCGTCCCAGCAACCGGAGCCATTTTGCCTGGATGGGACCAGTGACCTTGAGAGCCTGATCGTTCTTTTCCAACACTTTCTCAATATCTTCACAGACAAGTTGTTCGATCTCGTGTTCCAATTTGCGGCAAGAGTGGGCGGCTGGTCGTCGAAGTCACGTTGGAGACTTGACCTGACTCTCTCAGTAACTTTCGCTTATACAATATTCGCTAACACCTTCCCGACATCCTCCTCGTTTGGACAAAAATCCAGCATGGAAGCCAACTCCTCCCAATGGCTGGCCATCGCATCCGCCTCTTCGGTTCTCTTCAACGCCAAAAAACGGCTTTGGTCTCGCTATAGTCAGTCTCAGAAATCAGCTGATATTTTTGCTTCTGAAGCAGACATGAGCAGGTTTTTACAGAAGATCCGTAGTCATTTATAGGCAGTTATGTGTACTGGCCGTGTCTGTAAGTGGTTTCGGTAAGGGATGGGAATTTGATTTTCGTTGTCGTCAACGACACTGCACTCGCTTCACAAGCCTCGAGATTAAGCACTGGTCTGTGTTATGATCAAGGGTCTCAGAACTTGGTCGCGGGGAATACTTTTTTGGTGGGGGCACCCATATCTCCCGTACGACCGGGCCTATATGCACAAAACATTGCGTGTTTTTGCACTACTGTTCTTAAGAATGGTGGGGGGATGTACCAATGGATAAGTTTCCGTAATTCCAGTTTCAGTGACCACTTGGATTGAGATGAGTTTCTGGTCTTGGGCTACCTCAGACAACACGCCCGCAGTTGGATGGTAGTGACAGGGTGTTATGCTTACAGCGTCCAAGTACTCAAAGAGAATAGAAAGCATCCTCTTAACAAGGTATTCATCGGGGGGGGGGGGGGGCGCCTCTCTCTCCGGTACGACGTCAACGGGGGCGCCATTCCCGTAAACATCCATCTGCGGCAGGTTCACGGTGAGCGGCCCCGTGCCGGCGTCCTGGCTCACACGGATGTTATATGTTGCGCTCGGGACGGACAGGGGGCCGAGGCAGCCGCAGTACCGGATTATCCACGTCGTGTTTTCAAAACAGCTTGAGCAGTCCCGCCCGTGCACCTGCTGCACGTCCTCGTGCCGGACAACCCCATGCTGTTGGATGTAATAACGTGAGTCCGCGGGGAGCCGGCCGTGGGATCCCCCGTTCACTTTCGCCCGGGCGCCGAGGATTACCTTGCCGCACCCAAAGACGCGTTAGAGACCGACGAACCCCCTGATGGAGCGGAGTCGGAAATGAGACGAGCGCGCACCCCGGAGCGGAGTATCGCTGGCGCACGGGGTAGCGACGCTCGGTTCGGGTAAGCGCAAGGAGTAGCTACGAGCCGAAGGTTGATAGAGCCGCGGCCTCGGCCGGATCGATTTAATCAGCTAAACCGGTCTGAGCGCGGGGAGCGGTCAGACGGCGCCGCGGCACGGGCTCGCGTCTAAGTCTCCTTGCACTGGCCACAGGTTCTTTGAAATTATAGCGGTTCGGTGTGTGAAAAGAGCACCTCTTATTGAATAGTTATGCACGCATTTATTGAGTACTCACAGTGGGGCGATGGTACAGAAGCAGTCGATGGTCACACTTGGTCAATCCTTGATTCACTGGTTCAACTGGCCCTAACACTGACTAGCTAGATCCCTACACGGTCTTGAACACTGGTCTTGGGTAGCCGGGAGCCACTGGGTAGCGGTCCTAGCGATCCTCAGGAGTGCTGGTGGTGGACTGACCACGATCGAGCTCCGCGGCCCGTTTTTATAGACTCTCCTTGAGGAGGAGGTGGGGTTGCCGGCGAAGGGCCGGGCGCACCACGCGTGTGTCTGGGCTCGCCGGCTCTTAGTCGGAATTTAGGTATTATCAGATTGCCCCTGTCTGGGCACCAGACAACGTAGTACTAGACTGGAAGTGGCCCTATGCTGCCCATGCTACGAGATTCGCCGGTTTTTCGGCTCGCCGCCGGGCCGCCGACCCTCCGGAGACCCTCGCTGGCTGGACACTTCGGGTGTCTCCGCCGTCTTCGGCGCAGCCTCGGCACCGGCCACTTCGGGGACCGTCCGGAAGGATGTCTCCGCTGCTGACGGCAGCCTGTCCGTCGCCCGGGCCGGGACCGACCGAGACCGGGCGGCTACCCGGCGGGGCGAGACGGTCCCTCCGCCGTGCAGATCGGAAAACAGCCGAAAGCAGCCGAATAGAGCCGAAGTGTCCAGCCAAAGGCTCTCTACCTGCTTCAGTTTTCACGGCCGTTTTATTGCACCCACTTCCAGTCTAGTACTACGTTGTCTGGTGTCTGGGCGAGCGGCGCGCGTTCCGACAAAGGAGCAAAGGCGCGCCGCGCTAATGGAAACTCATAAAGTACCCGGCGGCCCCCACACGTGGGCTTCCCTCGTATGACTCACTCTGTTGTGTCTCTACTGGTGCAAATATCTAGGGCAAATCAGGCCCTAACGTCGCCGGAGCATAGCAAGGCCGTCCTCGGCCGGGAAATTAAGTAATGAAAGATATTTGCAGTTTGTTAAGTTATACCCCTTCCAAGACCGTGTAAGTATCAGTACAAGAAGTTTTATGGAGTTAACATTATTCGTTTTTGTTCTTTTCATTTGTTCTTTTTCTTTCTCTCTTTTTTTTTGTGTTAGTCGTATAACTAGACATCTCTGATCCGATTAAACCCATCACAATATCAGGGAACAACATTTGTTCAAAGATTTCAATTGAAATACTGCGATATAGTTAACGGACACACACTTGTTTATTAGATTTTTTTTTTCCAACGAAATACAATTAGTAAAATTTCACACAAGTTAGTATAAACACACAATAGGCTTGATAAAATTACATTGTTAATTAACTTATCTTTTAACAGAATTCTTTGGCACACTGACATAGCTGACTGAAAAGTATCCCGTACAAGGCACATTTTTGGCAAACAAAAAATTATGACACCAAGACCCATTCTAAGATTACGTTTAGGATGGTATTTACCCATGTTTCACCAATACGACCAATTAAGGTTATGTGTTGTGACTATTATCGTAGGAACTTTGAGATTCATGAATGACTATATTATTTGGTTGATTAATAAAAAAACACAACATTGAAAAGGTAAGTACAAAGTACATCTTGGCTTCTTAGTAAAACACTTGACTAAAAAAAAAATAGGAACTAACATGGCACTGCAAAATAAAATAATTGGTAATGTGGTCCCGTTTGAAGTGGTAAGTTTGGCTTTAAAAAAAATTTAAAATTTAGAAAAGAATGATTAACTTGTAAAAAAAAAAACAAAAAGAAAAAAATCGCGACTCTAAGGAAAACCGAAATAACTTTTGAAAAATTTACGTTTTACACCACCCGGGGCACCCTTTACAATTTAAAGGAACTGGAAATGGTCTAGACTCGCCGGCAAAAGGAAGAACTTTTAGGAAAAACAAATTGAATGAAAAATGAAAGATACACCAGGAAATTATTTGGTTAAAGGGAAAACAAAAGGAATCCACACGGCCACTTGATTGCACACAAATCCCAGTCACACGTCAGAAGCAAGCACACTGATCACTGTTTGTAGCACACTCACTGAGCACCAATAACTGTCCACCAAGCTCTTCTTTCGCCGGTCTTGAATGGGTGGGCGCGGCATCACTCTCGCCGCGCCGGTGACCTAGTTGAGGAGTTGCTCACTAGATCGCGTTGCTCGTCGACCTCCTCCGCTGGCTGCATCAGCTGACCGGCCCGTTGGAGGTGGGGGTCTCCGCCACGAGGTCGTTGTCCGCTGCTGCCCGCCCGAGACGACCTTGCGCTCCTCTGCGTCCTTGACGGGGAGAGGCGGGGAGGGCGGGGGAAGGCGGCGGGGGGGCGTGGCGAGACAGCAGGCCGGCTAACGGAGGAGTCCAGCTGACGTGGGGACCAGCTGATGAGCAACCCCCTCCATTCGGTGGTGGCAAGGTGGCTTGGCGTTCGGTGCGCCTCTGACGTGGAGCTGGGACGGCGATTGGCGGCCGGTGAAAGGGAGACGTGGTAAAGGCGAGCGGGATACGCAGATGTTGGCGAGACTAGCCTCCAGGTCCACTCGAAAGGCAAACAAACAGAAATACAAAGATTGTGTTAAAACAATTTCTAGGTGTGCCACAGGGGTTTTCAAAGGAGACAATAATTTCAATGCACTTCTTAAAAACGGGACCACTTACCGTCTTTGGAGAGAAGATACGGCCGCTGCAGTACCACTACTGGTCGCATCCTCGACTTGGGGTCCCACGCTTGCAGAATTTCCGTCCGCGAAAGGACCCGCGTGGGGGTTGACCGCAGCGGCGGTAGGGGTTTCCATGCTGGCTGCGACCGGGGCGGTGGGGGACCTCTCGCAGGCGGTTTCCAGTATGGTAGTGGGCGTCTTGGGGGCGGCTTCCAAGCCGGTTGCAAGTGCAGCGGTAGTGGATGTTTCACGGGAATTGTCCACGCTGGCCGCCACAGCAGCAGAACCCGTTTTGCGGGAGGTGTCCCCGCTGGCGGTGGCAGGGCCTGGTTTGCGGGAGGTGTCCCCGCTGGCGGCGGGGGGCAGGCGGTTAGGGCTCGGGCCGCGTCCTTTCGTATTCTTCAAATTCTCGTTCGGTGTCATAGCCGAGGCTAACCCGTTCGTCGTCGTCGTTGTCCGTCTCTGACTCTGTCTGGACGTCGTATCGGTCCCGACTGTCCGTGCTGTCGTCTTGGGTCTGATTGTCTTTACCTTCGATTGACATGTCCTGGTCGTGTCCGTTGTTCTCTTCGTCATTTTCTTCTTCGTCGTCGTCTATGGTAATGGTTTGAACTTGTTTTTCCATTTCGTTTATGCACTCTACCTCGTTGTTATCGTCGGTGTCCAAGTCACTGTCACTTTCTTCTTCGTCGTCTTCTTCTCTCAGTATAGTTTCTCTTGAGTGGATGGATGAATCGCTGAGGCGGCGCCGGCGGGGGCTGGGTGCCTCAGCGTGTTGTTCTTCTTGCGGTCGTTTCCGCGGTGCGGGCTCGGCGGCGGGTACGGCGGCAGGTGCAGCAGCGGCGGCAGGTGCCGCGGCGGCGGCAAGGGCGGGATGCGCAGGCGCCGCGGCCAGCGCGGCGACATGCCCCCCGCGGGCTTCGGGCTCCAGCACTCCCGCCGCGACGGGGAGGTCCCGCATCGGCGGCGGGCGCGCGCCCACCGGGACGGTGAAGGCTGCCCAGGGGCGGTCGCCCTCGGGGTGAGGCGGGAGCCAGGGGACTGGTCGGAGAGGGGCGGTGTCCGCCGCGTCTGCGAGCACGATACGGTCGTGGTCGACGACGATGCAGGGCTGTGTCAGGGTTGACACATGTCGACCGCACGACTCGCAGAGCAGGGGCCGCGGCTGCCGGGCATTGTGGAAAATGATAAAAAACTTAAAATGAAATTAGTAGATTCAAACAAAAACGTAAAATAAGGTTAGTGGGATTATATTGTCAAAAAAAATCAGAGATTAAGAGTACTAATGCTTTAAAACTAAAAAAATACTAAGGGAATAGAAAATGATAAAAAACTTAAAATGAGATTAGTGATATGCTATGCTTGAAAGGTATGTACAGAGTTCTTAAATTTAAACTTAACTTAGGATCCTGAGGGACCCGGCGGCGATTGGTGGTATTGCTGCGGCGGCGGGGGACGCGGAACGGCGTACCGCGCGACCGGTCGCAAAGGCTGAGCCCTCGCCGCGGGATCCCGTGCAGGGATTGTATAGGGCAGTCCTTGGTGTCCGTACCGGCGAACCCGAAGTTTCGCCGGCAACGAAGACGGGGCTGGTAGCGACGGTGAGGTTGTGGTGGCCAGAGAAGAGCTGGGGCCAGCAGTGACAACTGGTGACTGATTGTGCGGTGGAGAATACACCCAGCTACTAGTTGTTGTGGTTGGAGGGTGGGACACACGCCGGAGGACTCCAACCATCCGCGACGTTGAAGAAACAGGGGAAGAAGAAGATGGAATAGAAGCAGAAGTAACAGGGGGGAGGATGAGGTGGAGGTATGGGCTGTGGCTGGGGCCGGCGGCAGAAGGGAGAGTGAACGAAGCAATGTTCGCATGTCAGTGCTGTCGGCAACGTTAGTGAAATTAATATCGTGGCAGTTACAATTGTCATCGTGAGGAGCGTCAGGCTGGTCGGGAGCGAGGGTGGGGCCGGTACGGAAGACGGGAGGGGGTGTGGGTTGGGTGGGGTTGCGAAGGATGGTGGGAGTTACATAAGTTGTATGGCAATTTGGACAGCGGTAAAGGATGGTCATAGGTTCGGATGGTCGAAGAGTCGTCAGAATCTCAGCATATTGAGGGGGAGTAATGAGAAAGGATTGTCCAGTAGGTGGGGTGAAGTAACAATTTGGGCATCGGGGAACAACAGTAAGAGTGTCCGTCGAGAAGTTCATCAGACTGAGGAGAGAGGACAGTTTGTTAAGGGTCGTTGCGGTTCGAAATACAAAAACTGGGTCACCAAACCGGGTTTGGGAAATGTACATTAGGATTAATTGTCGAAGTAGATTCGTCAGTCGGGCAATGCCGGCCCTCAGCCGAGGACACTCATTTTTCATGGAGTACTGGGGTTTCGGAGGGGTCATGATGGGAACACTGAAGTTAAGTATGAAAACAAAAAAATTGGATATCACAACACTAAAACACGGAAGCACTGAAGATGGAAGATTGATGAGAGAAAACAGTGGGGAGAGGCTATCGGCTGGAAGCACAACACGTAAAACAAAATTAGAGAGGGGTGGAGGGGGGGGGGGGGGGGCAGGAGCGGAGCACGACACGAGCAGACACGAGCTAACTAGTGCGGGGCTGGCGACTGACTGATTGTGCGGACTGCAGCCGCAGGGTAGTGGACCAAGGGCGTGATGTGTGGCGCAGGGCGCGGCGGGCTCGCCGGGCGCTCAGGACGTGAAGGGCAGGGTCAGGGGGGAAGGGGACGCCGGCGACCTAGCGAGGCATAGAGGGAGAGAGGGGGGAGGGGTTGCAAGGCGGGGGTGTTAATGATAAGCCGCACGACAGAGTGAAGAAAGAGAGCTGGCCGAGTAGGCAGAAGGAATGGAGAGAGAAAAGAAAACAAAGAGAGACGGAAAGAGGAGGACGAAGGAAGGGAAGGCGATAGGGCGGGACCCCAAATAGGGAGAGAAAAAAAATAGAAAGACAGGCGGTGCCGAACTCGTAGTGTTATGAATGGATATCCAGGGCCGACGGGGAATTCTGGTTGTTCAGTGTTCAAGGGAAACTCGGTATCAGCGGGTATAAATGCTCGATATATTCTTAATAAGACGACAGTGCCACACCTCGAACTAGCTAGGTCATTCCCTATCCGATGCTCACCGGTACAGTCTCCCTGGTCTCGCTTGCAGCCGGCAGACACCCGTCACTACTCGTTCTTGCTCCTTAGGCTCCTCGCTACCAACTGCCCTCGGTCCTGACCCCGCGAGCCCATGGAACCTCTCCCTACCCGTCCTAGGTCGAGTAGGGGGAGTGTGATAAGGGCCCTCGTGGGAGAAAGGGACCGAGTTCTAGAATAATCTGAGCGTTCGAACGAGTGAGTGGGCGTATGCATCCCGGATGCAGGCGAGATGTGCAGCTGCCCCGGCTAGGCCCAGGGCAGGGCACAACATCCCCTACGTCTACAAATGAAACGTCCCCGTTTCATCCATAGAGGCAGGGTGTCAGGTGAGAGAAAGAAAAATTAACAGTTTGAAAAAAAATTCTACGTACATATGAAAAATTAGGTTGACCGGTGAGTTACGCGAAAAGCTAAAGTACAATAATATTTCAAGGTGTGGCGGTTCATATTTACAGCTAACAAACATAAATCAAATATGAAAGGTAAATTACAAAAAGGAAAAACATTAACCTTAAACATATAACTCAAGTAAAATCACTAGTAAAATACAAGATGAAAAGAGTACAAAGGTAATTGCAACTGCAGGCCTAGATTACAAACAAAAATAAAAATTAGATCTAGAATATAAAATGAGAGAAAAATATTAGTACAAATGAATAATAAAATTGAAAATACAAAATTAGAAAAGTACAAATAAAATCTATTTAGAGACAAATATTAATACAAATGAGTAATTGCAAATACAAAGGTAAAAAAAGTACAAGTAAAATTTATTCATATTATAAGCAAAACTTTGCGAAAAGTACAAACTAAAAGTTACTAAATTACAAGTCTTAAAATTTTCGGTAAGTGGCAAAAGTTGATCGTGCAGCACCGTATCAACGAGACGGGCCGCGGAGGACACCGCGCGGCGGGCGCGTGCCGGCTGGACGCAAACATATGGCACAGGGGGCGGGACGCAGCGGCGAGGTGCGGGGTATTAAAATGTTTTGACACTTGGGGGCGTGGCGGCGGGGCTCGGTGGTGGTTTCCACAGCTGACCGGGCCGGGCCGGGCCGGGGCTCCTCAAGTGGCACTTTGGGCAGTGCCGTGTCTCCCGCACGTGTCGCAGCAGCGTCCGGCCGGATTAGCCGGCGTCCAGTCAGGCAGGCAGCCGCGGCGCAGAGGTCCTCCCGTGCATCGTGTCGCTGATCCGGTGATGACGGCAGATTTGCTGCAACCGAGAAGCGGGGCTAAAGCTATTTACATTCTATATGCCGGCTTATCGGTTACAGCAATTAAATTACGCTACTGACTATGTACATTAAAATTAAATCGTAAGGCTACTTAACTTTTAGCTGTTTTACGAGCGCCGCTACTCGTCGCTGCTTGATGAGCTGCCCCGATGTTCTGCTGACGTGGACGGGCCGGGCTGGGGGTTCAGGGGCGGCAGTGGCCCCAGAAAATTGTCTGCGTGCGCCCCGCAGCACCGCGGCAGCTGGGGATTGACCGGCGGATTAGGTCCCCAGAATACCGCCGGGTGCATGGAGCAGCACGGCGGCGGCGAGGCGGGCCTAGGGCCGCGGTGTGCTGCCAGCGCCGGCGTGGGGCCGTGGGGCGCTGGCTGCGCCGGCTGGAGTCCGTGGGGCGGTGGCTGCGCCGGCGGGGGGCCGTAATAACCGGGCTGCGCCGGCGGGAGCCCGGCCTGTGGTGGCAGGGGCCGCGGCAGCCACGCCGGCCACGACGGGAAGTGGTAGAGGCGCTGCGACTCTTCGTAGTCGGGCGGCGGCGCCTCTCTCTCCGGTACTATGTCCACGGGGGCGCCATTCCCGCGAACATCCATCTGCGGCAGCGACACGGTGAGCGGCCCCGTGCCGGCGTCCCGGGTCACCCGGATGTTGTACGTGGCACTCGGGACGGATACGGGGCCGAGGCAGCCGCAGTACCGGATGGTCCACGTCGTGTTTTCGAAGCAGCTATGGCACTCCCGCCCCTGCACCTGCTGCACGTCCTCTGGCCGGACAACCCCATGCTGCTGTACGTAGTAACGTGAGTCTGCTTGGAGCCGGCCGTGGGACCCACTGTTCACTTTCGCCCGGGCGCTGAGGATGACCTTGCCGCACCCAAAGACGCCCGTCAGCAGCCGGCCGTACACTATGGATTCTGCCACGCTGCGAATTGCAAAAGTTATAATGCACAGTGTGACAAAAATTGAACTGTACGAGCCGAAGGTTGCCGCGAAGGTGAAGAACCGCGTGAAGATGGAGTCTGTAAGCTGGCCGATGTCCAGGCTGTTGAACAGGTCGGCGGGGCCGTAGGTGCCGGGGCCGCTGTGTGCTTGGGCGGCGCGGCGCGCAATGTCGTTGAAAATCGCCGACCGAACAGCCGGGAACTGGAAGGCCGTTTGCAGTTCCTTCATGACGTCGGCGTCGTAGGGACCTGCACTTCCCACGAAGTCGACAAGCGGTAGAATTTCGGGAGTTGAGGCGGTGGGTCGCAGGCGCTGCACTGGCACGGCTGAGGCATTAGTGATGTTTGGTGTGAATGCGACCCAATGGTAATCTATCCAGTGCAGTGGCAGCAGCACTGACGAGCAGTCGACCTCCGTGGCAGCCGGGACGATGATGCGGGTGGCCGGTTCCAGGAACGCGGGCGTTTGGCCGTCCCATACCGGGATTTGGTGCCAACATCTGGTGTCCACGCGGAGGCGCAGATTGCGGGCCTCACACTGCGCAATGTAGAGAACGTTACCTCTCTCCAGAGCCGTGAAGCCGACCGAATTTTTCATGAGCTTCGCGGCCGGGTCAGGTGAGAGGCGGGCGAGGAGGAGGAGTTCCTCGAGGCGCGCGCGCTCTAGCAGGCAGTGCTCGTGGATGGCGTGGGCGACCGAAGCGTTCACCCGGCTGTAGGCCGTCCATTCCAGGAAAAGTGCCTTTGAATTAATGTAGTACAAGAAATCGACATTATCCGTGGAAATTCTTCCTGTTTTGAACGGGAAAGGCCCTTTTCCCTTGAACAGCACGATCACCCGCGGCTCGTTGGTGAATTAGGCTGTAACATCACAGGGCATGAACGGATAATCGGTTTCTGATGATGAGCGCGGCCAATCGCGCTAGGGCACAGGCGCCAAGGAACAACATGATGTGAACTGTAATTTATTGAAAGACGGAAAATTTTGTTCATATTATTCATTTTGCCCCGTTTTCCTAAGCCTGCCCTCGGCTGCGCGCTTCTTCTGTTCGTCGTCTTGTCCAGTGCTGTCCTCATTCGCACGCTGTTTTTCGGCAATCGCATCTATAACGTACTGAGTCTCCCGAATTCTGTCGCGCGAGGCTTTGGTGTTATTGGCTCGAGGGCATACAAGCCGTCGGGGTGCACTGCGAGTCGGCCGCAGCCGTCCCGGGTGACGGGGAGGACACCGGTGCCGGTGGGGCACCGTGGTGGGTCTCGCATTCAGGAGCCTCGCCATTAGCAGGGGGTTAGCGGTTAGTAATTGGGAATTCAGTCGTACTCAGGTCCATAAGCGCCAGTACAGAAGTCAAGTTAGTGAGAGTTGTGACGCGAGTGTTTTTCCTTCTTTTATTCTTGGTTGTTTATTTAAATTGTAAGATGCCTTTCTTTAATTTACTCTTTTAGCTGTATTTTAAAATGGCAAAAACTAATTGTCCAGGTTTGTCAGGCCGAGCGGACTACAGTATTACTGAGAGTTTGCTTCCTTTCTTACTCGATAACATACATTCGATTAATTATAGACTTGCCAAGGTTGCCAGGCCGAGAAGACAATCTATTCTAGTTCACAAGGTCACTCCCACTCGCGATAATTTCAAAACAGAACTTGAATTTAGTTCACGAATAACTCGTATTTATTCAAAGAAAACACAGTTAAAACTCACCCTGCATAATGGTGATTCACAAACACAACACAACTAATAACTAAACTGAGTAGCTACCACAAGTACATGAACACACTACACTGAGAGTCGCTACACTGAGTCACAACACTGAGAGTCACAGTTCCTGGTCGGATGATCCAGACGGAGTGGCCCTGCTGGACGCAGGGAGATGCTTGTATGAGAAACGCCCGACGCCCAAGACGTGCTCTGATTGGTCGGGCGCGATTCACCGCGGAGGGTCGCCCCCGCGCCCCTCGGTCCGCCAGGACCGCGCCGAGACCGACGAACCTCCTGATGGAGCGGAGTCGGAAACGAGACGAGCGCGCACCCCGGAGCGGAGTATCGACGGCGCACGGGGTAGCGACGCTCGGTTCGGGTAAGCGCAAGGAGTAGCTACGAGCCAAAGGTTGATCGAGCCGCAGCCTCGGCCGGATCGATTTAATCAGCTAAACCGGTCTGAGCGCGGTGAGCGGTCAGACGGCGCCGCGGCACTGGCTCGCGTGTAAGTCTCCTTGCACTGGCCACAGGTTCTTTAAAATAACAACGGTTCGATGTGTGAAAAGAGCACCTCTTATTGAATAGTTATGCACGCATTTATTGAGTACTCACAGTGGGGCGATGGTACAGAAGCAGTTGATGGTCACACTTGGTCAATCCTTGATTCACTGGTTCAACTGGCCCTAACACTGAGTTTCTTGATCCCTACACGGTCTTGAACACTGAACTTGGGTAGCCGGGAATCACTGAGTAGCGGTCCTAGCGATCCTCGGGCGTGCTGGTGGCGGACTGACCACGAGCGAGCTGAGCGGCCCGTTTTTATAGACTCTCCTTGAGGAAGAGGTGAGGTTGCCGGCGAAGGGCCGGGCGCATCACGCGTGTGCCGGGGCTCGCCGGCTCTTAGCCCGAATTTAGATATTATCAGATTGCCCCTGTCTGGGCGAGCGGCGCGCGTTCCGACAAAGGAGCAAAGGCGCGCCGCGCTAATGGAAACTCATAAAGTACCCGGCGGCCCCCACGCGTGGGCTTCCCTCGTATGACTCACTCTGCTGTGTCTCTACTGATGCAAATATCTAGGGCACATCTGGCCCTAACGTCACCGGAGCTTAGCAAGGCCGTCCTCGGCCGGTAAATTAAGTAATGAAAAGATATTTGCAGTTTGCTAAGTTATACCTATTCCAAGACCGTGTAAGTATCTTGTACAAGAAGTTTTATCGAGTTAGCATTATCTGTTTTTTTGTTTCTTTCATTTCTTCTTTTTCTTTCTTTTGTTTTTTTATGAATGTGTTAGTCGTATAATTAGACATCTCTGATCCGATTAAACCCATCACAATATCAGGGAACAACATTTGCTCAAAGAAGATTTCAATTGAAATACAGCGATATAGTTAACGGACACACACTTGTTTATTAATTTTTTTTATTTGTTTTTCAACGAAATACAATTAGTAAAATTTCACACAAGTTAGTATAAACACACGATAAACTCAATAAAATAACACTTGTTAATTAACCTATGTTTTAACAGAAATTCTTTGGCACACTGACATAGATGACTTAAAATTATCCCGTATAAGGTACATTTGGCAACCAAAAAATTATGGCACCAAGACACACTTTAAGATTACATTTAAGATGGCATTTACCCATGTACCACCAATACGATCAACTAAGTTTAAGTTTATGTTTTGTGACTATTACCGTAGGAACTTTGAGATTCATGATTGACTATATTATTTGATTGATTAATGATAATAAAAAAACACAACATTGAAAAGGTAAGTACAGATTACATTTTGGCTTCTTAGTAAAACAATTGACTAAATTATTAGAAAATAAGAACTAACATGGCACTGCAAAATAAACTTATTGGTAATGTGGTCCCGTTTGAAGTGATAAGTTAGTTTTTTTTTTAAATATTTAAAATTTAGAAAAGAATGATTAACTCGTAAAAAAAAACAACAAAAAGAAAAACAATTCGCGACTCTAAGGAAAACAGAAATTACTTGAAAAATTACGTTTTACACCACCCGGGGCACCCTTTACAATTTAAAGGAACTGGAAATGGTCTAGACTTGCCGGCAAAAGGAAGAACTTTTAGGAAAAACAAATTGAATGAAAAATGGAAGATACACCAGGAAATTATAGGGTAAAAAGGGGAAAACAAAAGGAATCCACACGGTCACTTGATCGCACACAAATCCCAGTCACACGTCAGAAGCAAGCACACTGATCACTGTTAGTAGCACACTCACTGAGCACCAATAACTGTCCACCAAGCTCTTCTTCTGCCAGTGTGGAATGGGTGGGCGCGGCATCACTCCCTGCCGCGCCGGTGACGTAGTCGAGGAGTTGCCCACTGGATCGCGTTGCTCGTCGGCCTCCTCCGCTGGCTGCATCAGCTGACCGGCCCGTTGGAGGTGGGGGTCTCCGCCACGAGGTCGTTGGCCGCTGCTGCCCGCCCGAGACGACCTTGCGCTCCTCTGCGTCCTTGACGGGGGGAGGTGGGGAGGGCGGGGGGAAGGCGGCGGTGGGGACGTGGCGAGACAGCAGGCCGGCTAACGGAGGAGTCCAGCTGACGTGGGGACCAGCTGATGAGCAACCCCCTCCACTCGGCGGTGGCAAGGTGGCTTGGCGTTCGGTGCGCATCTGACGTGGAGCTGGGACGGCGATAGGCGGCCGGTGAAAGGGAGATGTGGTAAGGGCGAGCGGGATACGTAGGTGTTGGCGAGACTAGCCTCCAGTTCCGCTCGAAAAGCAAACAAACAGAAATACACGGATTGTGTTAAAAACCATTTCTAGGTGTGCCACAGGGGTTTTCAAAGGAGAAAATAATTTCAATGCACTTCTTAAAAACGGGACCACTTACCGTCTTGTGAGATAAAATACGGCCGCTGGAGTACCACTATTGGCCGTATTCTCAACTTGGGGTCCCATGCCCGCAGAACCTCCAACCGCGAATGGACCCGCGTGGGGGTAGACCGCAGCGGCGGCGGGGGTTTCCACGCTGGCTGCGACAGGGGCGGTAGGGGACGTCTCGCAAGCGGTTTCTAAGCTGGTAGTGGACGTCTCGGAGGCGGTTTCCAAGCTGGTTGCAACCGCAGCGGTAGTGGATGTTTCGCAGGAAGTGTCCACGCTGGCCGCCACTGCTGCAGCAGGGCCTGTCCTGTGGAAGGTGTCCCCGCCGGCTGCAATAGCTGCGGCAGGGCCTGTCCTGCGGGAGGTGTCCCCGCCGGCTGCAATAGCTGCGGCAGGGCCTGTCCTGCGGGAGGTGTCCCCGCTGGCTGCAACAGCTGCGGCAGGGCCTGTCCTGCGGGAGGTGTCCCCGCTGGCTGCAATAGCTGCGGCAGGGCCTGTCTAGAGTCCTACAGTAAGAGAACGCCGATTGGCGTCCGGACATGTGAGCATGAAGTTTCTCATAGGAGAGAAAAGACTTGCGCGTAGTTTCTCATCTTGCGAACAAGATGGCGGCCGTCGTCTGCTGCACCCGCCCATGCCCGCCCATGCGATTAGAGTGGTTTCGACATGTTTCATTTAGAGTCCTACATTCACACAGTTTTCATCGAGTTTCCACCAATGCGAACAGAACTCTGTAGGACTCTAAGCGTCCCCAGCAGACGGTCTGCTGCAGACCGCCATCTTGTTCGCAGGATGGCAAATTGCGCGCAACGTTTCGGCAGTTATGAGAAGCGCGCGCGTAGCATTTTTTCCAATCGGCGTTCTCTTACTGTAGGACTCTAGGCCTGTCCTGCGGGAGGTGTCCCCGCTGGCTGCAATAGCTGCGGCAGGGCCTGTCCTGCGGGAGGTGTCCCCGCTGGCTGCGACGGCTGCGGCAGGGCATGTCCCGCGGGAGGTGTCCCCGCTGGCTCCGGGACACTGGAGGGCGCCGGCACCGACCGTGGCACTGGAAGTTGTTTTGCCGGTGATGTCCTGACGGGTGATGGTGGGCAGAGTTGGCTCGCCCGCACGAACGTCTTCTTTCGCAAGGTGGGCGGTGGGCGCTGCGCACACAAGACTCTGGAAAACGCCTCCATACAATAGTTGGTCAATCCCGGGCAGCTGTTGCCTCGAGTAGTGGCCATTAATGTCGGCGGCGCCGTCCCGCAAACAGGGCAGGGCTGCCCCTCGCCAATGACGTGGACGTGCTCCGTGCACGACCACTGGCAGACGGGGCAGTCCCGCACCTGCAGCACTGGTCGGACATCCGACCCCATGTGGTGTAAAATGTTCGCCGCCGCGATCATGGTGTGCTGCAGGCACCGCTGCAGCATGGCCTGGTCAGGGAAGTCGTCACGACTGGTGATGTCCCTCAGCGTCTCGGCGGCTCGTCGTGCAGCCTCGATGTTGTTGTTGGCCATAATGACGGTATGGGCGGTGAAGCACGGGAAGGCAGTTGGTGATGTCAGGTCGGAAGCCGAAAGCTGACTGGCCGAGGGCGACGTCAGCAGCCCGGCGCTGGAGCTGCGGCGGCGGCGGTTGAAGAGGTGGTGGGGGAGCGGCTGTTTTCATTGGCGGCGGAGGACGGTGGCGCCCACCGTGGGGCGGTAGGAGGAGTGGGGGGCAAAGGAGAGAGAGAGGAGGGGGGGGGCGTGGGGTTCGCTCAGGACGCCCACGTCTTTGCTGAACGAAAGCTGAAGCTTGACGTGGACGTTGACGGGGTCCTCTCCTGGTCTGGATCCTCTTCTGCGGACTGCATATCGGAGTCGCTATCCGCTAGTAACATGGGCGAACTGCCCCGTGATGATTCGTTCCCAGCCATCCGTTCAGCTGCCAAAGCGATGTTGACTGCCTCCAGCAGCGGCCCTAAGGTGTTATTGCCGGCAGTCGGCGTCGTAGGCGGCTTCCTGGTAACTCGCTGGAGACGATGATGATGATGACGAAGTTGGTGACGGTGGTGGGTCCCTCCTGTGTAGATTTACCGCGACGAAGTAGCCGCCGTGTACTGTCCCTGCTGCTGGCGCCATGCCAGGCAGCCGGAGGAGCCGTACCGCGGGGACAGCGGGAGGCGCCGCGGAGCGAGCGGCGGCGGCGGCCTGTCGTACCGGGAGGAGCCGCACTCGCCGGGCCGTGCCCTTGCCTGTCTGGTTGGCTGGCTGGCTGGCTGGCTGGCTGGCGCGTGGCGGCCGGCGCTGCTGGTGGGGGCTGCGGCGCCTGACGAACGGGTTGAGGCGGCGTGGTTGCCGGCTCCGGCCGGGGCCAGGACACTGAGCGTTGCATCGCGTCCACAGCGATGCGTTCTAGCGCCCCTTGGCGCACTGCGTCCATGTGTTCATTTAGTTGGTCAATGGTCTTGTCGTTTGTCTTGGGTGGGATTATTAGTGGCAGTTTAGGTGCATAAGCACACCCGGGCGTTGGGCGCGGCGATTTTTCCTGAATAACCAGGTACTTTTTTGTGTCCGCATTGCAACAGGCCGGACAGACATGGCAAAGGAGTGGTGGAGCCACGTCAATATTTACCCACTTAAGAGTTGCAATGATAGCTAACATGAGCCACATTAAAATATCTATCATTTGCACCCTGGTTGTCCGGGTCCTGGGTTGAATAGACCCTTGGATTGCTTTAGTGAGGGTCCTGGCTCGCCGTGCCAACGCCGGCGGGTTATAACTTCTAGGCATTTCTATTAAAGAACACACACAGATAATTAAAAGGCGAAGCATAAAATGAAATTATTATATAGTTAATTAATGAATTAGTTGCACACTTACTTTTTTTGTGGTTAGCTACGTTAATATAGGTTAAATATACTCGTACTTATGCGCACTAGATGTTTTCTTGAAGATCTAGAAAGGAGTTTTAATTAATTCACACGGTGTTAATATATAGGCATTAGGTTAATACTACTCACACACTAATTAGAACTGTTGGTTAAACACGCAATATTAATAGTAAAAGTCGTAGCGACATGCCGAGAAAACAGTCCAGAGCCAAAGCTTTTAGTTAGAGAAAGGAAATGCCGAAGTCAAGGGAAAGGCGGAGCAGGGTTGTCTTCCTTGCGTGCTGGCCCAGAAGTGAGGCGTGGACATTTCATGAGCTCCGATCAAGGATGGGCTACTCGAGCCCGAGGTAGAGCTGCCCTCCGGGCGTAAGTACAGCCGCGGACGAGGGGGACGGGGGGCAGGCTGGGCGCGCTGGAGGGGGTCGCCGGGCGTAAGTACACGCCAGGACGGGGAGGGGAGGTACGGTCCCTGCGGGGTGTGGCTACAAACGCCAAAGAGACAGGGGTAAGCGCAGGAGGGGGACTGAAGGGGAAGGGTTAACTTGTTGGTTGGTGGGGAAGTTAAGCGAGCGCGGTGGGTAAAGGAGAAGGGGTTAGGGTAGCCGTGGGAGTGGCTTACCGTAGGCGGATGCCCAATTCCTTCATAACGCGAGAGATGGTGGCTGGAGAAAAAAAAAGAAACGGGGAGCGGGATTGGAGTGAGGAGCGGGTAGAGAGGGCGGGTGTGGTGGTGGTAGGCGCGGAAGAAGGGGTAGGGAGGAGGGGGTGGAGAGGAGAAGTGAGGAGCGGGCGGGAAGGGCGGGCGTGGTGGTACGGCGGGGAGAGGTGGAGGGGGAGGGGGAGGATCCCGCACTGACGGCAACATAGGATTTACATGTGCCGTAGGAAGAGGAGAGGCGGGGGGAGAGCGGGGGGGGGGGGGGACAAAGAAAGGGAGGTCAGGCTGGAGACAATCAGACGGTTTGGCAGTCCGAGGACCCAACAAAAAGAAACAAAATCCAGAAAAATAAAATTATTAGAGAAGACTTGTACATTTAAAAACCATGACGTGATAGCCAGAAGTGTAGTTTTTAGAACGTAATTTACCTAGAGAAGGACGCGCTGTATGACACCGCCGGAACTTCAGAATTTACCTGATAAGAGTTAGTGACGCTTGTGAAAACCAGCCGAACCTTCCTGCAAAGGGTTCCCTGGGTGCCGCAGGTGGCGCATGTACGCTGCGCGCATATCAATTTTATGCGTGGTCCACTTCGATTTATCGAGATGCCAGCGCACCGTAAACCCGTGGGCTGGACATTCAGGGTTGCCACATTTGAAACATTCCTCCCGAGTATAGTATACGTCAGGGGGTGGCGCGTTATGATATTGGGGCTGCTGCTGTATTTCGCCTCTCTGCAGTCTCTTTAGTTCTTCTTGTCGCCTATATTCATCTATGTCAGTCTCAGCCCAATTAATAAGGGGACCTGTGTATCGCGCGTCCTCCATTCTAAATAAAAGAATAAGATCAAAATGTCCCTTTATTAATAGTACGGAAATGACCCAAGAAAAATTTGTTTGTATCACTATTTCTTTGATATTACTTTTGACTGTTGATATAACCCAATTACTTACGTATCTGAGAAAAATCCTTAAACCGGAGAGTGAAAGTTAATCCTTAGCGAGTTGTTTGGATGACGCTGGGAGCCCAACGGTCCGTGCTGATGCAGCACGGCTGGCGAGGTAAGGTAAGGGATGCTCTTGGAAACACAGGGTTAACGGAGAAATGGTCTGGTTTCTGCCAACCGCACGGGCAAACTGGTGGTGTTGTCCCGGGCGGAGGCTGAGCGCCGTGTTGGCTCCAGAAAAAGGGGTGGGGAGTGAGTCCCAGTCGGCTCCGGCTGTTGAGTATAGTGGCCTATTTATTTTTATGTCTGCTGCATTGCCCAGGCTCAGGTCGATCACTATGGCTCTGTGGTCACTCGGAACCTCGTCTTCTATGACTGTCCATTCATACTCTGCGAGCGCGAGGCCTGCTGAGATGGCTGTTATGTCTATGTTGGTTTCCATACCCTGATTATTGGCATACGTTGCCGGTTGCCCTGGTTTGTTTGCAACGGTTAGATCTAGTTCCCAGAGGGTCTCCTCCACTTGTTTGCCCTTTTCATCAGTCTTTGCACTGTGCCACATTTCTGACTTGGCGTTTACGTCTGCACAGTATATTGCTCTTTTTCCGTCGAGGTATGTTCCGAGTTGCCGCAGTCTGTCCATATGACATTCTATTGGGTCAGAAAACTGACAGTACTGGCAGATGATTACGAAATCCTGTCCGTTCTTTTTTATGTTTGCTCCAATTAAGTGATCTTCCTTCGCCTGGGCTAGCGCGACCGTTGTTATGCTTGGGTTCAATACAATGATGGTGGCTTTGGCTTCCTTACCCGTTGATATTGTGGGTCTTCCAATTGGCATTCCTGCAGGTTTGCCATGCCTGATGTAAGGCTCTTGTATACAGATGACATCCGCCTTTATCCTGGCGGCTAGCATTCTTATTTCGTCCATCGCGCTGGCTGACCTTCCTGCATTGATCTGTAGGATTGAGAGACTATTTACCATAGTCTGTCCTCTCTTCAGCTTTGTTGAGTAGGATCTGATAGCTTATACACTTTTCCGTTCCCGGCTTGGAACACTTCTTGCCTCGCCTTTTACAAGGCACGCAGATCTTGCTCTCTGCTTTGCAATCTTTCTTTGCGTGGCCCTTGGCCCCGCATTTTTCACAGTGATTTTCTGTTTCATTGCAATGTTTCTTTACATGCCCCAAGTCCCAACAGCGCACGCACTGTGGGATCTTGAGGTAGTCCTTCGTCTTGTAGGCACTGAGGCCTATGTAGACCTCCCCCTTGTTGCCTAGGATTGCATCCCTGGCAGGAGGGGAAAGTTCCACGACCCAGTGGACCTTTCTTTTATCCCTAGGACCTGTTTTGAATTTGGCCCAAATGGGATTGTCCAGAAGTTCCTCTGTCTTCAGGGACTTTTTAAAGTTTTGATCAGTGATTATTGTTTCTAGGTCCTTACCCTCCAGGGTCGCGTCCAGATCATAGATGATCATTAGGGGCCGTCTTTTTTCAGGCTTTGTTATGGTGTATTTTTCTTTGAGTTTCCTGTCACCAATCATCTTGACCATGTCCTCTTCAGCCCCTAGGCTGACGATAATTTTTCCAGCCGCCGTTCTGGTTGCTTTCTTGACCCTGAGCCCGGTCTTGCTGGGGTCTATATCCCTGAGGAGGCTTTCTATCTGGCACTCCCCTTCTTTTGCTTCCACCACCAATTTGTAGTGGTCTTGGTCTTTTCCGGCCTTGGCCTTCTTTAGGTAGGAGGGACCCGCTCCGTCCGGCTCTTCCTTGAGAGATGATTTTTTCATCTCCTGCACCAGTGTCTCAAGCGTTTTGAGCTCGTCTGCCCTTGATTCCTCTAGCTTCTGGGCAGTTTCCGCCAGCAGTCTGGCGCCTTCCATGGTTGCCGCTTTTGTTTCTCTCGGATTTAGCTCCGACATTAGTTCCTGTATACTGTGCAACTTTTCCGAGTTGGTGACCGTTGCAGCCGCCAGCTCTTTCCTGTATTGCGTTAGCAAGGCCTGCTGGCCAATTATTGTTCTTGCGAAAGTGTCGACCCATAGGTCCGTCAGTTCCGCCTGCTCTTCCTTATTCAACTTCTTGGCGTGAGTAGTGCGGAAGAGGTTTATGCTCTTCCACATGTTCTCAGCCATTATTTGCATTGGTTCTGTAGATCTCGCCTCGACGAGGATCTTTCGCATGGTTGCTTGGTTCACCGTTAGGGTGATTCCTTTACTGGAGTATTTCCAGTCTTCATCCGCCATCTTAGACTATTTCACTATTGCTATTTCCCAGTATATATATTTTTCCCAGTGATTAATATTATTTGCACCTTTAGCTTATCTTATGCTTATATTTATATATATATATAATATAGTAATCCTTGTCCTAGTCTTGGCACTAGCTCCTGTGTTCTTAGAACCACTGAGCGCTTCGTCACGGGTGACTAAAAGTCTTTTTCCTGATTCTGGGCCTTTGCTCAGGCACTCAGTTCTGGAAGGGGGTCCTGAAGATCCCCGTAGTCATACTCCGGGTCCGATTCCGGCAAGCTCTTGGGCTTCCGTTTGTCACTTTTTGGTTTTCCAACACTCGGCGTGCGCTTGCGCCTCGAGTATCGCACCGTGGTGCGCCTCTCTAAATTCACTTCACAAGTGAAGCTACGTTTGAGCCAGAGTAAAATGAGCACGACGATTTCGAGGACCCGAAGCCCTGCCAACGCTTCCGTCGAATATTTCCACTCGTCGCACGGTACACGTCTTCTGATAGACTGCACTCCATAGTTAAGCTCTAAATCAAAACAATCAAAAAGGAAAATAGTAGGAAAACACGAAAAAGGTACCCAAAAGACACCTAACAGCACTGAAGGGCCGTGCAATACCTTGGCAAAATTGCGGTCAACACTACTGCACAGCTCACGACACACTGGCCACCGCGAGGCGCCTGGACGCTGCCATAGTTAAGCTCTAAATCAAAACAATCAAAAAGGAAAATAGTAGGAAAACACGAAAAAGGTACCCAAAAGACACCTAACAGCACTGAAGGGCCGTGCAATACCTTGGCAAAATTGCGGTCAACACTACTGCACAGCTCACGACACACTGGCCACCGCGAGGCGCCTGGACGCTGCCGGTCCAGCACTCTCCCATAGTGTCAGCGAAATTCGACCAGTTGCAGGAATGCTATGTCCGCGGGAGATACCGCCAACCCAAGTTAGCCAACCGTTACTTACCCCTCGCCGTCTCCCTTCCATACGTTGGCATTACTGTCAGGCACACCCCGGAGAAGGCGGTGGGATCTGTTCAGCGGTTCTGGCGCGGTTTTTCAAATTGTCTCTCCCATACCTTGTACTCTAATGTCTCGTTTTCCTTCTGCTCTCTTCTGCTCGCTCTCTCTCGTCTCTCTGTCGCCTTTTGGAGCATGATGTGCTGTCCTTGTGTGTGTGCTGTTGCCTAATTGATTGCCTTCGTTGCAGGAATGTCGCAATAATTAAAGAAATTTAGTTTGCTCCACACCTTCCGGCGACGCTAATTGTTACTAATTGCATGATAGGGATCAAAATCTAATTACAGTCGTTCACGACCTTATAATTAAAGCCACGATTTTGTTACAGGAGATGAGCGGATACCGTTCCCCACCAAAGACAATGGAATTCCTTAGGGTGTTGTGGTTAACCGCCCTCTTTCTCTTGCTTGGATTCACTCATGTGCAATCGTACACCCCTGACACCCTCGTCGTCGCCGAGACAAAAGGAGTCCAAGTGAAACTTGCGGCTTCAAGGGTGGCCATAGGGACAATGCAACTAAGATTTCGCGTAAATTTACCATCTATGGACGTCCAGCTGAATGCAACTATCTCGAATTGTACCGCTCATCTCACTGCTCAAAATATAAATAAGTGTAAAACCTTGAATAGTATTGATATGATGTCGATTAGAATTCTGAAGGAATTGGAAACAATATTCACAAAGACGGAAAATTTGGATGAACTTAAAGCCAGGAGGACGAAACGTTCACTGCTTCCTATTTTAGGTGAAGGTTTTGGATGGCTCTTTGGTATGACTACAGATCGGGAATTAAGTGCAACTATCGATGCTGTAAATGAAATTGGTGAAAACCTTCAAAGATTGTCAAAGTCTCACCAAATGTTGATCAACGCTTCCCAAACCAACTTTGGAAAACTTCAGGAACACCAAAATAATTTGGAAACTAACATGAAATATTTCAGTGGAATTTACAATCGTTTAGTATCTGAAGTGAGTCGAGTCGACTCTGAATTCGATTTCATGACTGCCAAAATGGTGGGAACCACCACTCTACTCACAAAAATTAACGTCCTACAAACTCACCTTTTGGCACTACGTTCCATTTATGACAAATGTCAACAAAATTTGCTCCCCAAAATTGTTGTTGATGAAGTCACCCTGCGGGAAGCGTTGAACAACCATCGTAGGACCCTTGATGATAACGCCCTGAAATTGGCCTATGGTTCAGAATTTTTGTCCAAATATTATGAATTAGAATCAACGAAATGTACCCTATTGAATAAGCAAGCATTAGAAATAGACATGGAAGTACCATTGACTGATGCCAAATCTGAATGGCGCGTCTTAGAAATTCACCCCGTAAAATTCTTGCATGAAGGCAGCACTTGTCAAATTGTTAAATCACCGGTAAAAATTGCTTCCAATGGAATGGAAATTCGCGATCTGTCAATCACCCCCAAATTTGGAAAAATGGACATTTTTATGTTACCACGCGAGAATTCACAATCCGACCTGTCCACCTGTGTACATAAACTGCTTAAACAGGCTGATGTTCGAGAAATCGCCGCTGCATGTGAATTAGATTGTGAAACGACTTTCCATTCTACTGTTCAATCGCTCGGTCCAAATAAATACTCAGTTCTGAATCCTGGCTCGAAAATTGCAATTATCTGCGGCAACCCACGTAAAATGAATAAATTTAAACAAATAAGACTTTATTTAAACAAATTACTCTTAAATAAGTCTTCAATCTACAGGAAGACTTTAATATAAACAAATTAAAGTTTATAAACAACGCAAATTACTTTAAATTCATCTTTAATAAGTGTTGATATAGAAACATGGTAAATTAAGGATTATATTTAATCATGTTAAAAGGTAATTTAGCGTTAATAAATTTTTCTGGCTTAATAAACTATTTATTTCTGTTTCATTCAAAGTTAGTTTCAATAAATTTACTGTTTATTAACAGCTTTAAGGGCACTTCCCCGTTAAACGTTCAAATAAAACTCGGTACTTTAAGTAGTGTGTTGGTACCTTAAGGTCGTCGTAAGAGTCGATTATGGGTAGCTTTAAACAAAATATCTCGTACGGATTAAACATACGCCAGTACAGCCTACGTATTGTATAAAGCTATATACCGTAGATAGTCTTCCTTATGCGGCCTTCCTCCCCACAAGAGGTGCGGTGGTGCAGTGGGTAAGGGAGCAGGCCAGTAACTAGAAGGTCGGTGGTTCAAATCACGGACCGATCACATTTTTCTTGATGACTTTAGATTTAATAAAATTAAATTAACAAGTTAGTTAAATTTTATATGAGTTTATTTAAATCATTTAAATTGGCTTAATTTAAATTTATTAGGGCTACGTTAACTGTTTATTACCTACAAATTTCCGATAAATTAATATATTTTTCATGGGAACGCTGTGAAACAAACTGTGCCTCCCCTTGAAAACGGCCGTGTCGAAATTATGTTACCGTGCCACTGTACAGTACAGGAAATGTCCGGAACTGAATTTACCCTCATCACTTCGGTACGCACCTGTAATGAAAATTTAAGTAAAAATAAGACTCTAATGATAAGTATGGACTGGGCGTCAGAAAATTTTGAACCCCTCGAACTCTTTGTACCGGCTAGAAACTATGACAGATTCAAAATCAAAAATATGACCTTTACTCCGATAACTCTAGTTAAGTTGGAACCATTTGACGGTTCAGCAATCGCATCGTGGAAAGGGTTGCCGGTGACGAGTAGCGGTTGGGTAGAAATCCTGTTGTGGATTCTTTTCTTTGCAATAACTTCCATTGTTTTGTATTGTTACATTCAAAGCCGTTTTCCGTGGTTTAATTTCATGACTCTGTGTTCCCGTCCAAAACAAGAAAGAGACACTGAAGCCACGATAAATGACGGTTCGCCTAAGTTCGTTGTTGTCCATCGTATTCCGCCCACACCTACCGCAAGAAGACGGGACAATAATTCTGACAATTAGTTATTGATTATCCTTAAGTTTAGGGAATAGTCGGGCTGTGCGTTGCCCGAGGACCAGACCTTGCATGGCTCCACCTTTACCGCTCGTCACTCCAAGCCGACACCACCCACACGGGCGACCACCACGCTTCATGCCAGGGGGCATTGCTCGTTTCCAACACCACTGGTGGCCCATGCTAAAGTTAGGCCCAAGTTTAGACATAACAAAAAGAAGAAGAAATACGAAGCACTTGCAAAATTAAAAGAAGAAACCAATCAATGCTTAAATCAATGAATTAAAGAAGAAAATTTACCTATGAATCAAAAAGAAGATTAACTAGCATGGGCCAGAGCAACCTTGTCACCAGAGTTGCTCAGCCAGCCAACGAGGGAAGACCAGCCGACACTGCTCTAGTCGACTAGCGAGTGAGCACTGTCTGGTAGCTGCGGTTCGGAAGGCGTGAGGCGCGCCGGCCCAGCTATACCACCCTGTTCCGCCTGGCGGACTTGTGTAGGTACTGGCCCATCTCAGCATTATCACCCTAGCAAGAAGAACCGACGCTAGGGGCGGCGGCCGAGCAATGAGCATGCGAGGAAAGGTCTCGGCGACAGCACCAGCCTGACGAGAAGATTAGAATAGGTATTGGGGTAATCTTATTTGATAAGAATTGTCGTTGTACGTACATGGGTGCTCATGATTTTTTTCCCCTTATTGAATCGTGTAATGTTCTTTTAATTACCTAGCTAACCTTAAGACAACGGCTCCACACCCCTTACCACACTTTGAATTGTATAAAGATTCATTAAAATACTAGGGACTTGCTAATGTACTAAAGAATGTGTAAACTCGAACTAAAACAGATTTAGCTAAAAATTCCGTCCCACTGGCCTGGCCGTCGGGGCGACGTCATTTTTGAGCTCGCCGAATGTTACAGAGCGTAACTAGGGGTCACTGCCCTCCCATAAATTGACTCTCGCGCGGCTAAGGCAGCGGCTAGACACCGACGCAGCGCGGCCGATCAGCGCATCATATAGGCAACCTGAGCGAGTGGTGTCATATGGCACCCGAGCCCATCCCGCTGGAGAGCCAAGCCGTGAGGGAGGGGGTGAGCCCCGGGTAGCCCAGGGCCCCGCGAGGACAGTCAGTCGTCCTAGAGCTAAGGTAGGGTGTGGAGCCCCTTGGTGTAGCCCTCTGAATACTAAGAATAGAGACAAGTGCCAACACCCAAGGACCCAGTCATTTCCAACCTGATACCCGGTGAATACACAACTAAAACAGCCCCGCGCCCTACCTATTCCTACTACCAGTCGGATTACAAGAAAAATGCAGCAGTGCAGCGTGGCCTCGCCGACCCCTCCTAGCGGCACGCAGGCCCGGGGTCAGGGGCCCGACGGATGCGCAGGAGAACGAAGGGTCGGGAAGGGAAACGGGGGGTTGGTCATCGGCAGCTCGGGACGGAACCAAAGTGGGTGATCCGCCGGACGCGGGGTCCGGCCGGACCATCGCGAGAAAGGACAGGACGAGCAGGGCCGCCAGGGAGGCCCGTAGGCCCGCGCGGGGCGAGTGATAGCTGGCCGCGCGCGGGCTGGTCGGCCGCACTGGACGGCTCCTGCAACAGAGAGAGAGGAGGGGAGACAGAAAGGCGAATCTGGGCGGCCCGGGGCGCGCTGGCCCGAGGGCGATGACATAAATTGCCGAGGAAGGAGACTTATGCGTACCCGGCTCGTATGGGCGGGCGCTGGCGGACGGCGTCGGCCGCTGCGAAGAGCGCGGCCAGCTCCCGCGAGTCGGTGCGCGGCACCGGCTTCGGGGCTGCGAACAGCCGAAAGAACGGGCGCGCAGCGAAGGTGATGCCCCGGTAGAGGGGCGGTACCAGCCGGTACAGTCGGCAGCAGGCGCAGGCCGCGAGGGCGGTGACGATGGCGCCGGCTAAGAGCGCCCAGTGGTACCAGGCCAGGGCGGACGATGTCAGCCGGTGCTCGGCCAGTTCGAAGAGGTGGCGCTGGCCGGGCTGTGCTTCCGTGAGGAGGTTGGTGATCCGTGATGTTGATAGGCCCTTCAGGTACAGCGAAGAGCCGTTCCCGGGGCCGAGGAGCTGGCGAATCCTGGTCCATGTGGCGTTGCTCTCTGCCATCAGTCCCTGGAAGTCGGGGACCTTGATGTCGGGCAGGGTCGGCAGGAGGACGGCGTCGGAGGCGGCAACGGCGTATTCGCTGCTGCTCCCCGCGTACAGCAGGGTGTCGTTGACCCGGACTATGCCGTTGGGTGGGAGGTGGATGATCCCCGTCCTCGGGATCGTCTGCGTTGTGTTGGGGACCACCGAGCCGTTGGCGTGAGCCAGCGACATCGGCGCCTGGTAGGGCAGGCTGTACACCCACGACTGCCCGGAGCGATAGGCCACATACCTTGGGGCGGGGTTGGTGACGAAGTAGGCCTCGCATAGCTCGGCCACTTTCGCCTGATCCGACTCCAAGAGGGCGAAGGCGCAGGAAGGTTTGTCCCGGTGTATCGCCACCTTGGGGTGGCACACGTACAGCTCCTTGGTGAAGTCACACTGCGCCAGGTCGTCGTCGTCGAGCAGAAGGTGGACATCCCTGCTGTCCGTTGTCGACACGTACCGGGTCTCCGGGACGTAGTACGTGAATACCGACGGGTCCGCTGGTGTCACGTGCGGCCAGCTTAGGCCCTCGTAGCTCGTCAGCTGCCTGTCCTTGAAGACGAGCGGCACGTGGAGCAGGAGGACGGACTTGTTCTGCACCACGTATGGGAAGGCCTGGATCACGGCGTAGTAGTAGTAGTGCACCGTCGAAGTTTCGACGGGCTCGACCGGCAGGGAGAGGCCTGGGAGTATGGTCTCCTTCAGGGCGTTGAGGGTTTGGGTGAGGCGGAAGGGGTCCAGGAAGTAGGGGGAGAGGACGTTCTCCGTGGCTGCTAAGTGCCACGCGCCTACGAAGCGGCGCACCTCGACCTGGACGGCCGACAGCGCCAGGTGCAGCTGCCACACTGCACCAGAAAATTCCGACTGATTCGCTACTGCTGGTAAAATAAACAAATGTGATATGTTAGCAAGGTGCTTAATTGCCGTCTCCTGGGTCGTCAGGGCCCGGACTGTCAAGTTCAGGACGCTGGCCTGCTCGCCGACGATTGTCGTGAGCAGGCCCGTCTGCTCCGTCAGGCGCTGGGAAATCTCGACCAGCCGCTTGTCGGAGGCCTCGCCCTTCATCATGCTGTACCCGCCTAGGGTGAGTCCGCCGAGGGCGAGTATACCGGCGACGCCTCGTCGTTCACGACGAGAACCTGTAGGGGCATTAGGAATGTTAGCCAGCCCCTCCAAGGAGGGCAAGTACCACCGCGTCCCGTTGCGTGTCCGGTCTGGCCTGACGACCACTGGTGTTAGTTTCATAGCCTCCTCCCGTGCATCTCCGTCGTCAGCTCGGCCATTGCGGGAATGGCGCTTGAAAAGCGGGTTAGAGAGTATAGCGGCCAGGTCATACGGGAGCGGAGTAGTCGGTCGCTGCCCCGCCTTCGTATGGCCTGAAGCGGGGTGAGGGCGAGGGGTGGTGGAGGGGAGAGAGGCCTGCAGTATAGCAGCGTGCTGTCTGTCGCGGAGGTCGTCGAGTCGCGACTTGGCCGGGGCCGGCGGCTGGCAGTCGTCGGTCGGGCCCTCGGCGGGCCCCGAGCCGTGGCGGGTGACGTCACGGGGACTGTCGTGGTCGTTATGGTGGGGACGGGCCTAGTCCACGTCACTGGTCGCGTCGGGGCCGGGCGATGCCGGCTGCGGGCCGCGCACGCGCATGCGGGTGGGAAGCATGTGCGTGTGTTCCGCGGGAAAATTTCCCGCGGGTGGTAGTTGTCCGTCCCGTGGAACACGTCGTTAGTCATACGCAGTTCCAGGTGTCTGTAAAAGGTTGCGCAGTCCCCGATATCGACCCGAATGCGGTTGATTCCTGCCGCAAGTCTGCCTCCCTCCTCAATGGAGACATTCGCCACCGTGCCGTTGGTTTTGGCGGCGAGGATTGGAGTGCCCCGCTGGACGGGGCGCACCCTGGCAGCAGCAGGGCGCTGACGACGATAAATGCTGTTACGCGAGTGTTTTTCCTACTTTTACTCTTTGATGTTTATTTTAAATTGTAAGATTTTATTTAAATGCCTTTGTTTAATTTATTCTTTTAACTTTATCTCAAATTGCAAAAACTAATTGTCCAGGTTTGTCAGGCCGAGCGGACAATTGCTGAGAGTTGCTTGCTAGCTTACTTGATAAATTGAAACTGATTAATTATAGAATTGTCAAGGTTGTCAGGCCGAGAAGACAATCTATAAAGGTTCACAAGGTCACTCCCACTCGCGATAACTTCAAAACAGAACTTGAATTTAATTTACGAATAACTCGCATTTATTCCAAGCAAAAACAAATCAACACTCACCCTTCATTATGGTGATTCACAAAATGAACACAACACAAACAATCACTAAACTGATAAACGTCCACAGGTACATGGACCAACTACACTGAGAAGCACTACACAGAGAGTCACAACACTGAGAGCCACAGTCCTGGTCGGATGATCCAGACGGAGTGGCTCTGCTGGACGCGGGGAGATGCTTATATGAGAATCGCCCGACGCCCAAGCTGTGCCCTGATTGGTCGGGCGATTCGCCGCGGAGGGTCGCCCCCGCGCCCCTTCGGTCCACCAGGACCGTGCCGAGACCGCGGGAGGCTCACACGTGCAGTGCGTCCCGCGGCCCCCGCGGCCCCCGCGGCATCAAAGAAAGATACCGCCGCTTTGTCGGTCCGCGCCGCCCGCGCCGCTAATGTCTCCAGTGTGACCGGCCGCGTTGGTCCTGCGGGGCCCGCCACTCGGCCGCGCCTCTCCCCTCCCCTTCACCAGATGCTGAGCCGGTGCGCGGGAGACTCCCTCTTGCCGGCAGCACCGCGCCGGCGCAGCGGCCGCGGCCCACGCGCTCCGCCGTTATGCGGTCTGAATTAGTATAGTGTTGCGACCACACCACAGGTTTTAGTATCGATATCGGGTCGAGGGTATCGATTCACTGAGTCCTTCTAGCGTACTGTGTAAGGAAATGGTTAAATGATAACACACCAGATTGATAAAAGCCTGAGATTATTATTACTCTTTCTGAGGGCAATTGTTGTCACTGGGATACAATCCTTATTACTAGGCACTTTTGGCAACAGGTGTAACACTTACGATGACGGTTGTTAGATACAGCAGTCACGACACTCAAGATGAAGACCAACCACTCGGTACAAGGACCGAAAAGCAACTGCGCGGAGCTCTGGACGCAAAGGCGTCAGATCCGAAGGGAAAACAGAGCGGACACCGAAAATTCGGTGGTGGGGGAACAGAGGTCAAGCATGGAGGGAGGTTCCAAGTATTTCATGGGGACTGGCACGTGTATGCCGTTTGAGCTGAGGCGCGACTTTTATGACTTTATGTGGTTGGTCCACCGCCTACTTCAAATGATCTAACTTTCTTAAAAACAAAAGACTATCGGCACAACGTCCTAAAAGTTAAACAAAATTAATGTCCTCATTAATTGATAAAATTAAAAGTTTATCTCGAACGACACATTTGAAGGTAGTGAGTTGGTGGTTACATACATAAAATACTAGGTCTAGAATCTTTGGTATGAAAAAAAACTATTAACAAATCAGAGCTTTTGAGAATAACATGAGCAAGAATAAAAATTCAATAATATAAAATATCAAAACATTAGTCTTTGGTGTTAAAGGAACCGTAAACATTTACAAAGTAAACTTTGGTAACAACCTGAGCAAAATACAATATATAAAAGAAAACGTACAAAACGCAGTTAAAATCCATAGTATACGAGAATCCAAAACATTCAAAAAGTAAAACTTTGGCAATAGTGTGAGCAAAATACAATAATAAATTGTACAAAACATTGTTAAAATTTGCAATATAAAAGAGACCACAACGTCCAAAAGTAAAAGGATTAATGTCCTCATTAAGTACATAATAATGATAACAGAACTTAAAATTTATACCTTTCAAGCAATGAAGTAAAACTATGTTAGTATAAGACAATTTGTAAAATGCAAAAGCGTCAGAGAGATTTTATAATGAAAAGTAAAGAATCAGGTAAATTAAAAAAATAATAAACAACGCCACAGCAGTTTACAAATTATCCCAAAAGAAATTAAGTATAATACAAAACAGGAATAATACAGGAACATATGAAAGCTTTGGCAATTTTAATGACTATTAACAGGTAAACATGTCTTTGGTGAACAGCTGAGGAATCAAAGGTGTGATTCATAAAATATAGAAAGGTAACAATATTGCAAGCAAAAGAAAATCTATACAAGCTAAAAAGAAAATTTTACAAATAAGAAGTGATAAAAAATTAAAAAAAATTAATGCACAAAAATGATATTACAATAAAACAACACTGGAAGTAAGAGAACAAGGGTAGGGAAATGGAAAGGGAAAGGAGAAAGGGTAGGGAAGGACCCGACTTATACACACAGACTGCACGGCAAGACCCATTGATACAGCAATTGAACCCAGTTTATAAGAGGCAAACAAAATCTTCTTTCTTGACACAGGCGAAACGATGTAAAATTTAAACAGTGATAAATGAAGTTCATTATGACTGTTAGCAGGTTTGAAGAGATGATACGATGATGATGTGGGCATGCCAAACTTGGATTGGCAGGCCATGGTGAGGGTGGGATGCAGGTTCCCAGGCAGGCCGCAATACCCCGGGAGTTGTCGGGCGGGGTATCGACACAGCAAGGCCAGATGATGGAGGGAAGAAGTCGCATGGAAGGCGCGGAGTAGCGCCGTGGCACGGCCAGATGATGGAGGGAAGGAGTCCCATGGAAGGCGTGGAGTAGCGCCATGGCTCGGCCAGATGATGGAGGGCACCGACCCCGGAGTGCATGGGGTGGGGCGCGGCGTGGTGCAGAGAACTGGGTCAGCGAACGGCCTTGACAAGGGCGCCGGCAGGCAGTGTGGTAGGTCAGGGGTCCCAGGGGGAGGAGTTAATGGAGCAGACGGCGGGTGGGACTGGAAAAGAAAAACAAAAACCAGTAGGTTAACCGGAAGAGGAGAGGTTGCGGGGAGGAAATGTTCTCAATTCTAAAAGTTGACACAAAAGTTGAAAATAAATTCAGGTAATATATAAAAATAATAAAGTAAAAAAAATAAGTGAATCAAAGCAAAGTAGAATAATGGTTGGATAAACAGGGTGCTAAAATTAAGGATTATAAAACAAATAAAATAAGTGGAATGGATTGAAGCGGAGTTTACATAAATCAAATTGAACTAAAAAAAAATTAGCAGTATTAACGTTAAATAATGTAAGATATTAAAGAAAACTGAATTGTAAAAAAAATTTAGTAAAACCAAACAAAACGTAAAATAAGGTTAGTAAGATTATATTGTCAAAAAAATCAGGGATTGAGAGTACTAAGACTAAAAAAAATACTAATGGAATAGAAAATGATAAAACTTAAAATGAAATTAGTAGATTCAAACAAACACGTAAAATAAGGTTAGTGGGACTATATTGTAAAAAAATCAGTGATTAAGAATACTAATACATTAAAACAAAAAAAATACTAAAAGAATAGAAAATGATAAAAACTTAAAATGAGGTTAGTAGATTCAATAAAAACGTAAAATAAGGTTAGTGGGAATATATTGCCAAAAATTAGAGATTAAGAGTACTAATGCTCTAAAACGAAAAAAAATAGTAAGGGAATAAAAAAAATGATATATAAAAAAAACTTAAAATGAGATTAGTAATATGCTAGCTTGAAAGGTATGTACAGAGTTACTAAAATTAAACTTAACTTAGGATCCTGAGGGACCCGGCGGCGACTGGTTGTAGTGCTGCGGCGGCGGGGGACGCGGAACCGCGTACCGCGCAACCGGCCGCAGAGGTTGAGCCCTCGCCGCGGGATCCCGTGCAGGGATTGAATAAGGCAGGCCTTGGTGTCCGTACCGGCGAACCCGAAGTTTCGCCGGCAAGGAAGATGGGGCTGGTAGCGACGGTGAGGTTGTGGTGGCCAGAGAGGAGCTGGGGCCAGCAGTGACAACTGGTGACTGGGTGTGCGGTGGCGAGTACACCCAGCTACCAGCTGTTGTGGTTGGAGGGTGAGACACTCGCCGGAGGACTCCAACCATCCGCGACGGTGAAGAAACAGAAGAAGAAGATGGAATAGGAGCAGACGTAACAGGGGGTGAGGATGAGGCGGAGGTATGGGGTGTGACTGGGACCGGCGGCAAAAGTGAGAGTGAGCGAAGCAATGTTCGCATGTCAGTAGTGTCAGTAACGTTAGCGAAATTAATGTCTTGGCATTTACAATTATTGTCATCGTGAGGGGCGTCATGCTGGTCGGGAGCGAGGGTGGGGCCGGTACGGAAGACGGGAGGGGGTGTGGGTTGGGTAGGGTTGCGAAGGATGGTGGGAGTTACATAAGTTGTATGGCAATTTGGACAGCGGTAAAGGATGGTCATAGGTTCGGATGGTCGCAGAGTCGTCAGAATCTCAGCATATTGAGGGGGAGTAATGAGGAATGATTGTCCAGGAGGTGGGGTGAAGTTACAATTTGGGCATCTAGGGGCAACAGTAAGATTGTCCGTCGAGAAGTTCATCAGACTGAGGAGAGAGGAAAGTTTGTTAAGGGTCGTTGCGGTTCGAAATACAAAAACTGGGTCACCAAACCGGGTTTGGGAAATGTACATAAGTATTAACTGCCGAAGCAGGTTTGTCAGTCGGGCAATGCCGGCCCTCAGCCGAGGACACTCATTTTTCATGGAGTACTGGGGTTTCGGAGGGGTCATGATGGGAACACTGAAGTTAAGTATGAAAACAAAAAAAATTGGATATCACAACACTAAAACACAGAAGCACAGAAGATGAAAGATGGATGAAAGGAAACAGTGGGGAGAGGCTATCGGCTGGAAGCACAACACGTAAAACAAAGTGAGAGAGGGGTGGAGGGGGGGGCGGAGCGCGACACGAGCAGACACAGACACGAGCTAGCTAGTGCAGGGCTGGCGACTGACTGATTGTGCGGACTGCAGCGGCAGGGTAGTGGACCAGGGGCGCAAGTGTGGCACAGGGCGCGGCGGGCTCGCCGGGCGCTCAGGACGTGAAGGGCAGGGTCAGGGGGGAAGGGGCAGAGACGCCGGCGACCTAGCGGGGCATAGAGGGAGAGAGGGGGGGGGGGGTCGCAGGGCGGGGGTGTTTATGATAAGCCGCACGGCAGAGGGAAGAAAGAGAGCTGGCCGAGTAGGCAGAAGGAATGGAGAGAGAGAAGAAAACAAAGAGAGACGGAAGGGGGTCCGGAAGATCCCCGTAGTCATACTCCGGGTCCGATTCCGGCAAGCTCTTGGGCTTCCGTTTGTCACTTTTTGGTTTTCCAACACTCGGCGTGCGCTTGCGCCTGGAGAATCGCACCGTGGTGCGCCTCTCTAAATTCACTTCACAAGTGAAGCTACGTTTGAGCCAGAGTAAAATGAGCACGACGATTTCGAGGACCAGAAGCCCTGCCAAGGCTTCCGTCGAATATTTCCACTCGTCGCACGAGCACGACACTATGCTTCCTTCTGTACTAACAGTACTCGAGCTTGTAGTCGTTTCGACAGGTCTGACTTCCAGGAGGCAGGCCTGGAGTCGCCTATTGCACGCATCAATATCCTGATGGTTGCTTACCACAGCTGGTAAGTTGCTCCATGTTTTATTCCGCCAGTGGATCGGCATGTCGTCTGTCCCAATCTACGCTTGTGTGTGCCGCCCAACCTTTAGCTTCCCAGGGTCCCCCCCCCCCGGTACTGCTCCCTTCGACCTCGCTGAGGTAGTGGGCTGGGAGAGATTGCCGGCCCAGTGTTTAACAGTCGCACTTTCTCTCTGATTCACAGTGATTCGCAATTCACAATTCGCACAATTCTTCGCTATATGGCGCTCTTCGCAATCCTGGTCCGCAGACCTAAATTGTGTAACGGTATACAACAATTGAACCCGAAGGGCGTATCTCGTCGAGTTAGGACCCTTTGGGCCAAAATTTCGTCCGTTTCGCTCTATCTCTTACCATTTCGGCGCGACAGCCACGTCGACGAGCGAAATATCCGAAAACATTACGTTGGGCATCGTGTCATGGGTTTTGCGTCATTTTGCGACCGTTTGGACCAAAATTTCGTCCGTTTCACTCTATCTCTTACCGTTTCGGCGCTACAGCCACGTCGACGAGCGAAATATCCGAAAACATCACGTTGGGTATCGTGTCATGGGTTTTGCGTCATTTTGCGACCCTTTGGGCCAAAATTTCGTCCGTTTCCCCCTGCCGAACGGAGTTGCCAGCGTAGCGAAGCGGAGCTGGCAACGACGTTTGGCGGTAGGGCGGGCCTGCTTGTTTTTTTTTTCTTTCTTTTTTTTTTCTTTTTTCTTTAGAAGTCCCCTATATTGGGGAAAGGGCAGCTTCAAGGGCGGCTGCAAGGGCGGCTGCTGGACAGAGCCATCGTGGGCAGTTTGTGGACCATCAGGACCATCCTCATCCTCTGGGTGGTCTGCGGAAAATATATAACTTGTTACCACAGGTGTGTTGTAAGGCAGCTTGCTTATAGATAAGAACAGCTATGTTCCAACGCACCAGGAGTGTGTAGATGTGTTAGCTACTTACCAGGGAGAAAGAGAGATGGAACTGCATTCCACTTCAAAGATCTTGTTCTGCCACTGTTGTTGAAATCTGTGGGAGCCAGGTGAGCTGAGCACACAAAGAATTTGTACAGCTCCTCACTGGACTTCCCGTACAGTTTAGGGTTCTTTATAACCCTCACCCATTCTTGTTGGAAACTGTAAATGGGTAAAAGAAAAAGGTCAAAACTTTAGACACTCCTTTATTTTTGTTATCAATTTAATCGCAACTCTGTCAAATTCTGTTTTCGAATTCTTACTGTTAAGTGATGAAGTCAAGTTTCTTATCCATGTCATTTTCATAGAAACTAAATAGTTGAGAGAACTCTAAATAATAATTATAGGTGAGAAAAATGACTTCAGCATTTACCATGATTCAAAATATGTGGTTAAATTAAAAGAAGTATGATAATTTTAATATTTAAAAATTTATATTCATAGAGCCATGAGTAGGAAAGGCACATGTGACACTATGGGCAGATTGTGGCGTGGCCTTCCCTATTCCAATGGAAGGGAATGCAAGTACATGGACAGCATGTTTGAAGGGGTTGCAACTAGGTTTGAGTCTTTGAGTCCCTTAGTAAGACTTCAAAAAAAAAAAAAGCAAGAGAGGCCAAGGCTATTATGCGTTGGTAAAACCAAGTTGCTTCCCCTTCAGGCCATGTGGCATGGAACATGTGACACCTGTTCACTCACCTGGATTTTGGGATTCTGTGGAAACTGAGTCCCTTCTGCTTATTGCAGTTCCCACATCGGGGCACGACGCACCGCACGCCTCCTCTCATCGCCGCATAATGCCAATAATCCAGCCGCAATAATAGGAAGCCTTTGTCGCGATGGATCGGAGCAAAGTGACGGGACGCGGGTGACGAGTGTGACGAGAGACGGCACGTTGTGGTCCACTTTGACTGTTTGTGTCTGATGTATGCTCGGTTTGCATTGGGCAGAGATGCATGCAAAGTAGTGTCTGTGTGCTGGGTGACTAATTGTGTGAGATAAAAATTAAGAGAGATGTAACACTTGAAATTAAAATAATCAATCAATGCCATGTTAATAGTTTGTTTAAGGATCTGAAAGGGTTTAATTATAATAAAAAACAAATTGCAAATTTTCTGTGTTTTTTTATTGAACTTCAACTTTGAATTCCCTCTCTAAATTGTGAATTATGACAAGTCACGACTAGATCGTACTAGCGAAAATTTAATCCTCCCGCGCGGTTTTCTACTCCGAGGCAACATTCCGCAAAGAACTTTTCGTGGGTTGAATTTCGATTGATTTGTATATAAGTGTGATTGTTTACTTAGCAAGTGTTTTTTATGAGTATATATTACTAGTAGCATATGTTGAGGCGATTTCATGTGAAATTTGAGTAAGAAAATTTATTTTAATATTGTTGATACTTTTGGTCTCGTTATGTTGGACAACAGCATCTGTAGTTCCCCCCTGGGAGCTAGGCAACCCTGCGCAACACTCGAGCACAGCCTTTGTTGCCTTGTGTTCCCCCCCGCGGGGTTTAGTCAGAATGTCTGCCAGTTGCATATCAGTTGGACAATACTCCATGTCGAACCAACCTTCATGATATAGTTCAGAGATGAAATGATATCTTACATCTATATGTTTCGTCTTCTTGTTGAGTTGTCCTGATTTAATTAATTTAATGGCACTCTGGTTGTCTATTTCCAATATGGCACATTTCTCAGTAACATTAAGTGTTGTTTTAATGTCTTCTCCGGACAGTTCAAAAATCAAACTTCTCATGAATTTAACTTCTTTTGCACAATCAGCAGCAATATACTCAGCTTCAGCTGTTGATGTTGCTACAATTCTCTGTTTCCTTGAGCTCCATGCAATTGGTGCGCCGTTATACAAAATAACATAGCCTGATGTGCTTTTTCTATCCTTCACCTGCATAGTCAGCGTCGCAGAAAGCTCTAATAAGGTACTTATCTTGAGATCCTCTTCCTCTTGAGTAGAAAATTCCAGTCTTCTTTGTTCCTTGAATATATCTCATGGTCCTTTTTACATTTATGACATCTTGATTTGTTGGAGTCTCCACTGCTCTGCTTTCATAGTTCACACTGAAAGCTAAGTCTGGTCTTGTTTTATTGGATAAATACAGTAAACTTCCAACCACACTTCTGTAGGGGTATGTTGTATTCTTTCCCTCTTCATCCTGTTTTCCATTTGGATCCATGGGAGTTTTTACACTTTTACAGTCACTCATTTCATACTTCTCCAAAACTTTTGTTGCATAACTTTCTTGATGTATAAAAATGCCTTCATGACTGTTTTCAATTTGTATACCCAGATATATGTCAGGGTTGGGTATAGTTGTCATGTCAAATTCTTGTTGAAGTTTCTTCAAAATATTCTTGATTTTTTTATGTCACTTCCTATGATTAATCCATCATCAACATGAATTGCAAGAAATATTTCACTCTTCACATCTTTGAAAATACAATGATCAGTTTTCAGTTCAATCATTTCTTGACTTCTCAGAAAACTTGTCAGCCTAATATTCCACTTCAAAGGCGCTTGTTTAAGGCCATATATAGCTTTTTCTAACATAACAGTATCACCTCCTAGATTTTCTGGCAATGTCATGTAAATCGGTTTATCAAGTTTTCCATACAGAAAAGCGGTTTTAACATCAAAGGTTTGAATGTGGAAATTCTTCTCTGCAGCGATTGCCAACAGCAGACGCAAAGAGTTTGTATCAACTACTGGACTAAAAATTTCCTCGTAGTCGATGTCCTGTTGCTGTTCACATCCTCTTGCCACAAGCCTTGCTTTAAATCTTCCATCTTCTTTTTGTTTTAATATCCATCTGCTTGAGATGACTTCTTCTCCTTTTTTTTCTTTCTTGTTGACAATTTTCTAGGTATTGTTCTTAAGTAGGCTTGTCTTCTCATCTTCAATTGCTTCTTGCCATTTTATTTTGTCTTGACTCGTCATGCTTTGATCATAAGTTAACAGAATTTCTTGCGTTTCTTCTTCAACAGGTGAAGTGATGTGATCGGCTTCGAGTTGTACATAATCAACATATCTTGATGGTTTTTTAATTTTTGATCTGTCTCTCAAAACTCTGTCCTGGTTATCTTGTCTGTTCTGATTTTCATGTTGTTCTTCTCCAGGATCTTCATGTTCTTCTTCTCTGTCATTTTCTTGATCATTTTCTTCGCCAGTTATTTCTTCATAGTCTTCTATATTTATTGTTTCACATTTAGTTTCAATTTCAGATTCATTTGTTTTCAAAATATGCACGTCTCTTTATGTGTTTACTTCTCTTCTCTCTGAATCCCAAATTCGATAGCCATTTGATGCATATCCTATGAACACTCCTTTCTTGCTTATAGGTTCTAATTTCTTCAGATTTCCCAAGTTTCTTGTATATACTACAGATCCAAACACTTGCAGTTTTGACAAATTGGGTTTTCTTACCGTCCACAATTCTGATGGAGTAACTTCTTTTGTTGATGTTGGAGATCTGTTTATCACATATGCGGCGGTGTAGGCTGCTTCACCCCACATCTCATTTTTCAGGTTTGAGTCATACAGAAGAGCTCTTATGAGATTGACAATTGTTCTATTCATGCGTTCACTTTTACCATTCAATTCAGGACTGTACGGTATAGTGTAATCAATCACTATCCCTCTCTGTCGACACCAATCCTTGAAATCGTTGCTGCTATATTCACCTCCATGGTCACAGCGCAACTTGGACACTTTCAGGTTGAAATGAGCTTGTGCTTTATTAATGTAATCCTTAATGTGGTCCTCTGCTTCATCTTTTGTAGTCAGCAAATATATCTTCAAAAAATGTGTGAAGTCATCCATTATGGTCATCAGATAATTCTTACCATCATGAGTAGGAGGATTTATTTTTCCACATAAATCACTGTGAATAATTTCGAGTGGTCTTGTAGCCTTGTGACGAACAGTACCGAATGGATTTCTCACATGTTTGGCAAGAATACATATTTCACATTTGGTATCATTATATCCTTTGCTCAAATTTGCTGGCAAACCATCACTCAAGGCTCCAATTTTCTTCATGTTGCTGAAACTTTCGGTGCCACAATATCTTCTCTTCTTTATATGTTGCTAAGACTTCATTCTCTTGTTTCATATCAATTATGTAGAGACCATTTCCACTTTTATGTCCTTTTAAAACAATTTCATTATTTTTTGAGATGGTCACTTCTGTTTGGTAAAAAGCACTTCACCGCCATTTTCTGTTACTGCATGGACAGATAGCAGGTTTCTTGTGAGTTCAGGCAAGAAAGTAACATCAGTTAAAACAGCACTTTCTCCCTCTACAGTTCCAATCACATTTCCTGTCATCTTACCTCCCTGTTTTGCAACCTTAAAAACAATAGGTTTGTCAGCTTCCTTGATGTCTGTTAGTACAGCTTTATCGTTCACTAAGTGAGAGTTACTGACACTATCGACAACAAATTCACCATTTACTTTATCATTTTCTTTTTCACTCAAGCATACCTCTGCAAAGAACACTGGTCTTTCACTATCTTCTCTTTTCTTATTCTTAGGATTTTTCCAGCAATCATCTTCTGCGTGATTTTTCTTCTGACAAAATTTGCATTTTGGCTTGTTTTTGTGTCAACAGGCATCCTCAGCATGACTTTTCAGACCAAAATGAATACACGTTCTACAATCTTTTATAAGATGTCCCATTTTATGGCATTTGTCACAGGATTTATCTTGTTTGTTCTTCCACTCATTCTTGTTTGCTTGATAATTCTTGTTCTCTTGATAATTCTTGTTCCCTTTTCCTTGCTTTCCTGTCTGATTATTATTTTTAGTCACCTTAAAGGCAACATTGTCTTCTTTTTTGGGTTTCATCCATTCTTCTTCATTGTTTAGTCATGATTTTAACAGCTCAACTGTCTTCAATTAAACTGCTGTTGCTTCCCAGGAGCTTCTGAAGTGATTAAACTTTTCAGGAAGCATATCCACAATTTTTGTCATAAGCATGTCATTACTGATTTCTTCTTTCAGTGCTTTTAGTTTGAAAACAATGTTCTGAACGGTGCTTATATTTGTTAGCACATCCTTAGATTTATCCCATTGATAGTTGAGGAATTCAGTGTGTAACTTTTGCTTCTGGTGAGTCGTTTCTCTTAGGTATAATCCTGATAGAGTAGTGTACATGGCATTCGACGAATCACAAGTCATATCATGCTGTTTGATATGAGGAGCTATTGTCCTTATAATTATATGTTGAGCTTTTGCATCTTTTGTCTCCCAGGCTTCCCTAACCTTATCTTCATCAGAAGATGTCACTTTTTCTTCTCCATTCACCACTTTAAATAACTGATTGGCTCGAAATAGCACTATGATTTCAAAGTCCCACATTGAAAAGGTTGTAGCCTCTTGTAAAACAGTGACCCTTGAAATACCTTTGTCTTCAGCCATTTTCTTCTTTGTTCGGGAGGAGCTGCTGGGCGTGGTCCACTTCTGATTTCTTCTATTTCGTTATTTCTGTGTTTTCTTCTAAAAACTTTTCTTCTCCGAGCACTCCTGGGCCCATGACCTGTTCGATATTAAGTATTTTGTTGCTCAATCTTGAAGGATTCCGTGGATATTCTTTGATATTCATTCAGGAATAATCACACACACAGTTCTGGGATAACACTTTCTGGAGACCTCTTTATTGGGCAATTTTTCATATCCAAGTTAGGATACAGTATGAAAATGTTTTGTTTACACTTCAACACCTAGGTTAGGCGGTCTGTTGTGTGGTGTACGGGGCTGGTCCTGTTGGTTCTTCTGTCAGGGGTTGGTTGGGCTGTAGGGGCCAGGATACCCTGGGGCGTCCCTGCTCGGGCTGTTGTGGGAGCACACGTTGTACCTCTTCATAAGCTGCGGCCATTTCCTTATTCAGCAAAGCGACGGGGTGGGGTCCTGCTGTGCGTGGCGCTATGACTAGCGGCACAGCAAGAGGGCGCGCACTGTTAAAGTTCTGCGAAGTATTTGCTTTGCAGGGCTACAAAGAATTTTCACTCTCCGTAAAGTGCAAAGCATTTGCTTCGTAACTTACAAAGAAAACAGATACTTTGTAGGCTGCAAAGAATTTCTTTGCAGTCTGCAAAGCACGAGCTTTGTAGCCTACGAAGTATCCCTTTTTCTTTGTAAGTTACGAAGCAAATGCTTTGCAGTTACGAAGAGTGAGAATACTTCGCAGAACTTTACAGTGCTGCCACCGTGTTGTTACTCTGGGTGTGGTGACGTTGTGGTGGTTGCCGGGTCGGCAGGGGACTCGCGACTACGTTTTCGGGATGCAATGGGCGGTCTTGAGGGATCTTCCAGAAGTCGGATTAATCCATAGCGGTGACGTGGCGCATCGTCTGGCGAGACCAATAACGATTTCGGATTTTGGGTGAGAGAAGTCACTGAATCTAAGTATGCGATTGCCGCGCGTAGGTCTGCTCCATATTTTTTCAACAATTCCGACCGCGTGTTCGACATTTTGTAGCTATACGATCGCGGCGTCCACGGGGACGGGCTGGGACTTGGGTGTGGCGTAGATTGGCTCTCCCGAGGTCTCGTCCGTTCGGTGCGAGCGCGCGTTGATATCTGAGGGTTTTAGTTAAGGGTAAAGCTGGTGTACCGCCCTCGTGGAAGCTGAATGTTATTCGAGGGGCGGAGGGTGGCTTTATGCCTTCTGGCGGGTTTATGGGTGTTAGTACTCGCGGCTGGACTGTCGGGGGCTGTTCACGGAGATACCGTGCAGGCGGTGGGGAGGGAGGGGGGGGGGAGGGCGGAAGGGTGAGTCCAGTGCTGCGTTTTCTTGTGAGTTTTTCTTTGTTTTCTTAAAATGGAGCCAATAATAGCTCAGTGAGCTACACAGGGCCGATAACAACCACGGAGAGCAGCCATCCTCCTTATGAATGTGACAGAAACGGAGGAAAACTTGTATAACATAACGAGCAACTGATATTATTACTGCTAAGCCGATGAAGCCGGCGCTTATTATACCAAAAGCATTACAGAATCCCCAGATTTTATTTATTGTACTCTCCGCAATTTTTTGTAGATCTGTTGCAGATAGAACGTGAAATTGTCCCTTGTCGCACTCGGTGGGTTTAGATTTACTTGACCAAAAGGACTCTCTTAACATATAGTCGCTACAGAAACCGTCCTCGTATTTACACGAAACTCCGTCCCGTAATTTAATTAGTCCTGTGTCCTGTTCCACCTGTGCTTTGTAGCTGGTTAAAAGAAAACGTAGCTTGCCTTTCACGGATTTTTTCTTATACCGGGTGTCCCAGAGAACACAGTGTTGGATGAAAAAGGGGGGAGTGCGGTGGTTCGATGGTACTTGATTGACTTTCACTGATTTATTGATGGAGCTGACGAGTACACGGTGATCCGCTCGCGGCGGCGGCTGGTTCGTGACTAAAGATTTGCCAGCGCGGCTACGATGCGTGCGATGCGCGAGCCGCCGCCCTAGTTAAGATTGCTGACTTAAGGGAAACGGTCGGCCCGCTTATCGAGACGCCTCGCGTAGCGCTGCAAACGTTAGGTTACACCTAACATGACACATCTTTAAAAAATGCGACCTCGCATATAATTAGACCGGAATTAACATTGATTTGATTTGAGGTATCATTACACCTGACATGACACTGCGGAGAACTGGTTATCTTCAAAACTGGTTTACAAAGTCTTTTGCGATTTTTTTTCAATTTTTTTTTCTTACAACTACAACTTATCTAAATCTCATGAGAATACTACATTAATTGCTTAATCTATCAGCTGCTGTCCTAAACCTAAAGAGCTCGTTTAAAATAAAACCTTACAAAATAAACTTACACAGAAGATTAATGAATAAGTTAACAATAACTAAAAATTAATTTCGAAGCTTCGATAGTTGTATTTTTAATTTTGTTCTCACATAGTGATGGTTAACCCCTGCTACGTTTATTCATGATCATTAAGGGGTCCCGCAACAGCGTTTGCCTAATGTACCTACTTAAATCTAAAGCGCTCTTGACGGAGGGGAGAGAAAAAATACAAAAAACCTAGGTACCTTTCATTAATTGATTACGTGGCGCGACATTTTCTTACGTATTTGGCCTTTGATTGGACGTCATTTCTTAACTAAGGGTGGAAACTTGTCACGGTGCCCTCGGGTCACTCGAAGCGTGTTCCTTTTCGTGTTTTGCACACACTAGTTCAAATGGTTACTTTTACTTTGCGGCTGCCACCACGTGAAAAGTTGGTCTTTGAGATGATAATGAGATTACAGGATTGCGAAACAGAATTATCGTCTGAAAACAATACCATTGATACAATCGATCATTTGGAACGGACAAAAATTTTGATCATATAACTTAAAAATTCAAGATCTTAGGGTTACGTTTTAAGTTCTTTGCCATTGTCTGCCTCGCACAGGTGTTGCCGTGTCGGTTTGTTCGTGTGGTCATAGGCAATGAGAAAAGATGAAGGAATATACGGGATAACCTTAATTTCGGTTTTAGGCCATTTGGGGAAAAGAGTTAGCCGTATTTAGTGTATACAGAGATGAGGGCAGTTACTAAGAAACAGACGATTTCTACAAAGTCCGTAAAGTCCTCGCTCCTGATCTCCTGATATTCTATTTTTTTAAACTTTTCGCACTGTTAAAAAAAAATGTCGTAAATTTACGACAATTTCGTAGTTAAGTTTGTTAGCGACGCATGTCGTAATTTTACGAACGTGTTGTAATTTTACGATGTGCATAGAATGTCATGAAACATATTTTGCACTTGGAAAAAGTACGTGTTCACAAACAACACAACGATGAGGTTGTATTGAAACGACATGTGTTGTTAACAAACTTAACTACGATTCTGTTGTAGCGTTACAGCATGTTGGTAAGAACTTGTTCCTTAATGGACCGATACGGTTGAATTAGAAAGTGATAGAGCGTCTTTGCTCAGTTGGACAAATGCAACAAAAGCTTTTGTAAACCAACAACACGGTCGTCACGGGTAGTGTCGTAAACTGACAACTATTTTTAACAGTGCGATTTGAACTCTGAGGATGGCGAGAAACAAGCTTGCGTCGGCAATTACCTTCACTGTTGAGAAAACTGATACACAGAAAATCCATCTACTGCTCGATCGAGGACAGAAAGGAAACGGGTGAGCCTTTGGGGGGTCAGTTTGTCATAATATTTTTGGGGATTTGCAACTGTTATCGAATAGAGTGATTCTACAATTTCAATTGCTTCATTGATCGACACGTGTTGTCTTTTCTCTAAGGGCGTCGGACTATCATCTGCACTGGGAAGGGCACTGCACTTTGGGGCCACACTGGACGTCTTGTGGTCGTCGTCTTCGCTGCTCCCGGAACTGTCCTTGGGGCTGGATTCGTCCTGGAGTCGTCCTCCTGAAGTACCGCGCCGCCGCCGCCGGGGTAGACTCTTCATCCCGGGTGATATGCTGGGCTGGACCAGTACCGACGGGAGCGTGCCAGGCACGCCGCCGTGGCAGAGCTGAGGTGGCGCGCCTGACGCCTTCCAACCTACAGCTCCCGGGCCCCCGCCACTCCTCGCGATGCGACTTGGGCTGGGGCCGTCTGGATTTCCCTCGCTGGTTGGACGCGGGCAGGGCAGGGAGAGGTTTGATTCCCTACACAACTTCCGAACAAATGCAGCAATTGGGCATAGGGGAGAAGGGGGCGCCTCCAGTAGGGTGGGCCACAAAAAATTCGAAACTCTCGTCGGTGTGTTTTCTGAAAGGAAATTCGATGCTGCGCACGATGGTTTTTGTCCCACCGCTCTACGACGTCGGGAACCCACCGCGCAACGGCGCGAAAGATTTGCGCCCAGGCGGGTGGGAAGTCGGTTGGCGGCGAGCGGACGTCTACCGCAGCGGCGACGCGCAGCGCAGGTGAGTCATATTCACATGACATGTACCCTAGGGGGTACTCTTCCGAACGCGACGCGTCCGACCGCGGTGCGACGCGTCGTTCGCCCTGACAAGTGATTGAAAGTACAACCAAGCAGTTAGGCCCCATGAAGAATCTCACAAGTATCATTCACATATTTTTTAACCCGTAACCCTCGCCGAGGGTCCTACAAATCGGCTATGATCGCCATTATCACTATTTGCTTACGCCAACCACTCGAAAAACGTATAAATAGGGCCGAGCGGCAGTCACTTTCTGTTTGAAAGTCGCGCGCCGCCCGGCTCGGGAGCGTGGTGGGGGAGCCTTCCGCCAGCGCAAGCAATGGCTGAGCGGGGCCGGTGGAGAAGATTCCCCCACCACGCTCCCGAGCCAAGTGGCGCGCGTCTTTCAAACAGTGAGTGACTGCCGCTGGCTGCCGCTCGGCCTAAACTGTACGTTTTTGGGGTGATTATCGGAGGCCAATAGTGACACTGCTGATTGGGCGCGATGTTCAGAACACTCAACGAGGGTTCCGCGGTCAAAATTTTTTAAATACTCTCGCACAGTTTTTCATAGGGCCTAACTCCTTCAGCGGACTTCGACTCGCTCCCCAGAGCGAACAACGTGTTGCACCGCGGTCGGACACGTCTCCTTGAAAGGAGTACCCCCTAGGGTACATGTCATGTGATTATGACTCAGTTGCGTCTTGCGCAGCCGCTGCCGCAGCCGTCCGCGCGCCGCCACCCGACTGCCCGCCCGCCCGGGCGTAAATCTTTCGCGCTGTTGCGCGGTGGGTTCCCGACGTCGTAGAGCAGCCGGACGAAAACCATCGTATTGAGCATCGAATTTTCTTCCAGAAAACACACCGACGAGACAAATCCGAGATGTGACCCTAAATTCTGGCCCACCCTAGCCTCCAGCTGGTCGGTTTGGCTGGCTGCAGTGGCTGCTACGTCACCGGGCCGTGAGGTGGAGACGTTGTGCGTGGCTGCAGGCAGTGGCTATCTTTCTCTGCGCGGTAGACACTAGGCTATCTTTTCGAGCCTGGTAGACAAACGGCTAACTGCTTTTATTGAAAGTTAGGGTTGTCCTCTTTAACTCCAAATCACTCCTTTTCTAGATCTCATAAAATTATCGGGGACGATTCATGTTGCTTTGACAACCTCGAGGTACGCTTGTTTAAATTTCTTTGTCAAAGTCATGGTCAGTCATGAGATATTAGAACTCAAAGTGACGACGGTGACGAGGCAAAGCAGTTAGCCGTTTGTCTACCACGCTCCAAAACATAGCCTAGTGTCTGCCGCAAAGATAAAGATAGCCATTTGTTCGTAGGGAGCGTCGAGAAAAGAATGATGTTTAAAGGTAAAAGATTGGACAATTATATATTTTCTAGAGGTAATCACGTGATGCTGTGGTCCAGAGTTCGAAAATTTTGTCGGATTTCACGTATGTGTAATAGCTTTTGAGCGAAAGTAGTAGGTAAGCCCTAGATAAGCCCAATTTTCAACAATAACATTTTGGAGTAATACACAGGTCTATGGGTAAACAAGTGCATTTGTGGTCCACAGAGCGAAAGTGTTGTCGGTTTTGCCGGATCTGTGAGCTTTCGAGATATAGAGCCCTGTTTTAAAATTTTGTGAAGAATGACGTAAGACCTATTACAAAACGTATTACAGATACGGCAAAACCGACAACATTTTCGCACTGCGGGCCAAAAAGTCACATGTATCCCGGTACCACTAGTAATAGTATTGTAATTGGCTAAAACAAAAAACTGCAATATGTTTTATAAAATAGAATTTGTTCTATGATTTTAGACTTTTACAGAATTGCTTGAAAGTGTGAGGACATCAAAGGTACGTTGACATGACTGGAACGACACGAGCCACCATCAAAAGTTTAAGTAATGTTAAACCCCTTTTCCAGCTCTCATCAGATATCAAATGTGTGTGGCTTATCCAGGTCAAGTGTTCCTTTGAAGGATGCAGCTATGTGATCAAGAGTCTACGTGAAAAATCATTCATATTATCCTATGCCTTATGATGTTGAAACAACATCGCCTGTTGAAGAAATACTGAAATAGCCACAGATCTGAGTGTAAAGCTTACGCTGCTCATTAATACATAACATCGATGAAATAACGGACCGCTTTTGGTAGATTACAATTTAAGATGTAATTCTTTTAAAACATTTACAATTAGTTTCAAATCATTTGAAAGAATTTTTTTTTTTCAAAACAAACTACAAAAAACAAAAACACCCGAAAAATATACGGAAAAGGCTGTGTAAAACATATTTTGAAAAAAAATGGCCTTAAAAGCATTATGTAAACATAACACAGTAAGAACAGCTATACAAGCATAAAAGAAAACAGAATGTAATCAGAATAGCTTGAAAAGCATAAGAAAACAATAGAAAAAAACCACCATTTTAAAAAATAGGAAAATTAAATGCACATCCATTAAGAAATAAACATTTCAGACAATTTAATCAAATAAATTATCTTTAGTTGGTGGTGTGTACTGATGCTTTTTCTTAAGAGGTCTGCCGAATCGTGACTAAGTCCTGTAAAAGAACATAGCTATCAGGATATGCTGAAAACCAACTGTGCTTCCTCTCCTCACAAAAAAATTTGAGATAATTTATATGCATGACATACCAGCTTGAGAGGTACAACCATGTTCTTCATGCTTCTTCTTAGTAGGTTTACCAGCTTTAGAGGTACAACCATGTTCAAGCTTCGTCTTAGTAGGAAGTAAGTGAGCTGCAAGAAAAATAGCGCCATTAAATCCCATGAAAATATTTAAAAAAATATTTGAAGGTTTGAGCCCAAATTTGGGCGAATAGATTTAATCTTAAAAGAAAGTAGCCCATAGGATGCACTCTTACAATCTTACAAACGTCGAAATTAATAATATGAATCTTTTTTTCATATTACTAACAATCGCTGTGCTGTCATAATACAAACAAAATTTGTTCGTCTTACAAATCTTTTTGTTTGTAATACGAAGGTTTTTTTTCGTATTGTGCACGGATTTTGGGATCAGTATCTTACGAAGCTACTGGTGTTACGTTCATACCATACAGATCCCAAGAGTTGTTTATAAAACGAAAGAAAACCTGCGTATTACAAATAAAAAGATTCGTAAATTCGCCAAATAATTCGGATACGATCGGATACGAACCGGGTCCGTCTTCTCAGGCCAGTGACAGACCCCCTCCAGTTCAAATGGTGGGGTATTAGCGGCAGTTTGCTGAGTCTGCGACCATTGGATGGTTTTGTACAATCCACAGAAGCTGCAACAATACACAAATCAAAGCAAAACTTTTGTGGAAGAATACCCCACAAAACTGTAACTATGGTATATATACCTGTACACAAGCTGTAAATATATCCACCTCCGTACTTCTCTTCAACACTAATCAAGCAGGGCAGAATAGCTTGCAAAACCCATTGGCACTTCGTGCATTTGTGGCTACCTGCCTCATTTCCACATATGGCACAAAATACACCTGTCAGCAAACATGTCAGTAAATAAATAACATACTTTATTTACTTTTACATTCAACACGTCATTTTACATACTCTGGCTTTTTAGTTGAGGATTGTGAGTAGAGATATCAGGATGCGCATCACATTTATTAGCTTATTTCTCACGATGAGCATCAGCTGGTTGACTGGAAGTATCTGAAACTATGAACAAACAAGACAATAAAGAAGAACTTTGTGGCCACAAACAGGCACGTTGGTCCATGTGGAAAGTACCAGCAGTGTTGCCAGCAAAGTATGCAATAAATAGCTCAATTGCAGGGAGGTAAAGTGGGCTGCATCGGTGCCAGGCAACGCCCTTACAGAGGTGCGTGTATGCTGCCTAGTAGGGATGTGCAGATGCAGCCCAGTTTGCTCCACCGTGTTTAGGCAGCGGGTGGAAACTCCTACGGCGCGGCTGATACCAGGCTCGATGCGGCTCGCCACGGCCGGTCCGGCCCGTAGCGGGGCAGCCCAGGGCAGCCTAGTAGCCCAGCTGGAAAGGCCAGACCCCGCCGCGCCAGCCCCGCTCCCCTCCCCCGCCCCTCCCCGCTCCTCTCCCCTCGCCCCCCACCCCTGCCGGCCCGCCGGGCGAGCCGCCTTCCTATTGGCCGCACCGCCGGAGTAGTTAGGGCTACTGGCCGCGGGGAGCGCTACTGAGGTGAAATTCCCAACGCCGCTTAGCACGGGCGTCGGCCCTCTGAGTTAGGTGCTTTGTGGCCTGAGCTACTCGGATGTTCTCTCGAGCTTTAGCCAGTACTCTGTACTTTATCTCCATGTGGTCATGGAAAGAATCTTGGATGAAACCAACGTACGTCGAAGGATTGTTCACAGTATTTTGCTACGTATCCATCGGCTGAAATCTCTGCCACTAACCCTTCCTCCTCAACTTCTATTTCATCCGTATCATTTGCCAAGTCTATATCTATTGAAAGCACTGGTTCCTGCTGGTAAATGTAAAACGGGAAATAACCAATAGATCATTGCTTTTGCGTTTTCAAGCCAAACAAGACTCCATCAAGAGCGGTGGGCCATTCAGTAATGTTATCCAACAAAACTTTCGGTAGACCAGCTTTAATGGATCAATTCTCCCTTTCCACCTGGTCATTTGCCTGTGGATTATTAGCTCTCGTGACTATCTGATGTACACCTGTCAACCGCTACAGCTCTTCTGCTACAGCATTACAAAATTCCTTACCGTGGTCATTAATTGTAATTACAGGACAGCCATATAAGCAAATCCACTCAAACAAGAATCTCCCTACCCCTGAGTCTGTTTTATCTGGCTAGGGTTTAGCATGTGGCCATTCACTCAGGTAATCAATTGCAACAACTGCGTAGCGGAACCCATACGCCCGTGGCAACTATATGAGGCCAACCCCAATCTGTTTCAGATTTTTCCGATGTGTTGGCACAGTTTGTAGGGCATCTTGCACTTTAAGGGCAGCTAAATCTACTTAAAGTCGATTGTCTTCAGTACCAACAAGGTAGATGTAAACCAGACCACGTCTCGCGTAACAGGCTTCGCGATGTTTCGCGAAACAATGTTAAACATCCCTCTGCACACAGGTTTTAGGTTCGGCGCATGGCCCCAATAGGAAGGTCGACATCGAGCTGGTCCCTGTGCAACGTCCTGAGGTGCTCGAAGAGGGCAGCGGGGCTCACCGTAAAACACATCAAGTTTTACCTGCCCGGACGTCATTAGAGCACTTACTTGTAGTCATAAATATTACGGCCACTTTGCTGCAAAACCGAATTTAAAAAATTCTAACGCTAACCAATGTTTAAACACTTACCTTATTCAAATATAATGTCCAAACTGTTTGTGAAAGTCTATAAATCGTGATATTGGTGACACACAGATCTGCCGCACAAAATGTCACCCAGCGGGCCGACTATCAACAACGCTCTTCTGCTGGCCACTCAATCCAACGTAAAATATTCGTTTTACACTCACCGGATAGACAGGTATGCGACATGACATGACCACTCCTGGATCCAACCAAAGGTCTTGATGGAGAAGCTGGCACAGTCGCGTCGTCTGTGGCTCAGGGATGGGCAGGTTCCGGATCATATGGCAGAACGCTTCATAATAAGCGGGAGGTACAGAAAACCTATCGAAAAACATGGTAAATGGATAACTCTCTGCTATAATTATATACATGGTAGTCATTGTGGTCCAACAATCAGTGAGCCATGTAGGCTGCAACAGAAAGGAAGAGTCTCTCTACAGACAATCACGTACAAAACGTTTGGTGCTCCAGCAAAATGGCGGTTGAGCGCGCAGAAGCTCATATCCTCCCGGTGGCAGCCAAACACCGAGTAGGCCGTCCCCACGTAAAGTGTCAAACTCGCCAGTGGTACACTTATAAGTGTTTAACTATAAACTTTGTCGAGAAACCAACACTTGAAACCTATAAGGTCGTAGTTCGGGGAGGCTTCGTACAAGGTCGTAGTTCGGAGAGGTTCCGTAGAAGGACGCAATTCGAGGAAGCTCCGTATAAGGTCGCAAGTGCTCCAAAGCTAGTTTTGAGAAAAAGCGATTTGAAGATTTTGAGTTACATTGCGGCTTATGGAGGGCTCGATTTTCAAATTCGAATAACTTTTGAGCCATCAAATATTTGAGAATGCAGTTTGGACTGGTCGATAGCTTTTGTTTTCCTCTATCCAAAACACCAAGTAACTGAAAATTTCTAAAAAACATACTTACGACCCTCTACGGAGCATCCACCAATTACGTCCCTATACGAAGCCTCTCCGAACTAGTGTTTCCAATCGGGCGGGCGAGCCAGGCGAGCGCCTTGCCCGACATCGTCTGTCTCTCTCCCTCTTACCTGCGCGCAGATACGAGGGAGAGAGACAGACGATGTCGGGTAAGGCGCTCGCCCGGCTCGCCCGCCCGATTGGAAACACTACTCCGAACTACGACCTTCTAAGGAGCCTCCACGAACTACGACCATATAGGTTTCAAGTGTCGAAACGTCACGGAAGTGCTCCGCGGGGATCACCGAATTGGCCCGCCGCGACCGGCTCTCGCACGATCAACTTAACCCGCTTCGATCTCAGCAATCGTTCGTCGCACGCTAAATCCATGACCAGGTCTGAAATCTGCACGAAATTTCACTCGGCGTAGGTCATGTCGTAAGTTAACTAGTCAACTTACGTTCGAAAGATGAAAATGTGTCAATAAATCGATTCCTTGGTTCATAAACTGTGGCTTAGAATACTTAGATATGCAAAAAGTCTCAGTTTAATGGGATTTATAAGCTTTAATAAAGGCCGGTGCAGATCGCCGCCGGGGCGGACCGGCCGTGGCGAGCCGCATCGAGCCTGGTATCAGCCGAACCGTAGGAGTTTCCACCCGCTGGTTTGGGCTACTTATTGCCTTCTTTTCTGGCAGCACTGGATAGTGCACTTTAAATGATTGACGCGCATACCCGATTTAAACATTAATAAAACTACTGTGTTAATTATAGTTTAGAATAAATGTTATACATATGTAAAAGCGGGTAACCGAGGTGGACACTTCCTTACCCCTCTAGGATACTGGACGCCGTAGGCGCTGATGAGGGCCCTCTCTGTGGGTGTACACCGTAAAAATTTATTTTCTTTGTAACTACAAACAAACGATTTCTACGAAACCAGTTATTTGTAGTACGAACAAAAGTTCTTGTATAACGCACAAAACCGTGTTTGTAATACGTAGGTGCAATATTCACTGTAAGTTACAAATACTGCTAGAAAACGTTGTTGGCTGATGACACTCTCCGTGATGAGAATGTTGTTTGCAAACAACATTACTTGTATTCCTTGATGTTCTGACAAAAGTCGTTCTATTTTACCCATAGTGGCCCATTACAGAAACAACACCTTATCACCATGTTGTTAGTCTACTACGAAATTGAAGTTAAGTTTGATAGCAACACATATCGTTCTAAAACAACAAATTTGTAATGTTACAATTTTTGTGAAGGAGGAACCAGAAACTCATTGTATTGAGCGGAAATTGAGTTTTAGAAATTTTCAGGAATATTGTTGAATTACAACATTGTTGTTGGAGAACAACATGTATTGCAAACAAAGTTAACTACGCATGTGTTGTTAATTTACAACATTTTTTTTTTTTTTTTACAGTGAAGAGGGTGTTTGTACGACTTTAAGAGTGTAGTGCGGGGTCCATGGAGTCCGCGGTGTCCCTCTAGAGTCCAGAATGTCCACGATGCCCACGCTGGCCGCTGGCACCGGCATGAAGTCCACGTATTCGACGGGAGGCACGGGATCCGCGGAGCCCACGAAGTCCATGGAGTCCACAACGTCCGAAGAGCCCACGACATCCCCACAGGCCGCACGAGGTTCACCAAGTCCACGGAGTTCAGGAATCAGGTAAGAACTGCAACAAATCAACGGAAAGTTAAAAGAACCGACGTCAAAGTCTGTAGTTTCTATTTCAGACCCTAAGTGTCCGAAATCAGCCTGGCATTCCCTATCGACAGAGATAACTGTAAAAAATGTTCGGTTTTTTGCCATACATGTGTGTAGGAAAAATCCCATACGCGTGTGGGACGCGAAATTTACAACAAATGTGTGGGATTTTTTCTATACATGCAATTGTGTGTCGGAAAATTACGATAGGTATGTGAAAAAACATTTACTCTTGAAGTAAGATGCCTATTAGTGTTTGATTAGAATACTTTCCCACACAGTGTGGGAATTTTACTTTTTGTATATTGTACATTTCGGTAGATTTCAGTAAATTTACTACATTCTCTAGTAAAAAAGCAGGAAAACAAGGTACGGAAGCAAGAAAAATTCCTTCTCTTTTTCAAAATGCGTCCCACAAAATTCCCATACCTACCTCCTACACGCGTATGGGATTTTTCCACACGGTCATATAGTGAAAATCCCACACCTGTCTAGCAGGTCTTCTGCACGCATACGGGATTTTCCCTGCACAGTCGTATAGGAAAAATCCCACAGTTGTATATGTATATAACTTCATAAACATTTGTGGGATTTTTCCCACAAATATTTTTTACATTGTCGTTATCTCTGCTATCGATCCTGCAAACTTTTGTAAAGTGTGTCAGGATTAACTCTCCTCTCCTGTATAACCCTTTTTAGTAAAGAATTATCTCAGAGACATTGAACTGAACTGCTGAACCGCGAAATAGATACAAAGTAATATTATCCATGTCATAGTTTCCAAAAAAAAAAAAAAAAGAGTTAGTCGCGTCGGTGTGGTCCGCCTGCGGTGCAGCGGTGGTGGCGGCGCTCTGCTCGGGCCGAAGATTTCCTAACAGTGTGTCCAGCAGCCCCTGCCCGTCCCGCAGGTAGTGTGTGCCAGGGGAGCTGCCAGCAGAGTGCCACGCCCCCCCGACACGACGGAGGGGCTGGGGCTGGGGTACTCACATTCACCTCACCTCAGCGCGTGCAGCGTGCCGTGCGCGCCCATCAAATACGCCCTGCATGAAATATCAACCGTGCGGCCTGGACTTATTGATGGAGGGGCGTGGCGGGGTGGGGCGGGGTGGGGCGGGGCGGGGCGGGGCGCGGCGGGGCGTGCTTCCTCCCCTCCGGTGCCTTGCTCGGCGCCGCCCCGCTTTTAGAGAGCGTCATGGTAGTGCACCGCTCAGGCTCCGCGGTAAATTTCACTGTAAGCTTAGGCAAAGGGTCGTCAATTCTGATATTCCTTCCGTACACGCGGGACTGATATTACACCAATGTTACTTCAATATTACCGATAATGTATTCATATTACATCGATATCACTCATATTTTTGTCAATGTTACATCAATATTACCAATATTTCTTGCAATATCACCTCAGTATTACCATATTACTCTGATATTACTCTGATATTACTAATAATGCCAATATTCCTGCGTACATGGCTAAAGGCAATTGACAACCCTTTGCTTACAGGCCTGCAGGTTGTGTTGTCAGATACGTACGCCAAAGTGTGAGAGGTGTGATGCAGACGGGTATCCCCGCCTGCCGACTAGGCAAACTCTCCAAACGCGAGAGTACCGTTACTTTTGCCTTGTACAGAGTGGGCAGGCCGAGATACCCCTCAGCACTAGGGTGATATGTGATATGGAGATTTATCACCCTACTCGGCACCAGGGTTGCTACAAAAGTAGGCAAGACGTAGCTCACACACAGTGAAGTAAAGTGGGCTGCATCTGTGCCTGCCTACTAGGCAGCATACACGCACATCTGTAAAGGTGTTGCCTAGTAATCAGGCGCCGACGTAGCCCGCTTTCGATGCGTCCCAACGACAAAGTCCGATGTTTTTCGCTCCCGTTAGACAAAGTCCGATGTTTTTCACCCCCTCGAGGGGGTATGCACTCGCGTAATAGTCGGGTCAGTCTGCCCGTAATAGCACGCGTAATAGTATGCGTAATAGTGGCGTAATAGCCAAAATTCTCCGAAATTTACCTATTTTTGGGTTGTTTTGGGCTCTTTTTAGCTGAATCCCGACATTTTTGAGGCGTAATAGTGCGTAATAGACGTATTATCGTCATATGTTTGCCAATGTTAGCGGTAGAAAAAAATTAAAAACAGCCGCAATGTAAAAAAAAAAAATCACGGTCCCGCATATGACTTTGACTATTAAATTTTAACCATGCGTACCTTCAGGTTTTCAAAGCAAAATGAATCGTCCCCGATAATTTTATGAGATCTAGGAAAGGAGTTATTCGGTGTTAAAGAGGACAACCCTAACTTTTAAGAAAAGCAGTTAGCCGTTTGTCTACCAGGCTTTCGAAGATAGCCTAGTGTCTACCGCGCAGAAAAAGATAGCCACTTGTTCGTAGGGAGCGTCGACATGCTTTTAAGAGAAAAAAAATGAGTGCTTCCACAACAAAGTTGCATTAGGAATTCAGACTGGCACCTTCCGAGAGTGGCCAAAAACAAATCGCACTTGTAACGGGAGCGAAAATCATCGGACTTTGGGTAACACTGTGAAACCAAGTGTTAAACTGTTTAACACTTGTAAGTGTGCAACTTCTAGTTTAACAGGTGCAAGTGCGCAACTCGGTATTTGTGCAAGTGCCAAACTCGCCAGTTGTACACTTGCAGGTGCTCTACAAGGGAAATGTTGCACGGGGAAGTTGAACACATGCAAGTGCACAGATGTCGAGTTAAACACTTACAAACAAAGTGCGCAACTGGCAAGTTTGACACTTGGAATTGCACAAATACCGAGTTGTACACTTGGACGTGTAAGACTGGAAGTTGCACACATTCAAGTGTTGAACATTTGCACACTTGGTGTAACAGTGAACGGGATAGCGAAAAACATTGGACTTTGTAGTTAGGACGCATCGCTTTACTCCACTGTGTTTGGGCTACTTATTGCCTACTTTGCTGGTGACACTGCTCGACACATGGGTAAAGATGGTGCCTTGTAGGCTGCCGTGGCGTACTGATTGCCTACCTTGGCGTGTCTGCAGGTGGGCTGCTGGGGCCGCTGTGGCGGACAGGCGACGGAGTGCCCACTGACGCGGTCCCTCCAAGGGTGGTACCAGGACCTGCGAGGAGTCGCCAGCGGCTGGTACTGGCCCCTCGTCATCACAGCCCGGAGCAGCAGGGTGAGCTGACACCGGCTGACTCCGGCTGACACCAGCTGACACCAGCTAACACCAGCTGACACCACCTGCACCGCATCTGCGACCGGCCTTGGCCCACTTAGCCGTGGTAGATAGGCGCAAAACAGTTTAAGCCGTTTAAAAATATAGAAATTATTTATTACGTACCGACTATACAGCCTCGCGGGTGAAATTAAAAGAGTATAAATGGACCACAGTCGTATCATTTCGTGTTTTTTTATTAGCCGTATGACGTTTTAACATGAGTGTCGCGGTGCACTCCCGAGGGCCGGGCGGGGAGCGCGTTGCAGGTGGTCGAGGCGGGGGCGGGGCTTGGGAGCGGTAGAGTGACTGTGAGTACAGTCTCTCCAGGGGGTGGCTCTCGCTCCAGCTCCAGCTGGAGGCTGTCAGTGTACTTGCTCTGGGACGCGGCGCAGGTCCAGGGCAGCGGCACCAGGGCGCACAGGAGGCCACCACCTGCAGGTGCGGGAGGAGCAACAGGAACAGCTCAAAAACCAAAGGGAAACAACGGCTCAATTCAAATTTAGAAAAAAAGCAACAGAAAACTTCAAAGAAAATTCTAGAAAATCTCAGGAAATTCAAGAAAAATTCCAGGAAAAAAAACAAGAAAACTTCAGAACAGTTCTAAAAAATTGTTTGCCCTATTTTAAAATCAATTTGATGTGAGAGCAATGGTTTTACTCCAGTGGGGGTGTTGAAACCGCTCACCGATCAGAGTCGCAGAGAAGAGGAAGAATGGCACCTCGCAGCTCGAGTCCAGCAGCGCCCCCATGACCAGGTTGCTGACGGCGGCGCTCACGCGGCCCGAGAAGATGGCACAGCAGCAGCCGACGGCACTGGGGCCCAGGGGAGGGAGAGGAGGAGGGGGTAGTTGAGGTAGAGGAGCCCACCCGAGGTGGCAACCACTCGAGAAATCCCGTGTACAAACTTGTGGAAATCTCAATGAAATCCTTAGAAATCTCGATGAAATCCTCGGAAATCTCGAAGAAATCCTCAGAAATCTGAGTGAAATCTAACTGAGAAATCTCATGAAATCTCATTGAAATCTTGTGAAATCTCATGAAATCTTCGGTAAATCTTGCGAAATCTCATGAAATCTCAGAGAAATCTGTCATTATCTCAGAGAAATCAGTAGAAACCCCGTGTACTGTACAGAAGGATGGGGAGTGGTTGCCCCCTCGAGCCCACGTCCTCTGCTCACCTCACTCTGGTCGGGAAGGTGTCGGCCATGATGGCGAACACGGCGGTGTTGGCCGTGGCGGCGAGCGCCTGGAACAGGCTCGACACCGCCAGGTTGCTGGCCGCCGAGTTGACGAAGTAGATGGCCGCGGCCAAGACGCCCGACGCCACGTGCAGGCCGGAGGGCAGCGCGCGCCGGCCGACCCGGCCCGCCAGGGGCGCGACCAGCACGTAGGCGGCCAGGCACACGCCGCTCACCGTCAGCGTCTCCACGAACACGGCCTCGTTGATGGCCTCGCCGGCGGCGCAGGACGGCTGGGCAGCGCGCGAGGGGTAGATCACTCTGAAATTTTTTGTACACCACTATTTCAATTTCAAATAATTTCGAACTATTTCAACTATTTCAAAATATTTCAACACTATTTCAAACTATTTCAAGACGGTTTCTCCACTATTTCAGTTTCAAATATTTCAATTAATTTCAAACTATTTCAACTATTTCAAACAATTTCAAGCTATTCCAAACTATTTTAAACCTTTTCAAGCCATTTCAATCTACTTCAAGCCATTTCAATCTATTTCATGGATATTCAAACCATTTCAAAGTCTTTAAAAACTACCCACTTCAAGACTATTTCAATATATTTCAATCTTTTTCACGACTATTTCAATATATTTCACACTGTTTCATACTATTTCATACTATTTCACTCTAATTCAGACTATTTCATTCCCATTTCTGAAAATTTCTACACCCATCTCAGAGTGATTTACCCCTCGGCGGCGCGCCGCTCGCCGGTGCCGGCCCAGGTCCGCGACAGCTCGCACACCGTCACGGTGCTCGTCGCGTTGGGGTGCAGGTCGTAGTACGTGTCGAAGCGGTTGAACAGCTCGGGCAGCCACAGCACCAGGCCGTAGTAGCCGAACTCGTTCAGGCTGAGCAGGCCGCAGACGAGCACGGTGCGGGCGAGCAGCGGCGCGCGGAACAGCGTCAGGGTCTCCACTACCGTGCGCCGTGCCACCGCCGCCACCGACCCCGCCACCCCGCACTGTAAAAAATAGTTCTAGGTTCACGCGGGAAAATTTTCCACGAAGTGCGGTTGAAAATTTTCAGTCGCAATTCGTAAAATTCATGAAATTTATTTACGACCAAAAAAGGCCCGTCGTAAACGCACAAGATCTTTCGTAAATCGTAATTCACCAAAATCTATCGTAACTTCACAAAACCTATCGTAAATGTACCAACACTGTAAGTTTCGTACAAAGAACTGCTCTTCTTCACTGTTAAAAATCCCGTACACACTCCCGGGTTATGTACTTTTTCATACATTGTTGTGTACGTCTATAAACTTACGATGCTTGAGTACAAGTATGTACACCGTTAAGCATAATATTGTATGTAGCTACGTACAAATTTTACGTAATTACGCACGATATTATGCTTTACAATGTATTTATTTGTGCACAAGCATCGTAAGTTTATAGACGTACACAACAATGTATTAAAAGAACATAGCCCAGGAGTGTGTACCCCATTCCACAAATACTACGGTAAAATCCGTTTAGTTTGATTACGGGACAGCCGTATCTTAAAAATACGGTGTTTTCCGTGACCAATTACGTAGTTAAGTTTCTTCAAACTTCGAAAAAAGTTAAATTAAAGGCAGTACGGCCATACGTACTACGGACGTCCCGTTCCCACTAAAAACAGTCCAGACCTGGTAAAAAATTAACGGGAAAAACCGTAGAAATTACCGTGGAAATTTTTAGCAGTGTTAGAGTACAAAGGATTTGGGACCTTTGTGATACAAATAAATTCTTCATATTACAAAGGGCTCCAGTTTGTATTTCAAAGAACACGCTATTGTTCCCAAACCAATATTGTTTGTAATATGAAGAAAATCAGTTTGTAATATGATGGTTCCAGATCCTTTGTACGTTACAAACCGAATCCTTTGTCATATGAAGAACATCCTTTGTAAGGAACGAACAGTGAAATTTATCGTAAATTTATACAAAGATGAATTTCTCACCGTGCCGGGGCGTGCGTCCGCGTGCGCGTGCGGGGGCGGGGCCAGCTTGCGCACGGGGTACTCGTCCGCGCCGCGCCCCGTGTTGGCCGCGTACATGCCCCGCAGCACGGCCAGCGCCTCCTCCAGCCGGCCCTGCGACACGAGGAACTTGGGCGTCTCCGGGAGGCGGAGCGCGAGCAGGGCGGCGAGCAGGGCGGGCGCGGCGAGCAGCGCCAGCAGGACGCGCCACGAGGTGAGCACGGCGCCGGCGAGCAGCGGCCAGCGCCAGGGCTGCGGCAGCACGAGCCACGCCAGCCCGGGCAGCAGCAGGTACGAGGCCGTCCAGCAGCCGCCCAGCAGCAGCGACAGCGGCGCGCGCACCCGCCCGCCCACGGACTCGCACAGGCTGAGCAGCGCCAGCGACGACGGCGCGCCGATTCTGCGGGCGGGTCACAAGGGGGCAATCGGCTTCAACTTCGGTGCCACACTGAAAACTGGGGAATGATGCATGTTATTACGAGAGGATAACGCGCGGTATCGTGCGGTTTTCGTAAAATATCGTTGAAGCAAACTTCTGAAATTTATTTTTGATGACAACATTAGATTCCTCGTAAAATTTCCGTTCGAACGAGCATAAATGTCATGGGGTTCCAACCAATAATTTACTGGGATATGATTCTTGTAAGTGTCTATTTTCGGGTTTGGAACCCCATGACATTTATGCTCGTTCGAACGGAAATTTTACGAGGAATCTAATGGTGTCATCAAAAATAAATTTCAGAAGTTTGCTTCAACGATATTTTACAAAAACCGCACGATACCGCGCGTTATCCTCTCGTGATAACATGCATCATTCCCCCGTTTTCAGTGCAGTGTTGCCAGAAAAGTAGGCAATAAGTAGCCCAAACACACAGGAGTACACGGGGAAAACGAGGTCTTGGTTTCCTAGCAGTTTTGGAAAAACTAAGCAGCTCTTATGGTGAAAATACACAAAGTTTTCGCCGGACCCGAGCCTTCCGGAGTCGCCGGTGGATGGTGCTAAAGTCGCCCAAAAGTCGCACGCTCTAGAATCGCCCAAAATCGCCGGGTTTTCAAACCAAAGTAGCCCAAGTTTGCGATTTTGCAACCAAAGGGACTCCGTTGCTTCTAGCAACACCAACACAAACGGTCAAGCGACAAACGACTCTGAGGAGAGAGGAGTGGCCCGGTTAAGTAGTGCCAACCGCAAAATCGCCCCACAATTCGCAAAAAAATTATCATGGAGCGAGAATCGCCCAAATCGCACGTCAGAGGATGAAAAAAGCCCAATTTGCGATATTACAAACGCAAAGTCGTCCAATCGGCGACTTGTCGCAAATCGACGTTTTCAGTCGCAATGCTGTCCCTTGAAGTAGCCCAATTTGCGATAAATCGCCCAATCTGGCAACGCCATGGCGCCTTACATGCGAACCCGCAACACTGCCACGCATTCAAACCCGGTACACTGCGAATCCAAGTGTGGAACATTCATACGCTAATTTGCGTAGAACAAAGTGTTCCACGCAAAGAAGCGTGGAACCCGGCAGTTCCACGCATGGAGGCGTGGAACCCGGCAGTTCCACGCTTAGAAGCGTGGAACACGGCAGTTCCACGCTTAGAAGCGTGGAACACAAAATGTTCACCCCAAAGAGGCGTGAACTAAGTATGTCTTAACATAATTGGAATTTCACGCATGGAAGCGTGAAACATTTTGTGTTCCACGCTTCCATGCGTGGAACTGCCGTGATCCAGGACTCCATGCGTGGACCTGCCGTGTTCCACGCTTCTTTGCGTGGAACAAAGTGTTCCACGCAACCTTGCGTATGAATGTTCCGCACTTCAAATTACAGTGTACACAGACCACGACCGATCGGAAACCGGCCGAAACACCAAGCTGCGCCGCTTACACCCGCCGCAATATGTCACAATTTTTTTAAATCCCTTAGCGATTTAAATCGCCGCGCCGCGCACTCACAGGAAGCCGTTGAGGAAGCGGAAGGCGACGAGGGCGGCGTAGCTCTGGGCGAACAGGGCGGAGCAGAGGGTGGCGGCCGCGTCGGCCAGCAGGGCCGTCACGATGACGGGCTTCCTGCCCAGCGCGTCGCCGAGCACGCCCCACACGAAGGCGGACGCCATGCCGCCGGCCATGAAGAGCGCGTTGGCCGCGCCCATCTCCGCCGAGCTGAGGCCGAGCTCGCAGCGCGCCGCGGGCAGGATGTAGGCGGCCAGCCCCCACTGCACGCCGCACGCCAGGTAGGTGGCGCCCGCCGCGCACATCGCGCGCGCCACGAAGCGACCGCTGCCTACGCGACACGCAAATTTTTTATTTTTAAAACAAGTAAATTTTCAAACAAAACACCAATTGTGTCAGAAAAATACAAGGAATACTCGATAAAAATGCGAGGATAAGACAAGGAATACTCGATAGAAATGCGAGGAAAAGACAAGAAAGAGTTCAAGGAATTTTCAAGGAAATACAAGAAAAATTCAGGAAAAATGTTCTGCATCACGCGTTTTGCTGAGAGTTGAAGGAAAATTTTTATAGGAAATACAAGGAAAATTAAGAAGAAAAAATTGTTGTTTTCCCTACGCGGTTTGCTCAGTGCACTTATCTGGAGCCCCGGCGTGGGCACTTACCTGTCGCATCCACGGCGGCCTCGATGTCCACGGCGGCCTCGATGTCCACGGCGCCGTCCTCCATGTCGGCCGCCTTGTCCCGGACACTGCCCGGGCTGCCTCGGCGGCTGCGAGCGGACCCGCTAACTGCCAAGATTATGACTCGGTGTACTATTTTGTTCGAGGGATTAAGATATCACCCACACGTGTCTAGGAAGAGGATTAGCCCTGCGTATAGAGCCAAGGCCGAGGGGTACGGCGCACTGAAAGTGAAAGTATGTGCACGACTTGCGCATTGTCTTCGATCTCGGATTCTGGCCGACCGTGGCTTGTTGGCAAGGTAGCCAAATTGTATTTTAAACAAGCTGCACCTTCGGTGCAAATCCGAGAACTTTCATTCTGAGACACGCACTTTACCGCGGAGCGGGGCCACACATTCCCTCTCCCCATGCTGACTTGCCGAAGATACGAGGGTCTGGCACGTGCAAGGCACGTGCAGCTGCCACACTATTAATTTGAAGTGCTCAGTCATTGAACGCCAGGGCGTACAAGGATCGTACGCCACACTGCAAAAAATACAGGCTGTGGTACGTAGCTTGCTACGGAAACCGCACCCACTAAAAATACTGGTTTTCTCGATCAAGTGCGGTTGTTTTCCGTCTCTTATTTCGTACCTCATAGGGCCTGGTAAAGGAAAAGGGTACGGAAAGCCGTTACAGGCACCGTACCTGAAACGGAGAGTTCCGGCTTAAAATAAACGGTAACATTTCCGCACACTTTCAACAGTTTCATTAACATGGGCTCTAAGAGGGATAGGCAACAGAAGCCGGGTTCGGAACGGTTCTTTTCCGTATGCGGGACCGTTATTTTTTCTTTTTTACAGTGAAGAGGCGCACACCACGCAAAATAACTGCATCCCTGGCGTACGATAACGCAGCACACACTGTAAAAAAAGCTTGTTGGAGAACAACCTATTTTGTAACAACCATGTTGTTGACGAAAAACCATGCTGTTCAAGAACAACAAAGGTTGTTGAGAAACAACAATGATTGTTTTCTAAGGAAAACAAGGACTTTATTGTTCCTGGACAACTATTGATGTCAATGGACCACTTCTGTTGTAGCTTTACAACATTTTTGCTGTCACTTGACAACACATGCTGTTACTGGACAGCTGACGTTGTTGCCAGCCAACAGCCGTTGTTGTTCTTCAAAACGAGTCCGTTAAAAACTTAACAACAATTTGCTGTTAATACACAGCATAAATTTTTACAGCGCACCCTTGGCGCCCGTCTGTCCCATTCTCTGAAGGTTTGCTGTCACTGCGTACGCCGAAGGTGTGCTGTCATCGTACGCCCGGCGTACAGTTTTGCGACGTGTAAGCCTCTGGCGTACGATCACTGTACGCCTTGGCGTACAATTACTGAGCACCGGTAGAGGTTGGTCCAGGGGGTATAACTTCCAAAGTGCGATGGTCATACCCCCTGGCCAGACCTCTGCCGGTTGTGGCTATGACCATCACGCTATACTAATTTTTTCTAAAAGTACGCGCTCAGCATACAGGCCAAAGGCCTGCTAGTTGCCAACAAAGTAGACAATAAGTAGCTCAATTACAGGGAGGTGAAGTGGGCTGTATCGGCGCCTGCCTACTAGGCCACACCTTTACACTGGTGCGTGTATGCTGCCTAGTATGCAGGCGCCGATGCAGCCCACCTTACTCCACTGTGTTTGGGCTGCTTATTGCCTATTTTCTCTGGCAAAACTTCCTGCCTGGATATACTGTTAGTTTCGGGTGCTCAGAAATTGTACGCCAAGGCGTACAGTGATCGTTCGCCAGAGGCTTACACGTCGCAAAACTGTACGCCGGACAGCACACCTTCTGCGTACAGTGACAGCACACCCTCCTCATACAATGGAACAGGCGGACGCCAAGGGTGTGCTGTCATCGTGCGCCAGGGGTGCAGTTTTGCGTGGTGTGCGCCTCAGGCGTACGATCACTGTACACTCTAAATGACTACGGACATTTTTGTAACTAGCACTGAACGTTTTTGTACGTCACTAACCTGGATACAATTTTGACCTCTGAATTGTCTGCCGTTAGTTACGATTTATCGTAAATTGTAACTGTACCGACACACAATATTGTATCGTATTAAGTGACGTACAAAAACGTTCAGAGCTAGTAACAAAAATGTCCATAGTCATTTAGAGTGTACGCCTTGGCGTACAATTTCTGGGCACCCGGAATTAACATACGCTAAATTCTTATGAACATTTTTTTAACTCAATCATACATAGTTATGCACTTCTACGTACATGCTGTTCTTCCGTATACATTTTGTTCATAATTACAAACAAATGAGTCAAATTGTGCATAATTACTAACAAAATTATGCATAGTTATGCATTGAAATTATGCGCAACAGCAGCATGCACACAGAAGTTCATAAGAATTTAGCGTGTAGTTGTGTGGTCATGTTGGGTGCTCAGAAATTACGCCTGCAGGCGTGTTGCAGGGGTCGGTGGGCGCGTGCGCGCTGTGGCTGGTTCGGCTGCTGGCGGACGTGGCCCTGGCGGCCGGGCCCGCGGCGCGCCGCATGCCGCTGCGCCACGTCCTGGGCATCTACTCGTGCACCGCTGCCGTGCTGTTCTACCGGTGGCGCAGCCGCGCCGCCTGCCGCTCCCTCGCCCCCATGCTGGCCGTGGCGGCGGAGCTCGAGGCCCGAGGGGCGCCAGAGACCAAGGTACTTCACTAAGACAATGATTCACTTGTGAGCTGACAAAGAGACCCAAGTCAAAATAAATAAAAATAAAATAAAAAAATAAACATATACGACAAAACAAGAAAAAAAAAGAAAAAAAACTTTTTTGTTTGAAGGTATTTTGGCAAAAGAACTATATATATTATTAAACTAGACGAAAAATAAGTTGACTATATTTTTTTTGGACTTCTCTGTAAACGCTGTGGCAACTTTTGATGCCAGTATATTGGCGTCCTTTTGTGAACGCCAAATTTTGGCGTCCTTCTAAAAGGATGCCGATTTTTGGCATTTTTTAACTCTAAAAAATTGGCGTTCTTTACAGAACGCCAAATTTTGGCCTTTTTTAACGCCAAAAATTGGCGTCCTTCAAAGAACGCCAATTTTTTGGCGTTAAAAAATGCCAAAAATCGGCATCCTTTTAGAAGGACGCCAAAATTTGGCGTTCAAAAAAGGACGCCAATATTTTGGCATCAAAAGTTGCCACAGTGTTTACAGTGTTGTGTCCCATTGTCAGATCACCAGTGAATTAGTCGTAGGATGAAGGGAAACTTTTCCACGAAGTGCAGTTGTAAAATTACACTTGCAAACCGTAAAATTACAATCCCCAATCGGCTTGAAATTCATTCACGAGCAAAAACGGTCCGCCGTAAATTTACAACATATTTCGTAAGTCGTCATTTACAAAATTTATCGTAAATCTACAAAGATTTCTTTCAAAGTGTTTGTGGCAACCGAAAAAGAATCATGGTTGAGACATCACTGTTATCACCCAGAAAAATCGTTTCTTGTTCCAAGTACATGCCCCAGATCATAACATTGTCCTCGATCAATTTTACTCTTGATACCAAAGGTAATTTGCTGAGGGTACGATCAGTAGGGTGTTCCAAAAAAAAAAGTTTTCTGGGACTCAACCGTTTTTTGAAAGTTTATTCGATTACGAATCGATTGGTACAAACCCGAGCGTTCTCCGACCTCGGGAACAGGGCGCGCATCACCGATAAAGATTTCGGCCTCGCAGTGCGGTTGCGGTGGTATGGGCGCGCGGGTCGCTGCTAACGCGCCGCTCGGTGGTGCCCGGGGTTCATGTTTACACCATATGTTCGTTAAAGGGTCCGTCTTCGAATGCCGCTTGTCCGACTGCGCTGCGACGCTTCGTTCGGTCTGTAGAGCGAGAAGGCCTCGGCGAGGGGCCTAACTACCATGGAGGAGATCGGTGTGTGGTAGAGGGTATTTTTCGCAGCAGAATTCTCGCTAGGGGTCGCCTGTTGTAGGCCCATTCCGCCGTGCCAAGTTTCCGCACCGGCAAACCTACAAAAAACGGCACGCAATTGCGTCTCATAGCCCAGGACTGACCTGACGCTGTTTGAACTGCGCGCGCTAACTCAGCCGGCGGCCGGTAGGGGGAAGCAGCGTCCACGTAAACGACTGCCGGAGGGTTAAATTTAGTTGAGTTTCAAGTGATATAATTCCTTCTAAACTCGAAACCTAACATAATATCCGTATTCACGCCATCCGGAACTAAATTAACTGTGTGCTTCGGCGGGGAGGGTCCCCCAACCGTCCACCCGGCCGAGCCGGCACCAGTAAGCGCGCGCTGTTCAAACAGCGTCATGTCAGTGCAGGGCGAAGAGACGCGATTGCATGCCGATTTTTGTTGGTTTGCCGGTGCGGAAACTTGGCACGGCGGAATGGGCCTACAACAGGGGACCCCTAGCGAGAATTCTACTGCGAAAAATACCCTCCACCACTCGCCGATCTCCTCCATGGTAGTTAGGCCCCTCGTCGAAGCCTTCTCGCTCTACTACCCGAACGCAGCGTCGCAGCGCAGTCGGAGAAGCGGCATTCGAAGGAGGACCCTTTAACGAACATATTGTGTAAAAATGAAGCCCAAGCACCACCGAGCGGCGCGTCGGCAGCGACCCGCGCGCGCATACCACCGCAACCGCACTGCGAGGCCGAAATCTTTATCGGTGATGCGCGCCCTGTTCCCGAGGTCGGAGAACGCTCGGGTTTGTACCAATCGATTCGTAATCGAATAAACTTTCAAAAAACGGTTGAGTCCCATAAATTCAAGACATGACCCTACATTTTGGAACACCCTAACGATCAGTTCGGTACAAAGAGCAACCGCATGTTTCAGAGCCCAATGCCTCTTTGCACTTTCTTTGACTCCGAGTTTTGTAAGGTTCGCCATATTCATTCCGCAGTAGGTGCAAAATCTATAGGTGTCGTATTCAGCAGTACGCTTTTGCGGAAGCGTACGAAGCCCCATGCCTTGCTTCCCAGTGGATGTCGACTCTGCTTGCGTAACTGGATCCTCTCCAGAGCAGCATTCCTGTACCAAAGAATGGGAACCCATATCAGTCAGTACACCAAATACCAAAAGGGCTGTCAAATTCTTGGTTCTGCTCAGTGTAAACAAGCAGGCCCGCCCTACCGCCAAACGTCGTTGCCAGCTCCGCTTCGCTACGCTGGCAACTCCGTTCGGCAGGGGCTTGCCTGCTTACCTGCCGGCGGCGTTCGGTCAGCCTTCGGCCCGACCCAAAAGCCTCAAAGCGTCTTCTTCACTTTAAATTTATCGGGCCTTCGGCCCGAACTGGCATTCCCTTTGGTAATATTAAAAGTTTGTAACGGTGAACCACCGTAACTACAGCCCTCCCTTCTGCTTTGAAAACGCGCTGCTAGTATAGGAATTATAGAGCCGTGTTTTCAAAACGGGCACTACTTACGTACAACTCTCAAAAGCATAGTGTTTTCAGTTATTTCGGTCGTCCATAGGGCTTTAGTGCCAAAACTGTAAGAGATAGAGCGAAACGGACGAAATTTTGGCCCAGAGGGTCGCAAAATGACGCAAAACCCATGACACGATACCCAACGTGATGTTTTCGGATATTTCGCTCGTCGACGTGGCTGTAGCGCCGAAACGGTAAGAGATAGAGCGAAACGGACGAAATTTTGGCCCGGAAGATCGCAAAATGACGCAAAACCCATGACACGATACCCAACGTGATGTTTTCGGATATTTCGCTCGTCGACGTGGCTGTAGCGCCGAAACGGTAAGAGATAGAGCGAAACCGACGAAATTTTGGCCCATAGGGCCCTCACTCGACGAGATACCCCTTAGAAAACCATAAAAGTTTATTAAAAATATTTTTATTTTTCAGTTCTGCAAAACTTTAAAAATTTTTTTCAGTGCCTTAATGAGGGTTGGCAGGATTTGCACCAGGCGTTTCGGTGTCCAAGAGTGACCCTTAAGATACCCTAAAAATTTCAACTCTCTAGCTCAACTCCTTCGAGTGGAACAGCACGGTAAAAACTTCGTCCAGGTTTTCAAGCAGCCATTCCTGTTTCTCAAGCAGATTTGGAAAAACCAAGCAACCCCGATTTGGCTGCTTGGAATTCTGGACATTTTTCAAGCAAGTCGGCTTTGAAACAAGTACGGCGTCCTGCGAATCAGGATGGCCGGCCGAGCTGTCTTGCTTTCCAAGCAGGCCGCCTCGGTCTGCTTGGAAAGCAAAGAAATTTGCTTGAAAACCCGGCAGTTGGCGGCGGCGCCGCTCGACGTCAAGCAAGACGCCTGCTGAGCCCGGGTAGGCAGCCCAGGCGGGTTTCCAAGACAGCCGCCGCCAACTGCCGGGTTTTCAAGCAAATTTCTTTGCTTTCCAAGCAGCCCGAGGCGGCCTGCTTGGAAAGCAAGACAGCTCAGCCGGCCGTCCTGATTCGCAGGACGCCGTACTTGTTTCAAAGCCGACTTGCTTGAAAAATGTCCAGAATTCCAAGCAGCCAAATCGGGGTTGCTTGGTTTTTCCAAATCTGCTTGAAAAACAGGAATGGCTGCTTGATAACCTGGACGAAGTTTTTACCGTGAGACAGACAGACAGACAAACAAACAAACAAACAGACAGACAGACAAACAAACAGACAGACAAACAAACAGACAGACAGACACCAGATCGATTGCATAAGCCCGCTCTGAAGCTTTTTCAAAGCAGAAGGGCGGGCTAAAATTGAGAGACCGATACGGTGCAAGGTACGGTGCACCGTACCTGGGAAATTGAAATATGATACGGTGCACAGAGTACGGAGAGGCCGTACCCACTGATTTTTTACATCGGAGCCGTGAAACGGCTTCACCGTACCGTACCCACTAAAAGCGGTACGGAAGAACCGTTTTCGAGCACCGTAGCATTCAAACCGAGGTACGGTTGACCGTACTTAGCACCGTATCAAGTACGGTAGCCAGCGGAAAGTAATTAGCAGTTGCTAACCGTCATCTCGCCGTTATTATTTTTTACATTGCTCTTGGGTCTGTTGCTGTTCCTGTTTGTACATGGTACAAACATGCATAAGGGCACGTTGAACATTCATCCTTTGCTCCTCAACCTCATCCTCACTAAGGGAGTAAGTGCGTAATGTAAAAGATCTACCAGAGGGCTTGCCATCATGCCATCTTATACAGGAATAATTGGTTGTTGCACATTTCTGTAGATCTTCATATGAAAGGGGTTGTGATATGCCCTTCAAATACAACACTTGATACTTATTGAATGCTCTGGCTGCTTCTTTTTGAAATTTGAGGAAGACCACACCTTTCTCCTCATCAGTGGTAGCGGGTAAGTACTTCATGCTGGGACTGAAATCAGATCACATACATTACTACAGAGAAGATACTGTGGAGCATGTTGTACAGCAGCCAACATACCAGATGTCAAAGAATAAGCAGGCAGGGATTATCTTGTAGTTCGCATTATTCAGTGCATTATACACACTGTCCACCGTATCCAAGTGTGTGACAAATGACTTTGCCGACACCTGCATATGTTCTGCATTATTTGTTTGCTGAGCGCAGCAGAGCACTCTGTTGGGGATTTGGGACGACATAGTTGTGACAATTCAAATTTAATCGTAATACTCAACCATTACATTCTTATGGCTGTCTGTCCGCGGTGGTGGCGGGGTGAGACGAGGGGTCCACCTCTCTGGTAATCATGTGTACACTTTGTCAGGCAATCACTGGTAATCACATCTCCGTAATTCCTCTTTTCGTTGTTTCCCACGATATTTTGGATTTTGCCTGATGAAAACGTGCAAAAAATGACAGAAATTTCAAAGCCTCTTCAAAAATTTCACTGAGAACTGTTGGTAATCACTGGTAATCGGTAATCGTGTGTACTCTCCTGAACCGAGTGATGGACTCCTCGGGGTGAGAGCAGCCCGCTGTTCCAACTGTCCTGTCCCTGTCCGCCCGCAGGCCCAGCTGGCCGGGAGCGCGCGCCGCCTGCACTGGGTCGCGCTGTTCTACTACACGCTGGGCGTCACGCAGGTCATGGGCATCACTGAGAGCATCTTCAGCGGCGCGGACTCGGCGGTGTCGCGCCTGCTGCTCCACGCGCCGCACGGACAGCTGCTCTGCACGCTGCTCAACCTCGCACACGTACTGTGTGGATAGGGCGGGGCGGGGGAGAGTGCACTGTAAATACCAGGGCGAGGATCCTCGCCCTCAGGAGAGCGAGAAATTTTCCCTCTATCTTTGAGAGCGAGGTGTGGTTTTCTCGCTAGCCCTATTTGAGCGAGGATTGGGAAACCTCACCCTTCTTGAGTAAGGATTTTCAACCTCAATCTCACTCAATTTGAGTCATGTTGCAGATTCTTTCTCAATAAGAGCGAGGTTCCTGCAGACTCACTGAAATGGGGCAAAGGAAAAAAATCTCGCTCTTTTTAAATCAGACATATTACTCTAGCATTTGCAGTGTGGGGTGGGGTGGGGAGGGGTGCGAATAACCCTCAGCACTGTGAAAAAGATCTTTGTAGGTTTACGATAAATTCTGTAAATTACGATTTACGAAATATGCTGTAAATTTACGACGGACCTTTTTTGCTCGTGAATAAATTTCAAGCCGACGCCGACATGGAGTGCTTGTGAGGCTACGAGTTGCAATTGTAATTTTGCAATTCGTGAAAATTTTTCTCGTAAACCTACGACTATTTTTCACTGTGAGCCGTTGCCAGAAAAGTAGACAATAAGTAGCCTACACACCAGGGTTGGCATAGAGTATTAAATGGGGCCAAATTGAGCCAAATTTTGCCAAATGCAATATACCTGGGGACACCTCATGACCTCCAAGAGGACTTCATAAATTCGCAGTTGATAGCGTCGTGAGTTTCAGCCAGGTTAGACGCTGATTGAAGCGCAGGACGCCGCGCAGTGGAGAGAAGGGGAATATTATTTGACGAAATAAAAAAAAAAGAAAAATTTAATTTAATACTCTATGCCAACCCTGCAACACACTAAACACTTATGCATAACGTTCTGCATGGTTATGCAGCAGAACGTGCAACCATAGTTATGCACATCGTTGCGTCCATAACTATGCACGAAATTGTGCATTCATATGCACAAATGTTTAAAAAAATAAGCATAGTTATGCATAAAAGTTGTGCATCACTATGGTTGCACGTATTCCTGCAGCTTATATGCACAGCAAAATGCATAAGGGTTTAGTGTGTAGACACAATCACTGTAAGAAAATGTCGTACAGGGTACGGGAAAATTTTCCATGGAAGATGTCGTACAATGACAATCCTAGATTGTAATTGTACAAGCACTGCGTATCGACTTGGAATCGAATGACGATCAAGAGTGGGAGGTTGGACATGTACGACTCATTTTGTAAATGGTAAATTACAAAAAATATCGTACATGCACGGAAATATTTTTCACAGTGATGGAGTAAAGCGGGGTGCACCTGACTACTAGGCAACACCTCGGCACTGCGGTGCGTGCACGTTGCCTAGTACGCAGGCGCAGGTGCAGCCCGCTTTACTCCACTGTGACAGGGCTACTTACTGCCTATATTTCTGGCAACACAAGTTGCGATCTGAAAAGTTCGGCTCAACTTCTGGAACCCGACGACACTAGCAGCGAGTGCCGGCGAACAGCTAGCGGCGCCATTTTCTCATGGCGCTATCTCTCATTTTGGAGTTGTACCTGTCCAGGACATAGGAGGCGAGCTGTAAGGGCATAGAACGCCTTAGGCGTCGTGTCCATGTACACCGCGTCATAACTCCAGAAAATTAATATTTGCACACTGTAAAAAATGAGGGACCAATACGGTGCCAGGTACGCTGCACCGTACCTGGGAAATTGAAATATGATACGGCGCACAGAGTACGGAGAGACCGTACCCACTGATTTTACACTACGAAGCCGTGAAACGGCTTCACCGTACCCAGTAAAAGCGGTACGGAAGAACCGTTATCGAGCTCCGTAGCACTAAAACCGAGGTACGGTTAACCGTACTTAGCACCGTATCAAGTACGGTAACCAGCGGAAATTAATTAGCGGTTGCTAACCGTCATCTCGTCGTTATTATTTTTTACAGTGCACTAGAAAAATTTGACAGTTTTAAAAATAATTTTATTTTTAGAAAAGTAACATTTTCCCTGCCTCATTTTATTTTTGTGTGGATGGACAGGTGCTGGCACTGTTCTGCGGCCTGTTCTCGTACTACACCATGCTGCCCGTGCTGTTCGCCATGTTCGGCTCGTGCTCGGCGCTGTTCCTCGCGCTGGGCGGCGAGTGCGCGCGCGCCGAGCACGCCGGGCGCGGCGGGGTGACCCGCCTCGCCGCCCAGCACGCCCGCCTCACGCTGGCCGCCCAGCGCGCCCGCCTCCTGTTCGCCGACCTGTTCCCCCACATCGTGTTCGCGCTGCTGGTGCTGCCGCTGCTCGGCACCGTCGAGCTGCTCGTCGCCCGCAAGGACGTGGACAGCGTCACCGTCGCCACCTTCGCCGCCATCGCCACCATCTTCGCGCCCATCTGCCTCGCAGGTGAAGCCGCTACAGATCCCAGGAACACTGTTAAAAAAGGCCGCAAATTAACAGCAAATTCATTGTCAATTTGTAAAGCGACAAGTTCTGTTGTACACCAACATAACTTGTAAGTCAACAACGATGTTGTCAAGTAACATCAAAAGTTGTCCACCAACAACGAAAAGTGTCAAGTAACATTAAAAAAAGTTGTTCAGTTAAAGTGGTTCGGGAACAACAAAAGTTTTTCAGGAACCACACAAAAGTTGTCCAGAAACAAGAATTTTTTGAATGGTGTGAGACAGTCTCACACCATTTGGTGCAAGGCCAAAACGTCTCACACCATTTTGCTCGATTTTTGTGGTGAATTAAAAATGTTTGCATTGTTTCTTATATTTATATTGTTGCGTACCCCGTGGGTTTGCTTTCACTAGGAGGCAAGGGCGGTGCTGAGAGAAACAAGGGGTAGCGTGAACCAGGTATTTATTGGTCAATCTTAGTACACTCTAGCTTCGCTGTCATCAGGTGCGTCCAACTCCTAGCATGGTCAGAACAGAACTGCCGAGTTCGGCCCGCGGCTGGGGCTCGCGGCCGTCGAGCTGCTCTCGAATCTCCCGCCGGCTGGCGGGTCGTGGAGGGGGGGAGCCTGGCCCTGACGGCTAGCAGCCGACCGGGCGCGGCCCTCCCGAGCCAAGCGAGCGCTCACGCCTCACGCAGGCCGTGCCTGGTGGTAAGGGACAGCGCGCAGCAGACGACCGAGTCGTCTGCTAGCCTATGTGGAGTTGAACAACGACGAGACTTACCGCGATAAAATCGCGCTTCACAACACTACCCCGGCCTCTCTCTGAGAAAGTCCGCGCCGCGCGGGCTGCCAAATGAGTAGTGAGAAAAAGTTTGGGTGGTTCCCCTCCTTAGAAGCGTGACGGACACTGGAAAACCTTACTAAAACCAGCATCGGAACCAAGGCGCAGGTTATGTTGACCAGTCGGACTAGCCTAGCTTGTATGATCTTTAGCTTTTAGTTGTGATCATAATTTACTTCAGGATGCAAAGAGATTCAATATAGGTTCAATATTCAATAATAATACTTCAGATTACAAGAGTATCAGTACCGGAAGACCAGTTTTATTCCTTTTATTCTTACACTCTCCACAGCCTTCCATACATCTCTTTTTTTTTTTCTTCACTGTTGTTATAGAATTATAAAAGTAAACAACAAGAGTACAGACGTGTAAAAAAATAAAATACAAATAGCAAGGAAGGGACGAATATAAATGATTAGTAAACATAACGATAATATTCTTAAAGTTAAGGTTATTTGGCATGGATTACAAATGGCATGGATTACAAATCACATACTTAAGACAATTACAGGTCAAAAATATAGGCAGGAATATCAAAGGGATCAATGTCCTGATCATCAACATCATAAGGCATTTGGAGTACAAATTGAGGCTCAGGGACATCTGTGTCCTCTTCTGGGACCACGTCAGTGACAACATCTTGGGCAGGTCCTGTCCTAGTTCTAGGTACAACCAGAGACATGTGAGATTCATTTCTTCGGACTACACGACCTCGATGATTCCGCACAAAGTAGGAACGGGGCTTATCACATACTCCCACAACAGTTCCAGGCTCCCATGTAGCATCATGACGGATACGCACATTAACAACATCAACTGGTTGAAAAGTTTTCACCTGAAGATTGACTCGCCTATCATGGGCTAGCTTCACTTGAGCTTGCAATGCAATCATTTTTTCATGAACTTCCTGATGAACAAGTTTTGGTTGTAATAGTTCAGGCAGAACAGGTACATCAGTTTTAATCTGATGAGACAAATGGATTTGAGCTGGGGATACATTGAGATTAGACAGAGGAGTTGCCCTATACTCCCTCAGCAGGATCCTGTAATTAACATTAAGATGACAACTCTTCTTCAAAATATCTTTGGCAATTCCTACATACTTCTCTGCAAACCCATTACTTTTGGCATAAGTTGGACCAGATGTCACAACAGAAAATCTACCTTTGGCAAACACTTTAAACTCATAAGAGTCAAGAGGATTATTATCACAGTACAAGGTTTGAGGAAATCCATTGTCTGCAAATGTAGTTAAAAACACATCAATGACAGAGCATGTTGACTTATCTTTTAGTGGTTCAATAATAAGCCATTTGGAAAACAAGTCAGCAACAACAAGATAGGACACACCACCGTTCTCAGCTGTAGCAGCTCCAATAGCTTGCCAGGGCTGATTAGGAATCTCATGTTGTAGTAATTCCACTGGGGGCTTACGTCTAGCAAATTTGTTGCAAGTTTCACAAGAGTCAACAAAATTGGCAATATCACTACGGTAATTAGGCCAGTACAAGGATTGCTGGGCCCGACTTACTGTTTTAGGAACACCAGAATGACCAGCATGGAGTTTTTCTAACATAGTAGAACGTAGAGCCAGTGGCACAACAATTCTTGAGTCCAATATGAGGATTCCATCTTCTTCATGCAAGGACACTTTATGAGACCAATAAGGACGGACATCTACAGGAACCTTAGTTATTTGAGCTGGCCAACCATCCTGGATATACTTTATGACACTACTTAAGGTGACATCTTTAACAGTTGCTTCTCTAGTACATTCTAAGTTAGTTTTAGTGACAGGACAGTTAGCAGTTACACAGTGAATTACCTCTATCATTTGGGGATCCTCAGGTTCTGTCTCATTCAGATAGGACCTAGACAGTTGATCAGCAACATACATCAGCGGACCTGGTTGATAGACTAAATATATATCATACTTCTGCAACTTCAGTCGAAGACGTTTCAGTCGATCAGACCCTATGCTAGAGAGAGGTTTAGACATAATGGCCACAAGTGGTTTATGATCAGTAAGACACAATACAGAAACATAAACATAGTTATGAAACTTCTTGAATGCAAAGACCACTGCTAGCAACTCTTTTTCAGACATAGAGTAATTAACTTCACTTGAATTCATACCTCTTGAAGCCAATGGAACTGGGTGATCTTGCAGTAAACATGCACCCAGACCATCTTTACAAGCATCAGCATGGACATAAACTGGTTTTGATACATCATAACATGCTAGTACAGTAACATCAGCCAGAGCTTGTTTCAGTTGCTGATAGGCAGCCTCATGTTTAGGAAAGCCAAATCCACTGGGATTTAGCCTTCAGTAGTGGACGGAATGGAGAGATGAGGCTAGACATGTGAGGAATGTACATTCTTAGATACCCAAACATAGCCAATGCTCGCTTCAGTTCTTTATGGGTGGTGGGAGATTTCATTCCCAGTAGAGCACGGACTCTTTCAGCATCAGGCATATGACCTGCCTCAGAGAACAGAAGACCCACATACCGAATTTCCTGTTGCTTATACTGCAATTTAGAAGGATTAAATTTGACACTATTTTCTCGAGCTGCTGTTAGCACCTGCTTCATTATGGCATCATGCTCTTCTTCAGATGAAGCAGCTAAACAAAGGTCATCAAAATATACAGTCACCCCTGGTATGCTTCCAAATATCAAGTCATTTCGCGTTTGAAATTCTTCAGGTGCTGTTTTGACTCCAAACGGAAGACGCAAAAACTGATATACACCAAAGCTAGTCACAAAGCAACATTTGTCAGCAGAAGCGTGATCCAGCTCAACATGGTAAAAACCATCTTTCAGGTCAAGAACAGAAAACTATGACTTATTACTCATCTGCAGCAAAATATCTTCTAGAGTTTTAATTTCATGTGAAGATCTTTTCAGAATTTTGTTTAACTCACATGGGTCCAGACAAACTCGGATATCACCATTTGGTTTTTCAGTGATCACTAGATTACTGATCATCATATCAGGTGATATTTCATCCACTTTCTTCACTATCCCAGATGCTTCATGCTTGTCAAGAAGTGATTTCAGTCGATCTCTGACAGCAAAAGGTATACGATGAGGCGGTGAGTTCTTCAGCTTAGCCCCAGGCTCAATTACAAAAGAGTATTGACCTGGAAAATGTGCAATTCCTGAGAAGACATCATTATTGGCAGCAATAAATTCAGACTTAATATTACAGGATTCAGTCTTAATTTCAGCCATATGCACATTGTGTAGTAGTTTTACTAGGCCTAGTTGTAAGCATGACTTGGCACCAATGATAGGAGTGGCATTACCTTCAGATACAACAAATTCAATAGAATGCATGACAGAGTTTACCACAATACTAAAGGTAACATAACCTAGACATTTAATGGGCGGAATGGTGTTAAAAGGGTCATACACTTTCAGGTACACATTAGCAGACCTTATTTTTTCTTGACCACCACGGTCTATTACAGCTTTCAGAGGTAGGATGTTGACATCAGCTCCAGGATCTAACTTGAAGTCCAAGTCCAAGTTTTGAAGAGTAAGGGTAACCCACCAGCCAGATCTAGGTTGTCCAGCACTGGGCTTCTCTTCTTCCACGTTGTCAACATAAAAATACACTGTAAATTGAGGAGAATGAATTCTGACTCAAAACAAGCGACATATTTTAATAATGCTCAAAAAGGGCGACATGGATTTGAGATGCTCCTACAGAGCGATGTTTCTTTAGCTCACTCCATCTGAGTCATCTGAAGTCGCTCAGCTTGAGCGATATAATGTAATCTTTCTCCAAGGGAGCGATACAGTTGCGAAAAGAATAGAATGCATGCTCTAATCGAGCGAGATAAAACAATCTTGCTCCTGGGAGAGCATTAAAATTTGGGTCAAAAACTCGCTCCTCTGGGAGCGAGAATGCTGACTCCTCAATTTACAGTGTATTCTTCTAACTTGTCATCAGTCACCTGGAGTTCATTCACAGATGGTACAAATGGCGGAGCAGTGGGATTAATGGGTGGAGATGGTACCACAGCTCGACACACAGTTTCCAGATGATTACGAGACTTGCACTTCTCACAAGTATGACCGTACGCAGGGCATTTCTTGTATTCATGTAGAGTACCACACCTACCACACTTGCGAGTGAAGTTGTTAGTTCTTCGACCCTTGTCTTTTTGTTTGTTATCATTTGAAGCAGGAGACGCAGGTGGTTTGGGACTGGAGTCCACTGCATTGACAGCCATTACTTCTGGTCGAGCTCGTTGCATAGCAGTACTTTGTTGAGCAACTCGTTCAGCTGACCTGCATTTTTGAACTGCAAATTCCAGCGTCAGACTTCTCATCTCAAGCAAGACAGTTCGCAACTCTTCATCTGTAACACCTTTAACAATACAGTCACGGATCTGTTTCTCTTTTTCTAACTTAGATTCAAAGTTACAAGTTGCAGCTTTTTCACACAGATCTTCATAAAAATTTTGAAAGGGTTCACCTGGCTTCTGAGTTCTAGTGTGAAGGGCAAACCTTTCATATACTTCATTGTATTCATAGAGGTTACGACAGTACAATTCCAGCTCTTTATAGACCTTGTCATACCTCTTTTGATGATTTTCAGACAAAGCTTCTAGAATTTTGTCTTGCACCAAAATTACATCTTCTCCTGCTAGGTTAAAGAGGATGTCAATACGTTCTTCATCAGGGAGAACATTCAGTTTGGCCGTTTTGACATAGTTTTGATAGAGTTTTTGCCATTTGTCAAAATGAGCTCGTACATCACCTTTTAGTTTTAATACAGGAGGCGGATTGAGTTTTAAATGCTTCAGGTGGGCATCGCCAGACACTAGTTGACTAATTTCAATGGAGATTAAGATTCTTCCAAGACTGCGCCATGTATGATCTTTAGCTTTTAGTTGTGATCATAATTTACTTCAGGATGCAAAGAGATTCAATATTGGTTCAATATTCAATAATAATACTTCAGATTACAAGAGTATCAGTACCGGAAGTCCAGTTTTATTCCTTTTATTTTTACACTCTCCACAGCCTTCCATACATAGCTTGTGTTGTCAGCCGCTGACATAAACAAGCAGAACAAGTTAGAAAGTCGATCAAAAATCTGCCCTTTAAAATTGGCTCAAGAGAACTGATGAATTCTTCTCTGTAGCAAGAGGCAGGATAACTGGAGAACTTGCAGTGGCGACAGTTTCTTGATTCCGAAGTACAGTTGATCTCAGGCGGCAGGGACTTAACAGGCTCGGGCAAGGGTGGAGAGTAGATAACCAAATAGACCGCAGCTAAATCAGGGCTCAGCTGTAACATAATTCCATCTACGCAGTAGTTCCATTCCAACCCTAGTCTTTTCCCGTTAGTTGTGCTATCCCCTACAGACAAATTATTTTGGTAGGCTATTCGCCAACCAGACCCATCAGAAATTTAAGAAAGTTTCTAATGGCTTATTAATTTTACCACTAATAAAAGTACCAGTTAAAGTTCACATTAAAGTGGACTGTTAGAAAGACTTAACTTTATGGCATTTAAATGCTGTTCAGCAACGCAGTTCATTGTCAGCTAAATCCGGACCTGGGCCTCCAGCTCCAAGGCGAGGTGGGACCAACGCCAGCAGGCAAATAACCTCTCCCGTAGAGACTCAGGTAAATAAACCAACTGGGAGACCATGGCTCAAACAAAAAGAATAATTTTAGTGACAAGAGGTTTAAACCATAGTCCACCTGGTGGTAATGGACTATCCCTCACAAATTTAAAAATTATAGTCACCAAGTGACCATCCCGCAGTGATGAGCTACAGAGCACTGATTAATTATTTGTGATTAGTTTCTCTACTTTTGTTTTCAATCACTCAGTGATTTTCCACTCTTAGATCACCTGGTGATCTTCTCACTTCCCTCCCTCCCTTCTTTAAATTTCTTTTCGATGCAAACAAAGTTTAGCCTCGCTATAGAGAATTTTTTTTTATCAAACTAAATGTTTTAAGAGTGGAGTAGCGCAGAGATGCACATAATTTCAATCAGTCGCAATGGCAATGGGTAAAACATCACAGCAGAGGTACTGGTTGTACAAAAAGAATAAAAAAAATTATTTACATCTATTTACACGTTAACTGTCCAATATCCAAAGTCATAACCGGGGTTCAGGCGTGGTCAGGGTTTACTTCAGAGAAGTTCGTCCTCTTCATCACTGATGCTCAGGTTGAGCATGGCTTCTCCGGCTTCCAGAAGCTCCTCGGCGGCGCGGCGTTCTCCTGCCTCCGCGCCCGCAGGCGCAGCCCTTCTAGCGTCTCGCCCTTCCTGGCCTGGCAACGGGTTCACCGGGAGCACCGGGCGCGCCTCGCCCTGGCGACGCACGGGCCGCCTCGGCATTTGGTCGGGAGCAGCGGCCGCCGCGGCCGGCTCCTCGTTGTTGCCAGGCGCGGGCTCAGCGTGGGTAGCGGCGCGCGCTGCGCGCGCCGCAGCCCTTCGCTCAGGCCGCTTCTTTCTCGCCATTTACGCACTCAAATAAAAACAGGGCACAAAACACAGCACAAAAAGGAAACACAAAATCACACACACACAAAACACTTCACTGCACAGAAGGATACCGTCGCACTACACACTACACTATGACTGCTAAACAAGAAATTAAAGCCGTTGAGATAAGAGTGTCAGCTTCTGAGCGTCTCCTTTCACTGGGCCTGCGGCCGAAAGCTGTAAAAGAATGGGGGAGGAAGCTCTTTCGCCTATCCAATCCTTATTTCGGCCAGAGACCTGGCGGGAAAACCGTGGCGGTGGCGACCTGGTGGCCTGCCTGTTGCCAACGGCCTCTCAACTACCACCTCCTCCCTGCTTAACCGCTGCCACCAGTGTTGCGTACCCCGTGGGTTTGCTTTCACTAGGAGGCAAGGGCGGTGTTGAGAGAAACAAGGGGTAGCGTGAACCAGGTATTTATTCACTGGCAAAAATCCTGTACCCACTGTACCCGGACACGATGGTCAATGATTTGCCTGGTGGGACCGTACTGCCTGGGGTCCGGCGTTTTGGGGTACGGAGTACAGAAGTTCTGTTCAAAATCTGGGTACTGCACCGTTCGATACCGTACCCAAAATACCGTGACCCAGTCAGTACGGTCCCACCAGGCAAATGATTGACCATGACAGACCGTACTTTTTACTGTAATTTTTTCTGACAGTGTTGGTCAATCTTAGTACACTCTAGCTTCGCTGTGATCAGGTGCGTCCAACTCCTAGCATGGTCAGAACAGAACTGCCGAGTTCGGCCCGCGGCTGGGGCTCGCGGCCGTCGAGCCGCTCTCGAGTCTCCCGCCGGCTGGCGGGTCGTGGAGGGGGGAGCCTGGCCCTGACGGCTAGCAGCCGACCGGGCGCGGCCCTCCCGAGCCAAGCGAGCGCTCACGCAGGCCATGCCTGGTGGTAAGGGACAGCGCGCAGCAGACGACCGAGTCGTCTGCTAGCCTATGTCGAGTTGAACAACGACGAGACTTACCGCGATAAAATCGCGCTTCACAACACTATTTTTCGTCGAAAGAGCTTTCAAACGAGCTACCATGTGATGGGTCTGAAATCATTTTCTCTCCGGCCTTTGTCTTACTTGAAATAAACAAAGCGGCAGGTACTTCCGTCTGCTATCAGCCTCAGACCCATCACATGGTAGCTCGTTTGAAAGCTCTTTCAACAAAGAATATAAATTTAAGAAAAAATTCTAACATTTTTAATTCACCACAAAAATCGAGCTAAATGGTGTGAGACGTTTTGGCCTTGCACCAAATGGTGTGAGACTGTCTCACACTTGTATTTCCAGAGTGTTCACCAAACATTTTTGTTTTGCAAACAACTTGTGTTGTTCTCGAACAACCGAGCTGTTCTCGAACAACATGCCTGTTGGCCAATGTTACGATTTAAAAGGTTTTGGTTTGATTTAGCAGAATTGTCTGATTTTATCTGATGATAGGTAAAATAACAACACTTATTGTTCTGGCACACACCCAAGGCGGAAGTTTTTCTTTTTCTTTTTATTTTTCAAAAATCAGACAGTCACACTAACCAGCGGGTAGCAGCGGAGCGCTCGTGGCCGGCCCATGCGGTAGCGAGGGTGGTGGCGGCGCGTAGCGCGCGCTACCGCGCGCACTTTGAACTTCAAACCAAAGTTTCACCTAGTAGGAGGCGTCGGACACCCAAACATGCTCGCCGCCGATTGTAGCCCGTGAAAAGAGCTTTCTAACGCACCCCGTGTGATTACGATACGATAATCCTGGACCGAGTAATGAATAAAAACATCACACACAACGACACACACTGCAGATCAGGGTTTGAAAGCCGCGCCGCCACCATCCTCGCTACCGCATGGGCAAGCGCTCCGCTGCTACCCGCTGCACTAACATAGGTAATGGAACAATTTTGCTGGACATTGCCAACTCAAGCCATACTTACGTTCGTTTAGCCTTCTGCTCTCCAGTTGACAAATATTGGACATTTATAATCTTTGAGCGATGCAAATCCTTGACAAAATTATATTTAACATCAATATGTTTGAACTTTTTTGTCTCCAAAGCCTCCAGTGCATGTATGCATGGTTGGTTATCTTCAAATACTGGAATACAATCAGTCAAAGGTACACCTAGTTCACTTAACAATTGTTTAATCCACAATAACTCAGCAACACCAGTTGCTAATGCTACAAATTCTGCTTCAGTTGAAGATAAAGCTACTGAATTTTGCTTTCTGGTACCCCACAAAACTGGGTCTCCAAACATTTCTATTATGAAACCTGAAATTGATTTTCTACCAGGACTATTTGCAAAATCTGCATCATCATACAGAGCCAATGGATGACTGGAATTTCCTCTAAGCCAGATGCCCTAGTTGGGTGTTCCCTGCAAATATCTTAAAACTCTTTTTAAACTTTTCCATTGGATTAATGTGGCATTTGTTTGATAATGACTGAAGAGATTTACTGCAATACAAATACATCGTCTGGTGGACATACTGGCATACATTAACCTTCCAATTAATTCTCTGTAAGGTCTTTCTTTAACGATTGTAGGATCACTTAAATCAAGGCAGGTATTTGGCTGTAATGGAGTTTTAACTGATGAACTAGAGTCCATTTTGAATTTTTCAACAACTTTCTGCACATAATTTTTCTGAGAAATAAATAAGCCATGATTTGGCATCATAATCTTCATACATAGAAAGTACAAGCCATCACCTAATCAATTCGGATTTGAAGTGGGGACCTTCGATTCGATTCGCTTCGGAGGAAAAAAATGTGATTCGATTCGATTCGATTCGGGGAAATTTTTAGAAATTCGATTCGATTCGACTTTTGAAAAAGGCACTTCGCACACCACTACTTTGGATTCGTTCCACTTGTTGATTGTTTTGAATGCGTGATTTGAGCTGTTTGGGTGTTGCCTTGGTAACCTTCACCACGGCCTCCTCGATTCACCCATCCACGCCCAAGGCCGTAGGAACCAAACCCACGACCACGGCCTCCACGACTGTATCCAGAGCCACTGTATTGAAAGGATGAGCTTGCTCCATGGTCACCATGGTGGCTTCCTCCACGTCCTCTGTTAGGTTGTTGATATTTATCTTCAGAATATCCACGACCTCTTCCACCACGATAGCACCTTCTTCTGGCCTAAAACAATCTTTCTTGCGGTGCCCCACTCTTAAACAGTTGTGGCAAGGTTAACCAAACTGATTTTTATTATAAGGAGTGTACCTCTGTACTCCTCCCTTAGCAGAAAATGCTATATTTGGTGTCTTATTTGAAGATAACTTCTTCCCATCTCTCTTTTCAAAATCTTCAATTACTCCTCTTACAAAATTCATTGTTAATCTGCTAGGCTCAACTATTCCTAGTGCAGACTTGATTGATGCATAGTCTAATGGTAAAGCTTGAATAAATTAAAGTACAACATCTAAATCATTATACTTGGCACCAGTCATTCTGAGTTCTCTTACTAGTTTATCAAATTTAAGACAAAAACCCATGAATGTTTCTTCCTTTCGATTATACCTCAGTAGACTGTACTGGTTTGTCAGGTGCATTCTATTCGCAGCTGAAGTCTTCTCAAATCTATCATTTAATGTCTGCCAGATCTGAAAGCTTGTGTTTAGATCTGTAATTACTTCAATTTGGTCCTCATCGATATGGGATACCAGCACATTCTTACACACTGCATCTAGCCTTCGTAACTCGTTTCTTTCTTCTTCCTTTCTTTTCTTAACTTGTGTAGTATCACCAGGCCGATCACTTTCAACAAGAAGCAACGGTTCAAGTCCAATGCTAATAAATCTCAAGAGTTCACCTTTTGCTGCACTCAATTGTATTTCCATTCTATATTTCCAGTTTCCATAGTTCTTGCCATTGAATATAATGGGAGTCTGATATTCTTTAAAAAGCAAAAATAAGAACTTATTAGTTTGTAGCCTAACTGATGATGCCGAATCATTCGTAACAATACTAATTTTTTTTAAATGAATTGTGGAACATCCACAGGGTAGAACATCTACCCACAATTTATTATGAACATTCACAAAGTAGAACTTCTACCAATTTTTTTTTTTTAAACTGTGGAACTTCCACATTTATATTTTATTTTTGCTTTATTAGTAGAACATCTACTACTGGCCACTTTCCTTTTCTTGGGGAACTTCCCACAAGTTATCAAGTTCGAACTTCCAACGTTTTGTTTTAACTTTCAACCTTTTGGCTTGGAACATCCAAGTTATTTATTTATTTCATCATCAGTTAGAACTATATTTGGCCCTTTTTAAATAAAAATAAGATAATAAAGCTATGTGCTTGGCCACAATAACAGAGGGGGCCTGTGCACATAAGAATACTCACTTTCAACACTTCCACTTTTCACTTCCAAAATTTTAATTTCTTACTATCAACTTTGATATAGCAGGATGAAACTGGGCCAATAACCTGACGTTATTTCAGGTATGGTTTCAGGGGAGGCTACACTGAAAAAATGGCGGTTTTTGCCGTTGGGCAGGGGGCTTGCCTGCTTGGCCTGCCGGCGGCGTTCGGTCGGGCCTTCGGCTTTCGGCCCGACCCAAAAGCCCCAAAGCGTCTTCTTCGCTTTAAGATTATCGGGCCTTCGGCCCGAACTGGCATTTCCTTCAGAAATGAATAAAAACATCACACAAAACGACACACTCTGCAGATCAGGGTTTGAAAGCCGCGCTGAGCAGTGTGTGCGATGTTTTTATTCATAACTCGGCGTAGGATTATCGTATCGTAATCACACGGGGTGCGTTAGAAAGCTCTTTTCACGGGCTACAATCGGCGGCGAGCATGTTTGGGTGTCCGACGCCTCCTACTAGGTGAAACTTTGGATTGAAGTTCAAAGTGCGCGCGGCAGCGTGCGCTACGCGCCGCCACCACCCTCGCTACCGCATAGGCCGGCCACGAGCGCTTCGCTGCTATCCGCTGGTAGAACGCGGGCGCACATTTTTCACTCACAGGATATTACATGTTGCACTGACACTGTACTTACTCCATTGAGTTTCTCCTCCAGCGAACGATGAACAACTATCCAGCTTTCCTCTTCCTCCGAGGAAGACGAGGAGTCACCGTAGGCGGCCTTGATGAGATCCATTTCACTTCGTACTTCTACCAAAGCTCGAGACAGAGTGACGCTCTGGGCCGCTGCGCGGGCGGGCGAGCCAGCGACGTTCCCACGGTCCAGGCTCCATCCCCCACCTCCCTTGGGCCGGTGACAGTTACCGCAAAGGTTTGGAATGATCATAGGGAGCGCGCTCACGAAGGCACGCCAGCTTAAATAATCTTCATCTTCAGACTCTTGATTTTGATCTTTATTTTCATCTTCAGACTCTTGATTTTGACCTTCATTTTCGTCATCAGACTCTTGATTTTGATCTTCATTATTTTGTTTTTCATTTCTTGGATTTTGTACTTCATCAGCAAATATATATTGCATTTCATTTTCAACATCAATGAGGGGTTCTTCATTTTCTTTCACATTTTGAATACCAAAAAATATTACATCTTTTGATACGTAGACTTGGTTTTTGTCTTCGTCCCAAATTCTATACCCATTGAGAGCATAGCCAACAAAAATGCCTTTCTTTCCTCTTCCGTCCAGTTTCTTCAAGTCACCAAGGACTTATGAGGTAAGGTTATGTTCTTCTTGTCTGCAAGTGCTGTAAGTGTTAGGTGAACGAGTGTTAGAAGTGGAAACTGGTTCATTAAACGTCAGAAATATGATGATGCAAAACAGTCTTATCTTGTTGACAAAGAACGTTACTTAGACCATTGGCACGTACTTACATGACGAAGGATGATACGTACGAGAAGTCACTCATAATTGATTATTGTTTAATCCACTATGTATGTTAAGAGACAAGCCTACATGTCCTTTAAAAATAAATTGAAAAGTACAGGGTGCTTCTGAGATGACACGCCCGTAGGTTGGGCTGCCTATGCACCCGACCACAGGCACAGGGAGGGAAATCGGTGACAGCTCGTCGGCGAGGGGTATTGCTGGGGTACATGTGTGACTCGCCGTCACCCCTGGAGTCACCCTCGCGGGGGTACTCGCGGGGTACCCTTGCGGCACGATTTGCGGGTCCACGGCTACCCCCGCAGGAGGACTGGTGGGTCCGTGGCTACCCCCGCGGAACCACTCGCGGGTCCGTGGCACCCCTGGCGGCGTGAGCAGTGGGTCTGCGCCTACCCCCGCAGGAGGACTCGCGTGTCCACGGCTACCCCCGCACAGTGGGCTAGAATCGAAAAAAATCGATCAAAACTCCTTTCAAACAATTTACGAATGTACTTTTTTTTACAAATAAAATGCATTCTAGAATGTCCACTGACCTCGCAGCCACAAGAGGTTTGCGGATAAACGTAAAGGGAGTCGAGTTATTCTCGCTCAAAGTGTGACTTTTTCTACCTTTACTAAGAGAGCTTCCAGAGTCGTTCTTTAACGACTCATTGTAGCTCACTCATGCGTCCTAGTGACAAAACCGAGGTATAGTAGTGTAGCCAGAGACCCAAAGTACAGTACCTGACGGGGGATTCCTCGACCCATCACTCACAGTGCTAAAATTTGGCACAGATTTCACGTGAAAAAATGCGAATTTGCGCCATGTTTGGAGGGCTGTAACTAAATTTGTAACAACTTGTGACGAGTCGCCGGGGTGCCGTTTCGTAGCTGGCTGGTAGTAGAACAATGTCCCGTTGTCCGTTCCTCCGCCTCGGGCCGCCTTTGCGAGAAAATCCGCTGTGAAAGTGCGACATTTGCGCTCCGGACTTAGCGCGCGGAGCGCTCGGGACGCCACTACGCCAGCGATCAAAACTTGTAGCATCTATACCGCTAGACTTACAATTTTGACATTTGGCATCCTGCCCTAAAATTTCACGCTCTTTCGGAATATCTCATCAAATTTCACGTGCAAGGGGCGGAACCAGCACAAAAAAGGGGGGTAAAACGCAATTTTATGCAGAAATTCACGAAACTTGGCAATCCTCACTGAAATTTTGTGCTCTTTCGGAACATCTCATCAAATTTTACGTGCAAGGGGCGGAACCAGCACAAAAGTGTAAAACAATTTTATGCAGAAATTCACGAAACTTGGCAATCCTCACTGAAATTTTGTGCTCTTTCAGAATATCTCATCAAATTTTATGTGCAAGGGGCGGAACCAGTACAAAAAAGGGGGGTAAAACGCAATTTTGCGCAGAAATTCACAAAACTTAGTTCCGCCCCTTTCACGTGAAATTTGATGAGATATTCTGAAAGAGCACAAAATTTCAGTGAGAACTGCCAAGTTTCGTGAATTTTTGCATAAAACTGCGTTTTACCCCCCTTTTTTGTACTGGTTCCGCCCCTGGCACATAAAATTTGATGAGATATTCTGAAAGAGCACAAAATTTCAGTGAGGATTGCCAAGTTTCGTGAATTTCTGCATAAAATTGCGTTTTACCCCCCTTTTTTGTGCTGGTTCCGCCCCTTGCACGTGAAATTTGATGAGATATTCTAAAAGAGCATGAAATTTTAGGGCGGGATGCCAAATGTCAAGATTTTTAGTCTAGCGGTATAGATGCTACAAGTTTTGATCGCTTTTTTCGGGTTCTAGCCCACTGTGCCCCGCGGCACGACTCGCGGGTCCGCGGTTACGGCCACAGGGGACTCACAGGGTTGCGGCTACCCCCGTGACTCGCGGCCAAATTCAGCTGCGGACGCACGAAGGTGACTGCAGGGGTGACGCCGAGGCGCGCAAGTTTCGCGGCAGTACCCCTCCCCAACGAGCCATCACCTTTTCCCTCCCCGCGCCTGCGGTCGGGAGCATAGGCAGCCCAACCTACGGGCGTGTCATGTCAGAAAAACCCTGTATATTTAAGTTGGCATATGAACGTGTCATTTAAACTGCCCTTCTGCAGAAATAACAAATAGTAGACATGGGACGGGCTTCTGCTTCTGCTGCAAAGTCACATGACGCCCGCTGCGAGGCTAGGCTTCGCGCCGGGACCGCTATGAAAAATTTTGGCTGCTGCTTGACGCGGCTGAGTGCCGTCAGTAGTTTTCTGGCTGATAAATTATTTATTTCTGACTGATTAAAAAAATATATCTATTTTTGGATACGGAGAAAAAGGGAAACGATGTCTTGTACAGCCCACCACAGTAAGGGCAAGTCTTGTTTGTCGTGTACTTCTGACTAAGAGATGTTATCATGCTGTATGGTGAGAATACGACAAAGGTGTATACCTGCGTCGGGGGCCCCCCAAGAGTTTGAATGAGGGGAGGGGGGGGGGGGGAGGAGGCGCTTGGTAAGCTTCTGAGAAATCTCGAGGCACACCGGGAAAGAGGGAAAGATTTGAATCCTGCAAGAAGGAGGACATTGGGAACGAGAAATAATAACTAGGTAGATGTACGCCAGACCACGTCTCGCGTAACAGGCTTCGCGATGTTTCGCGAAACACTGTTACGCTGCGACGCGCCTGCGTACATCTACCTAGGCCTGCGGCGCTTTCCGTCTAAAAAATTAGGATGCCATATTGTCGAAACTTATTTGAACCCATGTCGTCAAATCAGGGTACGCCATTGAATTACACTTGAAAGGACCGTTCTGACAATGTACGGGAAAGGGTAGTTTGGGTTTGTCGATAAATGTCAGAACTTTTGAGTTATGCCCTTGCTGACTGGTTCAAATACGATTCTAATAATAAATCAGTTGGCACCATTGAATTGCACTCGTGCAGACGGTTCCGGCGATATGCCGATCTGATTAATACACTTTTTACGCGCGTATTGGCGACTTCTTGTCCAAATTTAACGCTGTAACAGCAAAACGGTAAGAGATACGGCCAAACGGACGAAATTTCCGATCAGAGGGTCGCAACTCGTCGAAATACCTCGGAAACGACACCTAACATGCATTTTTAGGACTTTTCTTCCTTTAGTCACGCAGTAGCGGCTAAACGGTAAGAGATACGGCCGAACGGACGAAATTTTCGCCCATAGGGTCGCAACTCGCCGAGTTACCTCTTAGGACATTGTAAAAAAATATTTATTTTTAAAATTATTTTTTTCGAAAATCTAAATTAATTTTTAACGGTGTCAATTTTTGAGGTAGAGTGCCTATATTCGAACTCGTCCGAGCTTTTTAGGTCAAGAAGCTTCAGTAAAATTTTCAAGTCGATATCTGAACTCGTTCTTGAGTTATCGTGCTAGCAGCTACACAAACAGACAAACAGACAAACAAACAGACAGACAGGAGCCAAATCGGATCAGTGGAGTAATAGGCTTCGCTAGCGCTCAGCCAACAAATCGGATCAGTGGAGTAATAGGCTTCGCTAGCGCTCAGCCAATAAATGTCGACGAGATTGAGATTGAAGGGTGGGAGGAGGCAAACAGTTTGGCGATGATTAGGATAAATATTTTAGGTCAAAGGACACATTTCTTGGAAATGTGGCTGCTCGGAAAGGGGAGTTGAGGAAAGCGACAATGGGGAATACACTGGGGCTGAAGGTGTTAAGTGCGGTTGATTGGTAGACGAGGGGAGGGGGGGGGTTCATTTTTGGCTGAGCGATAGCGAAGCCTATTACTTCACTGATCGGATTTGGCTCCTGTCTGTGTGTCTGTCCGCACGATAACTCGAGAACGAGTTGAGATATCGGCCTGAAATTTTAACAGTAGCTTCATAGCATAAATAGCTCGGACGAGTTCGTAAATGGACATTCTAGGTCAAAAATTTACACTGTTAAAAATTAATTTACACTTTCAGAAAAAATATGGAATTTCAAAAAAACATTTTTTTTGCAGCGTTCTAAGGGGGTAACGCGGCGAGTTGCGGCCCTTGAGCCGAAAATTTTGTCCGTTTGTCCGTATCTCTGACCATTTAGCCACTACAGCGAGAATTTAGGACGAAACATCGTCAAAATGCATGTTGGGTGTCGTTTTCGGGGTAATTCGACGAGTTGTGGCTCGTTTGGGCAAAAGTTTTGTCTTTTTGGCCGTATCTCGCACCGTTTGGCCGCTACATCGTTGAATTAGGACAAGGAGTCGCTAATTTGCGCGTTAAGTGGGGTAAATCTCAAATTTTCACCCATCAGAGACCGGCACATCGCCTGAATCGTCTGCACCAGTGCAATTAAATGGCGCCTACTGTTTTGTTACTCGAATCGTATTTGAACCAGTTGGCAAGGGCATAACTCAGAAGTTCTAACACACATCGACAATGCCGAATTCCCCCGTCCCGTACATCGTCAGAACGGTCTTTTCAGCGCAATTCAGTGGCGTTCCTAGTTTTGACGGCATAGGTTCCAATAATTTTCGATAGTATGGCATCCTAATCAATACAGAAAGCGCCGCAGGCCTAGGTAGATGTACGCAGGCGCGTCGCAGCGTAACAGTGTTTCGCGAAATATCGCGAAGCCTGTTACGCGAGACGTGGTCTAGCGTACATCTACCTAGTTATTTTCTTGATTTTTCTGAACTTGATACCCGACTTCCTCACCTCTGTCGTCTTCTTTATCACCCTCTTCTTCAGAATCAAAGTTTAGTGCAGCCGGGTATGAATCACTCTTCCTTCTTGGGGAAACAAAGGTGGTAAGTCCACTGAAAATGACCGAATCCTGATTCTCGCTCCTATACGAGCGAGAATTAGAGGATAATTTCATTATCCTCTGGAGAGTAAGAATTTTTTTCCTCACTCTATTTGAGAAAGAATTTGGTGATCCCGCCCGAATAAAGTGAGAATTCTTGCTTAAATAAAGTGAGACTAGGAAATCCTTACACAAATAGAGCGAGGCTAAAAAATATCTCACTCAAATAGAGCGAGGTTTAAAAGTCTCACCAAAAATAAGCAAGGAAAAGTGTCCTTTCCCTTTTAGGGCGAGAATCTGGATTCGAGGATTTGCAGTGTCCTACTTATAAAGGCACTAACAAAATTTAGTGCCCTTGAAAAGGCACTAAGATTTAATGCCCCAGGAAAGGCACTAAATTTTGTTAGTGCCTTTTTAAGGTAGGACTTAGCACCTTTAGCTCACCAGCTGCGTATACTCCATCCAAATTTAGTGCCTCTGCAAAGGCACTTAGATTTAGTACCCCAGGAAAGGCACTACACTTAGCACTCGATTTTAGCGCCCCAGGAAAGGCGTTGCCTATGTTCTATTCGCAACGTGAATAGCTAGTATTTGCAATATATAATTGTCAAGGAGCGGGGAATGAGTGCAACACTTGTAAGGGGAATACTCAGAAGTCATTTATTATATGTATCCTGGTTATACATCGTTTCGTAACAAATGACAGTCGACGTACTGACCAATGACGAGCCACGGAGTTTCTACTTTGTAGCCCACTTTGTCAGTGATGCCAATGTGAGCAGGTCTACCAACTAGCCTGACTCACTACACCTCCCCCTTCGAGATGAAGTAATTTCATCAAGGCATGGACATGTTATGTTGGTAGCAGTGAATTAGGAGGAAAACAAAAATATGTTTGGCAACAAGTCGTCTGCTATCCAAACAGTTGACTGTTTATTTCGGAATACATTCAATATTAATTTTGATTATCAATAAAGTCATAGCATTTTTATTGTAGATTAATATTGGAAATTCAAGTCAGCAAATCTTGCTGGCTTATTCAGATGTCTCCCAGACCTTGTTCTGCCCTGCTCAGCAGTGACGTTCCTCCTTGATTCTGTGGATAGAGGAGCAGGGTTAGGTTGAGCACTTTTACTATTTTGTTCAGCCCGAAGGTTAACAAGTATAGAGTCTAGATCTAGTTGGTGAGAAGTACCAGCACTAGAATCAATTCTATCAGGTTCAGTATGTGAGGGTTAATAAAAGGTATTCCTCCTTAGTTTACCTCCCCGAGAAGCTCAACTATGTAACTCCTGTCAGCAGGATGTTTTTCAATAATAGTACCCTTATGCCATTTTTTTTTCCTCTAAACACAGTGACAGCATCACCTGGTTTATAATGTACAGGTTGCGTCTAGCACGTAGATCATGCCTAGCCTTCAGCTTGTCTTGAAGGCGTTTCAGTATTGGTTTTTAATTTGCACAATTCTGAGTTGCAGATTTCTTTTAAGTGTTGGGATAACAGTTCTTACCATGCGACCTCATTAGGATCTGTGCAGGAGATACATCCATTCCTGACAATGGTGTATTATTGTATTCCCGCAGTGCATCCAAATAATGCGTCTGTTCATCACTGCATTTTTTAAGCAATTGCTTTGCAATGTGAACTCCTTTCTCAGCCAGCCCATTGCTGCGAGGATATTCTGGAGAACTTGTAATTATTTTACTTCCCACACTGTTTGCAAAATCATGACATTCTTGAGAATTTAATGGATTATTATCTCCAAATATAGTTTCCGGAACCCCATGTGTGGAGAAGATAGAGCGCAACTGATCTATAACAGCTCTACTGCTTTTACTTGTCAATGGTCTAATTTCAAGCCATTTAGACAAGTAGTCTTCAACCACAAGGTAGCATTTGGAATTCATTTCAAGTATGTCAAGACCAATTTTCTGAAATCTGAGAGATGGAATTTCATGTGGAATTAAGGGTTCATGACAATTTCTTGCCCTATGTCTTTCACATGTCCGACATTCCTTTATCATATTAGCAATGTCGTTAGACATGCCAGGCCAATACAGTGATTGCCTAGCTCTTGCTTTTGTTTTTTCAATGCCCAGATGAGCAGTATGTAGTCTTGCAAGAACTAGCTTTCTTAATGTGGTGGTACCCACAATTCTGTCTGTGAGGACAACAAAATTGTCCTCAACAAACAAATCATGTCTGATTTGCCAGTATGGTCGATGCCTCCACCAAAACCTGTTGTCTGGAATTAGGCCAACCATGTTGATAATACTGCTTGAGAGCAGTTAGCCCAGCATCATTTGCTGTCTCTCGAGATATTTGAGTCCGTAAATCTTGACTCAGAGGGAGATATTTCGTCACTCTCATGCACAACTTCAACCATTTCAGGTCATCCTCAACAGGATCACTCAGGAAGTTTCGAGAAAGTAGATCAGCAATGTGCATATGTTTTCCTGGCAAATACTCAACTTTTTGGTTGGAATCTAAGCAACTTGATTCTTAATTTTTCAACCTATTGTTGGTGATTTTAAAGATTGGCTTTTTGAAAATTGAAACTAGAGGTTGATGATCTGTTTGAAACAGAACATTAGGCATGCCCCAAATGTATTTTTTCAAACTTGGTTGCAACAAATGTTAGAGCTAACATTTCTTTTTCTATTTGAGCATAATTTTGCTCTGTTTCAGTTAATTTTCTGGAATCTAATGCCACAGGTTGATTACCTTGTAACATACAGCATCCCAGTCCATATTGAGAGGCATCAGCTTGTATGACTATTGGTTTACTGCTATCAAATGTAGCCAGTACTGGTGCTTTTGTTAAAGCCTCTTTTAGAGTATTGAAAGCTTGAGCATGTACAGGTAACCATTGAAAACTTACTGCGTCAGACAGTAGTTGATACAGAGGTGCAGCAATTGTGCCCATTTGAGGTAAAAACTTTCTCACATAATTAAATGTTCCCAAGCATTTTTGCAGCTGCTTCTTTGTTTTGGGTTCATTTATGGCTTGTATTGCTTTCTTCACTCTTTCTGGATCAACTTTAGTAGCATTTTTTGACACAAGTTGTCCCAGGAATTTCACCTCTTTCTTTCTGTACTGTAGTTTATCAGCATTAAATCTGATATTTTGCTCACATGCCCTTCTCAAGAATCTTATTAACTTATAATCATGCTCAGCATAGGTTTTGCCTGATATCAAGCAGTCATCAAAATAAATTATGGCATCAGTACCCTGAAATGCTTGTTCAGTTAAAAACTGGAATGTCTCAGGAGCACTGCACAGACCAAAAGGCATTTTTAAAAATCTGTATAGCCGTGAGGAGTAGAGAATGTACACAACATACCAGATTTTCATCTAGCTTAGCGTGCCAGAATCCCCACTTTAGATCGAGAACTGTGAAGATTTCTTGATCTCTCACCCTGCAGATTAGCTCATCAAAAGTTGGGATTGCATACCTTGGTCTTACTATGGCCTTATTTAACTGTTCCGGATCCAGGCAGATTCTCAAATCTCCATTATTTTTTTCACGGATTACCATATTACTCACAAACTTGGGAATATCTTTTGTAATTCTAGCAATTACCCCATTCTTTTCCAAGTCATCAAGTTTAGGTTTTAACCGTTGAATTATGGAGAAATGATATCTTCTAGCCGGGCACATGGTGGGTTGGTATTCAGGATCAACCACTATTTCTACTTTGTGATGGAACTCACCCATACCTGTGAATAAATTTTCAAATTGTTTTAAAAAATCTTTTTTAGAGTCTGGTAGTTTTACGGAAAAGCATTCCATAGACTGCACGTTTTTAATGTGGGGTGCACCACCTGACAACCAGATTTTAGTTTTTCACAGGCCTCCTTCCCAAGGAGTGGTTTTGGTTCAATGCTAGAAATGACAAAGGTGCACATCATTTTATCACCATGTGGTGCTTCTACCATAAGTCTTACCTTACCTCAGGAGTACTTAATACTTTACCGTACGCCTTTAGTAAAATATTTGTTTTACACACAGGATAATTCCTGTCAATAACTTTGAAGACTTGCAATGGTAGGGAATTCACTTCAGATCCTGGATCTAATTTGAATTTGACATAATGCTCATTTTGAAGTTTCAGTACCTCAGTGTGTTCATTTCTAGGCTGACTACTTTCACCACTAAGAATAATTTTCTTATTATTTTTATGCACAATACTTAACATATGTACACTTACCTGGTTAGACTCATTGGTCCATCCCTTATTCAGTAGAATGTCACTTAGAGCATTTGTGACATCAGCCAAGCTATCAACATTTTTGTGATTTTGACTGATTGTTGTAACCTTTTAGCCTTGCAAACCACAGGGAAATGGTTTCGACCATTGCACTTGGAGCAAGTGGTTCCCCCATGCCGGGCAGTTTCCTGCCTCATGAGTTTTATCACATTTACGACAGTGATAAGTATATTTGCTGGCTTTCTTCTGATTTCCCTTTTGGTAAGGCTTAGTATTATTTTTGCGCCAGTGGTGGTTGTTTTTGGTGCGATGGAGTGTACCACCAGATTTACCTTGGTAGTTCTTTTTGAATTGTTTAGCCACTTGTTGCACAGCATGTACATTGGCTTGGCCTTCAAGATCCTCATACCTGGGATACTTTGATGTAGCTTCAACAGCTTTGCACACCTCAATTATTTCAGTCAATGACTGATTGGACTTTGCTCTAATGCTGTCTCTCAGCTTTTTATCAAAAATTCCCCAGATTATGCGATCTTTTAGCATGGAATCCACGATGGGGCCATACTCACAGTCTTTAATTAAGTTCCTTAAGTCTGTTAGCCAATTGGAGAATAACTCATTGCTCTTTTGGTTGCGAGCATTAAATAGTTCTCGACAGCCAGTAACGCATTTTTTCTCTGCCGCATAGAGATCAAATTGCTCCATAACTTGATCATAATTTGTGGAATTGTCCACATCAATGACTTCAACATTTTGGTCATTTAATTTTTAGTGGTGAGTTTGTCCTGAAAGAATTGTATACCTTCCAAGGGCCTCATCCCCAGCCTCTCCCATCAGGAGGGCAAATTTCACTTCAGAGGCGGCTTTAGTTTTTCCAATGGCTATTAGGTAGAATCCAAACTTTTGTTTGAATGTCTCCCATGACTTTTGGATGTTACCCGCTTTCAGATTAACTGGTCCAGGTCTTTTCAGATTGTCACTCATTGTGCAATCTGGAACTTTCTAGACTAAAATTGGACACCACCACCAGCCACCACCCCAAGCCAAGCACTTGAGAATTTTTAAAAGCAGCTAAATACTTATTCTTACCAGAACTTTGTAATTTATATCACAAACTGAGCATTGCACTCACACGATTCAGCTACGACTGCGCCATGTTCTATTCGCAACGTGAATAGCTAGTATTTGCAATATATAATTGTCAAGGAGCGGGGAATGAGTGCAACACTTGTAAGGGGAATACTCAGAAGTAATTTATTATATGTATCCTGGTTATACATCGTTTCGTAACAAATGACAGTCGACGTACTGACCAATGACGAGCCACGGAGTTTCTACTTTGTAGCCCACTTTGTCAGTGATGCCAATGTGAGCAGGTCTACCAACTAGCCTGACTCACTACAGCCTAGCACCCTTGTTTTTCCGGTGTTGGTACATCTTGAGGTGATTTCCACATTTTCATGGGAACTGAGATTCATGGAATACAACGTCTCTTCTGTTTAGAACTTACCGGTTTCAGTGTTGAACAATCTGTAAACGTCTTTGGTGTTTTCTTCATATCCAATCATAACAAATTGAACTGACTTCCTGTCCAGCTTCTTCCGTACCTCTTTCATGGCCTGTGCTCTACAACCAACTGGTCTCGTGCGTTCATATTCCGATACATCCAGTTCTTTGCCGGGAACTACTTCTAGTAGAATCTTGTGACCAATGGCCCGGCTAGGTGTCCTATTGCTGTTGAACGCAGCAGTAGCCATGACCCTTTCCTGATCGCAAAATGACATGAAACTGTCCTACAGCACTCTAAAAAATACCGTAGGTATGAACTGTACAAACCTTCATTTTACTTGAAATTAGCAGTGAAACGCTGTACATTCAGCTCGTTGTACCCTACAATGTACAATAAATGTTAACAGTTTTCTATTGTGTTTAAAAGTAACGGTTCCCTACTGTGGTATTTTATAACAGTGAAAAAGCACTGCTTTGTGACAAAAATTGACATAGTAACGCCACTTTGACATTATCTTGGCTTTCGAGTTTTACCTGGGACAGTACCAGGCCCCTGAAAGTAGGCCCAGGGGAAAGCTTGCAGCAACCGTCATGGGTTCAGCTCAGTGACGACCACAAAGTCGTTGTTGAGACGATGAGAATTATGGCTGAAATTCGTTTCGCACCGCAACCTTCAATGCATTCAGTTCGGGGCGTTTGTATCAGTGTTGCCAGAAAAGTAGGCAATAAAGTAGCCCACATGGAATAAAGTGGGCTGCATGCCTGCCTCCTAGGCAGCACACACGCACATGTGTAATATGTTGCCACACTGTTTTTTGATACCCTATGATTGACCACGGGACGTGACCACACTAGGTAAAGCCAAAGCTTAAGGCTGAGCCAAAGATTCCACTTTAAAGTTTTGTAGAAGCGATGTTGTGTCGCGGGAAGTTTGAATTGTTTGTATATGACAAAGTGAATTAGAATGAATAAAGTAATGCTCAAAAAATATTATCGCTTAATACGAGCCTTGTGCTCATGGGACCTATTGGTCAATAAATAATAATAGTTTTTGTTGATTATTTATACGAATCATAAAAATTATAATAATGAATACAAGACAGGGCGAATTATGTGTAGATGAGTTTGATTTCAAACAATCAATTTCATGGGAAAAAAAATCATAATATTTACAACCATTATACACGATCCACTTCAACTTCACCAACTTCATCACCTTACCCTTCATATTTTTTTTTTTAATTTTTTATTTTTTTTATTGCACTTAAGATACTCACAAGAGCATTTGCTCAAAAAGGGGAGTTTTCACATTTTTATAAGGTGGAAATATGTACAGGTTTAGTTGCATAGAAATAATAATAGTTTAGTTTTTCTGAATCTGAATGTTATGTATGATATTGCTTTCCAACGTTATAAAGATATCACTTCTGATGTGACTAACAGCTACTGTTTGAAGAATTTTACAAAGGTTGGAAAGGTAGTCTTGTCTATTATACGTACTTGAGTTAAGGTGTGAGTTCTTTTCCCTTTATTATTTGTTCTCTATGTTTTGGTCATAATGGCTCTTGCTGTCATCAGCCTAATTCATAAATCTAAAATCGTTTACTGTCCCTTGAAAGAGCTTGGCTTACGGCACCAATTCTATTTACTCAATGAATATATAAAAGAACTGTTTGTCTTTATGTGGCTCATTTGTGTTATGAACATGCAGCTATGAGTTAATTTTGAATTAGTGTTGGGCCTACAAGTCACAATTTTTGTCATACATTAGTATTGATCATTGATTATTATAACAACTCCTGCTGGAGTGATAGTTTCAAAGAAAATCAGCTTGATGTGCACACTACTACAGCTTGTGATCTTGGGAATTTTCCAGCATAATTGCAAGGTTGGCAAAAGACAAAAACAAAAGAAGTACTATTTACTTTTTTAATTATAAAATTATGAAAATTTACAAGCTATCAGCTTCATAGAAAATAATACTAGTTTATCACAATTCTTGGCCAATGATCGGCATGTTAATCACAAAGTCAGTTTAATATCACAATTTAAGCCATTGATCGGCATGTTGAAAATATATAAGAATTATTACAATTGCAAATCCAGTTGAGATCCATGCGTGTCTAATATACACAATACATCCTTCTATGCACCGTCACCTTTCTTCTCGCCGTCATCTTTGTTTTCAACATCTTCGTTTTGTTCCTCAATGGAGTCTTCCAGCTCTGGAACCTCTAGGTTATGTTTAAAACAATGAATCCAGCTTTCACCTAATGACAAAAAGCATAAAGTTAGATAATGACAATGAAAGCTACATGAATGAATAAAATAGGACAAAACTTACTTGCTTCAGTGATATCAATTCTGTAAGAGTTATCATGCATGACTTCTCTAAAAACGAAATAAATGTTCTTCCCCCCGTAAATATCTGACTTGATATGGTTGATGTCAGCCTGAGTCAGTAATGCCAAGTACTTCTTCGGAAGATATGTCCTGATTCGGGATCCATTTGGGTGTTGCATTGTTGCGCATTGCCCATCGCCGAATTTCTCATTTGTTGTTTGCACAATACCTTGCATTTTATAAGGCTTGTTTTTCTCTAACTGGCTAATTCTAGTGTACGGTATCCACTCTGTATTCTGTGTCTTCAGCTTTTTGTACGGGCTCTGTAACACACAATTTCAATTCCTATTTACTTACACGTTGAATAGATTGGACTTGATGGGTACAGAATGATCAAAGCTAAAATTAAAATTTCCGCAAATCATAGAAGGGAATTAGTATTCAAATAGATATATTAATACTCTCCAAGACAACAGCAAATAAGAGCCAGGTTATGGCGTATGAGTGGTCTTTAACCTATCTTTGATCGAATTTAATTGGATGTAAATTTTAAATTACTACAAGAAGCTACTAGAAATGAGTTTCTGAGTCAGAAAAGAAAGACATCAACATAAAATTGAATTTCTTTCTTAGACTAAAATGCAACTAATCTTCACATGTGCCTTGCTTGTAATCGTACATCTTGAACTGTATTCATCAGTTCTAAATCATACACAGCCAAAAAAGGGAAGATTGTAGTTTGTTAACAAAGGGAAACCTTACCTTTGACATGCTGGATTGCTTCTGATGAAAGATGCACGAGGATGAAATCACAGTAGCGAGTACGTCTACCTTGCACGAGCTTCACTGACGAAATGGTGAAGAAGATGGCGGAAATGGAGACACAAGGATCGTCACGGACATGGCCAGGCCGGAAGTTTTACAGTATGACCAACTAGCAATTGTATCGGGATAAGAACATTGTCACATTAACACATTAGAAGATGTTCTTTTTGCGCATCATTACTCTCCGCGACTCCATTTTTGTATGTTTTATACATTAATTATCATTTTTCTATGAAAATAAAACATCCTCGGCAGCTGTGTGGGTTCGGCAGGGTGGGATCCAGTATCGAGGGCTGCGCGTCGATTACAGCCTTCGAGAGCAGGGCTCCGTAACTTATTACTTAAGCTCCTTAAAAGTTATGTTAGGCGTTAGAGTTACAACTTTTAACTTTTATTCTGGCTCTTTCAAAATAAGTTATTGTTGCGGATGGTGCAAATCACATGTACATCGCTCCTGAATAATTTTGGACACATTTGAAATTCTATAACTTTAACTTTTATCGGAACGTGTCTTTTGTTACGTTAGGTAACTAACATTCGTTCGTGTTATGATAAGTTACGGAGCCCTGTTCGAGAGTCGACTACCGGTGCAGCAAACAGCTGTCTACTGCTAGAGCCTCTGACGTAGAAACAAATCATAATAAAGGTATAAAAACATCGAAAATCGCGCTTGCAGAGAGTAATAATGCACAACGGAAGCATCTGCTACTGTGCCGGAAAAATATAATATATATACAAATGCCAAAAATAAAGGTACCATGTAATACTTTGTACATATTAATTTATTTTATTTCTTTTATATACAAATATTCTATTCATGTAATACCCTGTACATATTAATTTATATTATTTCTTTTATATACAAATATTCTATTTTCTGCATTAAATTCAAAAAATATTAAAAATTTTGATGGGTATTCCTTAAAAATAAGTTAAGAGAGATCACACAACATAAGAACAATGAGAAAACATGATGCAAATTTCTTGAAGGACCAAGAAACAAATGAGATCATACAGGGCACATACGATATTTAATGGTGTTGGTGATAAGTAATTCCTTGTATAAAAACTTAATTATTAAATTTTCTTAAGGTAATTCCTTGTATTATAACTTAATTTTTAAATTCTTTTACCCTTTTAAATTTCTTTGGCTTTAGTTACATGAATAATCACACAAAACTATTCCCCAAGAATGTTCACCTTCTTTTTGTTGAGCTCATCAATCCATTGTGCTCTTTCATTTATATATTTTTTATCATTCATAGATAAAAGTCTTTTTTTACTAAATGGTATTAACAATAGGCCACATAATGACCTGACTCTTGAAAGAGCTGTGTATGTCAGTCCAGGTGACATTTCTTTTAATATTCCAATATTAACACATGCCTGCAAACAAAGATAAGATTTAGTTATATCAGTGACGATAACATCATATTGATAATAGATTACACTGCAAATGTATGTACCTAGTCCAGAGTAAGGCCCTGAGACTTGTGAATGCTACAAGCATAACACAGGGAAATAGGAAATTGCTCCCGTATACAGTCCTGCCCATTTTTACTTTTCCATTGTTTTAATATAGGAGTGATAACTACAGTCTTCTCATTTTCATTTAAATATGGGCCTTTGTAAGTATCAAATTTACAAATTAATGCAACTGGTGCATCCTCAGGGGGGTTGGTGTTCTCTGCATACAGTATGTCTACGATAGTTCCCATAGACCCATTCACAAGCCCTTTTTGTGTCCATAAATTGGCACGTAACATAACTTTTGCACCTTTCGATAAATATAAAACGTCTCTTAATCCTCCAGCTTCATTTTCTGTTCCATTTTTGGCTGTAGGACAGTTGTGCTTCGCTGGTATTCTAGCAATTGGCCTTGGACCACCTGTGACAGTGTCTCTTAAACCTTCAAGACGATCCCTATTGAAGTCATCAACCTCTGCCCGAGTTGGAAAAAGGTGTATAGCATCTTCAAAAGTTTTTATCTCTTGAATAGATAAAGAGGTTTTAAATCTCTCTTGTAGAATATTAAAATCTGCATCAGTCAAAGTTCCACAACTTATATTGTTTAAAACATCTAGAAAACGAGAGTCATTTTGTCGTTTCACTTGGGAAAGGTTAATTGCAGCATCAACAGAGTTGTATAGTAGTTTTCCATTGATATAGTCTAGTGATAACGGATTATCTTTGTATGCTGCACTGTCTCCAACTGGAGCTAGTTGTTGGATGTCCCCAAAAAAGTAAACAAACACACCACCGTATAATTGATCATCCCTGTCTAAAGCTTCTTTAAGCCTTTTTTCCACCAAATTTAACATATTGCAGCCAACCATGCTGTACTCATCAATCATTACAAACAGTATCTTTTCAAAAAATTTTCTGAACTCATGAACAGCATTTCCTTTTAAAGGCAGCACTTGTCTAGTTTTAGGGTGGATGTAAAGTTTAGAATGAATTGTCGAGCCATTAATATTGAGGGCACTGACCCCTGTTGGACCTAAGAGGCAAAATGCATCGGATCCAAAAGCATCGTGAATAATTCTCTTCATGGTATGAATGAGCAAACTTTTTCCTGTTCCTGCAACAAATGATTCATATATTTAATTTTATATTGTTCATTGAAATGCAAGTGAATGACAAAGTATGTTAGTTGTATATATTACCTGCTTTGCCTTGCACAATTACAGTCTTTGGCAATGTCGGATTAAGTGCTGAAGTACCCTCTTTGATTGAATGGATTTGTAACTTCAGTAAGTCTAAAACTGTTTTTTGTTCTGTTGTAAACTCTACGTTTGGCATCATGGGTACATCTGAAGAAATGGTAGAGTTTTTTTTCTGATTCGGTAAAAAACTTGTCAGTTTTTTTAAAGTTCCATATTGTTGATATTTAAGTGTATCTTCATGCCAGTTGAAGGAAAGGTCAACTTCTCTTCTACCTAACTCAACACTTCTTGCAGTGTTAGATGGACCCATAGTAGAAATACACATCCATTGTTCTGTTGGTGAACTGTCACCATCGTCAATATTTTCATATTCTGGATCATCTGGCTGTTCTCCATCTAAATCACATGCAGGTGTAAAACTACTAGTTATTAGTTCTTCATTAGCTCTGTAAGCTTCTTCCCAGGAAGAGTATTGTTGTAAAAAATAATCTTCATATCTCCAGGGCACAAAAAGAAGTACTTTCTGTCTGTAGTATGTTTCTGGGTCAGATTGAAGGATACTTTTGCCAAGCTTTGGATAAACCTGAATAATTGCCTCTTTCCCAATTCTATGCCTTCTCCCTTTGGGCAGAATTGTGTGTCTTGCCATATACCACAAACTTTTGTCTTCAAACTGCAATGGTCGTTCAACATACTTTTCTATGAAACTCTTGCAATTTCTGTTTTTATCATCCAGGACAGGCACCCAACAATCTGATTCCAATATTTTAAAATTGATGTTAACAAATCTTCTTCCACCACTTGAGGTCAAACACAACCCCATTAACAAGTGGCATGTTTCCTGTGCACTTATGTCTCGTTCAGAACAAGACTGCATATATAACTGTTGAACAATTGATTTAACACTCTTGTCACCACTATTTTTATTCATGATGATATGGAGAAGGTCTGTCATTTCCTTTGACTTTGTTTCTGATTTTGTGACATATTTGGCAAGGTAGTTCACAAGTGCACGTCTTGACAACACAGGAGACACATCAATGTTCGCTCGCCAAGTCTGGATAATATATTGGTTATACTTATTTAGACATGTATCATTTCTGGCTGTAACAAGTTCCACATCATTCTCCTCAGTAATTTTTATTTCTGTTTTGTCTGCAAGATCTTTAGGGAACTTGAACCTACATTCCTTTTTCTTAGTTTTTTTGTTTGTTCTCATACAGTATCCATCTTTGTGTTCGGTGTGCCTTTGAACTCGATTTAATAGCTCAGCTAGATCTTTCTCCAGATCAATAACTTCAGATAGTCGCTTTCGACAGGGATGAATGGGTCCTTTGGGACAGTGGATGTCGGGATGAGTTGTGGATACAAATTTATCGAAGTAGTTAGCAATTTCCTGTCTTCTTTCAGGTGTTTCTTTTGTCAAATCATCAAACTTTGGAGCGTCTTTTAACCACAATACTCCGTGTATGTGGGGTGATCCTCTGCTTACATGAAAAAGAGAGGAAATGTATTAATAAATAATAATTAAATTTTTTTGTTTGTTTCTTAAATTGCTTTGTGTAGCAAGATATTTTCTCAAGAAGAAAAGATTATTCACCTGTGCTGATATTCAATCCTGAACCATAGATCATTAACATCAAATTTTTTCCTTAGAACCTGAGAAATAATGGAAAATTTAGCCTAAGTGTTTCAGTTTAAAAGTTTCAAAAATGTGAACATGGTTTTCAAGACAATACCTCATTTATAAAAGTTTCTCCTCGTTTCAAGAAAAAGGCATCTACTTTCAAAGGGTTTTCTTCAATGAGTTTCCTTCGCCGTGTTTCAGTCATGGTATTTAAATCCTCATCTGGAGCTATGTTGTGGAAAAGATCTGGCCAATGTAGATCAGCGGCACTTGAAGTAAAGAACAGTGTCGGCAAACCTAACTGTTGTATCATAGCCAGTAACTCTTGGCCTCTAGCATACCAATATGACCGTGTACCACGAAGGCTTGAATTATAAAATAGAATCTTCTTCAATAAGGCTGGGTTTTCTCTTAACTTTTCTTTTAAATTATCTAAATCCATGTCTTGAAATTCAGAGTTTTTCTTCACAAATACACCTCCAAGTTTTAAAGCATTCCAGCGCATCTCTGAGTTCAATGCAAAGTACTTAAATCGAGGATGCTTTGCAAATCTTTCATCATGGTAGTTCATTAGATGTTTGAAATATTGCTTTGGTGTAATATTAAATTCTCTTGGGTTTTTTAGATCTGCTTTTCCATATGGAAACAGTGTGGGAAAAGCCATAGCAATGTACCCTGGTGTTTTAAATTCATTGATTGCATTTTTCCCTATTGTAGGCCACTTTAAAATAGTTTCTGCTTTATCTGCAGAAGTTGGTGGTGAAATTGATGGAACACATGTTTCTATAACAGTATTCACAAAATCTTCATATTCCATTTCCACACTGTCATCTTCCAATTCTGCATCACTGTCAACATTAATAACACGTGTGACTTGATCAAATACATTGCCATCAGTGGGAAGTTTTGAAATATTGTCTTCACTAATTTCAATATCAACATAGAAGCAATTGTTTTGTTTGAGCCACAGCAATGCATCTCGGACTTTTCCTGAAAATGATTGAATAAGATAAGATATTTGGTTTGTAAGTTCAAATGTTTAAGCAATAGCATTAAGAAAACAAACATACCTGCTCTGACATTGAAGTCAACAGGTTTTATGTCATCACCAGTTCGTACTGTTATTAAAGATGACAAAGTGTCAATGTTGTGGGGCAACGTTTTGGCAAAGCTTTTCACATCCTGAGGAAAATTTATAATGTTTCCTCTGTAACCATATTGGTGATGACCAGATAATTTGAAAACAGATATCATAGGGTGAACTAGTGCTATTAGTTGCTCTTCAACATAAGTTAGTGACTTCAATTCTTGTGGGACATCAAGAGGATCCATATCATTTTCTAGTGAATAATATTTACAGTTCTTTTTACCATGTTGGCATTTAATTTTGGATGTTGATGGTACACAAAACTTCTCTTTGCAGTCTGTGCATGTTACCCACTTTAAAGTTTGCATGGATGTTTCAAAATCAATTTGAAGTTTATCTTGAATGTTTCCTATGTTCTCTTCATCATTACTAATTGACACAAGAGGGGCAAAGAGATGCGAAGCTGAGTGGAGGAGAAAAGATACAAATAATTTTAGATTATTAAATAGGAACATGCATATAATAAGTTTTAAAAAAATATGGTAATTTTTACCTAACATAACTTCAGAAGGGCTTAAATTAGGATACGAAATCATCTGTTCTTCATTAAGATGATCGCCAAGAAATTCAGAGGGAATAGCAGTGGGTAGAAGTCTCTTACGATCTCCTGAGTAATACTGGTCTGTTGCAAAATGTTCAGAGCACAAAAAAAAATGAAGAATGCAGTTTTGATGTTTCTACGCCAAGCAGTGAAATGTTTCCACAATTGGCAATCCAGGACTTGCATCTGCAAAGAAACTTACTTTTGTATTATACCTATCCTACATACGATTAGAAATGGAAATCAAGAATAGCACATTACCTTTCCAAGTTACTGTAATTTAATGAATTGTTAATGAAAATTGCAGGGAAAGTAAAATATTTGTTCTGTAATGAACCTTGGCAATTTAGGGCAGCACATTTTCTCTTTTTGATACATTTAATTTCATGTTGTGGTCTGCCTTTTTCATTACTTGAGATGTTTATCATAGTTGTACTAATGCAAGTCTAAAAAAATAAATAAAAAAAATTTTTTTTGCATAATTTAACAAAGTAAACTTTCACTTAGTTATTGAATATATGTAAAAGTACACACATTATCTGAAGTCAGTGAATGAGTTTTGAAGTCATCTTCAGATCTGTATGAATTGTCAATAGTATTTGAAACCATGACAGTTTCAACTTCACTAATGGGATGTGAATGGACCTTTTCTAAACTGCATTCTGCTCCATTAACCTAAATAATTATTAGTTTTTAAAAGTGATTAAGTTTAACAACGCAAAGGACGTTATTTTTGTTGTTCTTCCAAAATACCTGATCATTGTTGAAAATACCCTCATCATTAACAATCAATATCTCAGAAAATAGAGTAGTTATATTTTCAGCAAGGTCTTGAAATGGAAATAAATTAAGACAATCCTGGGAATCAGCATGTACAGAAGCCTACGGAAATTAATAAATTAATTTCAGGGATGTTTTAAAATTAATTTTGTTTCATCTACAGTAACATTGTGATATGGCAAAGGTAGAGCTTACTTCAACAATCTCATCATCATTACTACCAGTAACATCAATTGCTACAACGGATGAGAATTCATGTTTTGGTCCTATGTTAACAAATGCTGGATTTGGAACAGCTACAACATTTCTTTCGGTCTGAGATGAAGCATCCTTAGAAAATAAATAAGAAGAAAAACAATGTTATGTTCATGAAACCAGTGAACCAACTGAACAGATTTGTCTTTTATGTTTGAATCTGCTGAAAGGACAAAAAGATTATTAACTTCACAATGTTGGTCGAACACTGGCTTCCTCACGATGGACCCCTAACCCAATTAATACCGACTCAACAGATCCATTGGTTGGACAAAGAGATTAAGATTTAGATTGAGATTAAGTACAAGATACCACTTTTCAGATCGAGCCACAGCTATCTGGCTTCCTCACGATGGACCCCTAAGCCAATTAATACCGACTCAACAGATCCGCCCTCTAAGTTCGCAGTGTTGGTCGGACGTAGAGATTAAGATTTAGATGGAGATCAAGTACAAGATACCACTAAGAGATTAAGATTTAGATGGAGATTAAGTACAAGATACCACTAAGAGATATGATTTCTTACATCAAAGCACAGCTAAGCTGAAAGAACTAAAATATTTAAATACTTGACCAGTTCTGAGAGATTAAGATTTAGATTGAGATTAAGTACAAGATACCACTTTTCAGATCGAGCCACAGCTATCTGGCTTCCTCACGATGGACCCCTAAGCCAATTAATACCGACTCAACAGATCCGCCCTCTAAGTTCGCAGTGTTGGTTGGACGTAGAGATTAAGATTTAGATGGAGATCAAGTACAAGATACCACTAAGAGATTAAGATTTAGATGGAGATTAAGTACAAGATACCACTAAGAGATATGATTTCTTACATCAAAGCACAGCTAAGCTGAAAGAACTAAAATATTTAAATACTTAACCAGTTCTGAGGCAGGCAATGAATTGTTTCTGAAAAGAAAAACCCCATAAACAGAATTACTTGATAAACTCAAGGTGACATTACTGAATCATTTTATTATCAGACACTTACAGTAGTACTGCACTAAATGGTACGGATCCACTCCTCAACTTTCTTGAAAGGATGTCTTCTGACTTAAAATGGTTTGAACACAAAAGTGGTCGCGCTGGGATGTCTTTTATGCTGCAGTTCAGCTCATCGCATATGAATGAATTGTACCCATTTTTCTCGCACTGATGTGTTTTTGGGCAACCTTTAAAGTTTAAGGTTAAGGATGAGGACAATGTTCCTTTCATAATTGTTTTTTTCCAAAAAGAAACTTTGAGATATTCCTCACCCGAAAAAGTGGCCCACTTGTCCGTCCTGTTTCTTGCAAACATGACATTTTCGAGGCATGGCATGACACAACACTGCGGATCACAAACAGAGACTCACCCTCACCCTATACGCTAGTTATTATCTTTAGGATTTAAATTTCCAGCTATTTCGAGGTTTTCGTTTCTTACCCCACTCGGTTTCGCGGTCCGCTCTTTTTGCGAATCCCACCTGAGTTTTATGTTTTGCCAACACAACAACACTGCACCGCATTCTTTTTCTCCGTCATTTATAATAAGTTCTCTTCAAAGGAATTACATACAACAGTTTTCCCTAAACTTTAAATTTCTTTTTAAAATGTTATTTTATGGATTTTAGGTGTTTGGTGTAGGTTAAAACTCAAGTGAAAGCACTGCGGTATCATACTTGACAGTTGCCTACCCTGTCATTTCCCAACTTTGTTTCGCCCTCGGTGGACCTGAAGTGAGTTGTAAAGGCTTCGCAGATTAAGCTTAAGCTTTAGCCAAAGAAAAATTGGCTCAGCCAATAATGGTCATGACACACGCACTGGCTACAATGCTATCCCAGGCATGGTTATTTTACGGTTGTGCACTGTTAAACCTACCTGTCATGTCACGATAATTATTGCCACGAATATTTCGTCACAAGAGCTGTGATGAAACAGTATGTCACATGACATACATTTCGTTACATGACATATGAACCTTCGTCACATGACATGAACCTTTCGTCACATGACATTGAACCTTTCGTCACATGACATAAATCTGTCGTAACATGACATGAATCTTTCGTCACATGACATGAATCTTTCTTCATACTGTGGTGACCCATTTGTCCTGTGACGAACCTTTCAAAAGTAAAATTTAGCACTGACTTTGTCGTAATGTGACGACTTACAACTGCCCGCAGGTCAGACCCTGGAGGACGCGAGCTCATCCGTGCGTGGCGGACTGTACGCGGGACCGTGGCTGGAGGACGGCGCCGCGGCGCGCCGCACCCGCGCGCACCTCATGCTCGGCGCCGGCCTCCGCGCGCGCATGGCCGTCGCCGGCCTCTGCTCGCTCAACGCCGCGTCCCTCCTGCACGTCGTGCACCGGTGGTTCAGCTTCCTCAACGTGTTCATCAACACCTCCGAGGCCTGATTTTGAGAAAAAAGATTTGAGAAGATAGAAAGGTTAATAGTTAATAGGCAATTAAAAAAGATTCCATGGTAAAAAGAAATGATTTGTTTTATGAACCAGACCATAATAATGTGGAGAAACATAGCAACTAGGTAGATGTACGCCAGACCACGTCTCGCGTAACAGGCTTTGCGATATTTCGAAAAACACTGTTACGCTGCGACGCGCCTGCGTACATCTACCTACGCCTGCGGCGCTATCTGTATAAATTAGGATGCCATAACTTCGAATATATTTTGAACCCGTGTCGTCAAATTGGGGATTGCCATTGAATTGCACTCGAAGGGACCGTTCTGACTATGCACGGGAAAGGCTAGTTTGGGATTATCGAGATATGTTAGAACTTTTGAGTTATGCCCTTGCTGACTGGTTCATATACGATTCGAGAAACAAAACAGTAGGCACCATTGAATTGCACTCGTCTGGACGGTTACGTCGATATGCCGGTCTGATGGGCACAAATCTGATTAATTCACCATTTACGGGCATCTTGGCGACTTCTTGTCCAAATTCAACGCTGTAACAGCAAAACAGTACGAGATACGGCCAAATGGACAAAATTTCTGTCCAAAGGTTCGTAGCTCGTCGAAATACCCCGGAAACTTGCCGGAAACGACACCCAACATGCATTTTCAGGACTTTTCGCCCTTAAGTCACGCTGTAGCGGCTGAATGGTAGAAGATATTGCCAAACGGACGTTATTTTCGTCCAAAGGATCGCAACTCGCCGAGTTCCCCCTAGGACACTGTAAAAAACGTTATTTATTAATTTTTTAATTTATTGAAAATTAAATCATTTTCTAACAGTGTGAATTTTTGTGCTAGAATGCCCATTTTCGAACTCGCCCGAGCTATTTAGACCAAGAAGCTGCAGTAAAAGTTTGAGTTCGGTATCTCAACTCGTTCTAGAGTTATCGTGCGTACAGACAGACAAATAGGCAAGAGCCAAATCGGATCAGTGGAGTAATAGGCTTCGCTATCGCTCAGCCATAAAAAAGCAGCGGCCTGGAAAATCAGCATTGAGACAATACAGTATACACACATAATTCTAAATGCAACATAGGATCCTGAAATGCTCCAAATAATTCACTTCAAACTGTAATCCAACAGATTTAATGCAAAATTTATGCAATGCAATGACCAGTCGGTTTATGGTATGCTTACCCCACACACTTCCATGCCAAATGATCTAAATAACGTCACAATACCTGAACCTTTATTTCTCTCCTCCTTCTCATAATACTTATTCCTGTCACAAGAATGATATCCCGCACAATCTTTAATGGCTTTCTGATTATTTTTTTTTCCTTGCGGTTTCTTCCACGATCCTAAAATGTAATGAAATAAATTAATGATCTTTAAACAAGTCGAAAATCTTTGCCCCAAATCATGTGTAGAGAGCTGCCCTATTTGCGCTAGTGCAATCCACAAAAATTATTGAATATATAAAATTACACAGGATAAATGATGTACTGACTCACTTGTCTTATCAATGTGAGGGTGGCCCTTTACTTTCTGAGCAGGAGGCAAAACTAAGCCCCTTTCAGGCTTTTCAGGTCACCTATTCCAGAAGCAATTGTTAATGGTCCAGTACCTTAAAAGAAAATAGCATGTGGTCAGAAATAATAGAAGATTCTTAAAATTAGACCTTTTCACTCAGCTAGATGTACATTTCAGCTAAATCAACACTGGTGTGCCTTAAGCTTGAAGACTAAAGATTTGATGTTTATGCAAAAGATAAAGGTGGATTCACGATCGACCCCCTACTAGCGGGTCCGCCCCGCTCGGAGCGGGTCGGACCCGCTACTAGCGTTTTTGCACATAACAAAAGTAATTACCTTCAGACTTGTCGGAGGGGACAGAATGTACACAAAGATGTTTACTGGTTTGATGGTGAGTTCTTCAAATCTAAGTTCTTCCAGTACGCGAGTAGTCAGCCAGACTACTTCAGGTACCACTTCACTTAGGGCCATATATTCAGCCTCTACAGTAGAAAGTGTAATTGACCTCTGTTTAGGGTGGACCAAAATTTTTCCGACTTTTTTCGATAAAATGATTTTAAACACCTCAGCAAAGCTCACTTAGGTTTTGGCAGTGTACCTCAACTTCAAAAAATCGCCTTTTGGACACGGTTTGTATGGTTTTCTTGTTCTGTTGGCCGCTGCTCCGACTACTGGGCTGCATTCTGAGCGGCTAACGACTAAATGCGCCCATCGAGCGCGGATTACCTACCTTTCAGAGGTACATATATTGTGACCATTCCAAGAAAACGCACCTTGGCCGAGCGTAGGTGGCTAAGGGCGTTCGGAAGTGACCACTGACCCAAATGCATGACGATTGGAATATTGGAGTACTGCATGGTTGGTCACCATCCTACTAGGGGGCGGAAATAGCGTGCTTTTGGCTATATTTTGCGGTTTTGTGTTAATTCCAGAGTGTACAGACCACACCATGAGGCCTCACACTACAAGGCCATGACCACACGACATAATGAAGGAAACGGTTGCCTGTACCCAAGGGAATTTAAGAAAAAAAAACTGTGGAATGAGGTTTTTAACGAAAAAGTTTACCAAGTGAAAACACCCACAGTAAAATATGACCTATTACCACCTCATCAAGAAAATGTGTAATTTTCAGAAAACTTTTTTAAGATATTGGATCAAAAAAAAAAAACAGCTAAAATCACATTACTAGGCCACCTTTTGGAGCCTGGTAGACAAACGGGTAACTGCTTTTCTTGGAAGTTAGGGTTGTCCTCTTTAACACCGAATAATAACTCCTTTTCGAGATCTCAAAATAATCGGGGATTCATTTTGCTTCCACAACCACAACCTCGAGGTACAGCTACCTCCCAGAGCTATTAGAACAGTGCACTAACATTTAATTTATTTTCAGGGGAGCAAAACCAGCCTTTGAAAAAAGGTAAAGGGCGTATAGATTTCCTCCATGATTACAAACAAATGACTAAAATTGTTCACAATTACTAACAAAATTGTGCATAGTTATCCATTGAAAGTATGCGCAACAGTACACACTAAACCCTTATGCATTTTGCTGTGCATAAGCATGCAGAATTTTAAGCAGCCATAACTATGCACAATTTTTGTGCATAATTATGTACAAATTGTGCATAACTATGCACAAATTGTACATAGTTATGCATGAAATTGTGCATACTCTTATGGTTGCTTAAAATCCTGCATATTTATGCACAATAAAATGCATAAGGATTTAGTGTGTATCATGCACACAGAAGTTCATAAAAATTTAGCGTATGTGCCTCGTCGCACGGGCTCCGGACGAAGACCAAACGTCATCTCTAGAGGGAATCTTACTCACCCACCCCTTGATGTGGAATGACTCCATAAGAATTTAGTGTGAACACTGCAAGTTTCTTACGAAGAACAGCTCTTTCTATCGTACAAAGAATCTGAGCCACTATTTTACAAACAAATCATTTGTATTACGAAGAGCCTGGCTTGTAGTACACGCTAAATTCTTAGGAACATTTTTTTAACTCAATCATACATAGTTTTGCACTTCTACGTACATGCTGCTCTTCCGTATAAATTTTGTTCATAATTACAAACAAATCAGTCAAATTGTGGATAATTACTAACAAAATTATGCATAGTTATGCATTGAAGTTATGCGCAACAGCAGCATGCACACAGAAGTTCATAAAAATTTAGCGTGTACAAACGAGGCATTTGTAGTACGAACTAGAGGTCTTCGTAATACGAAGAAAAGTGGTTTGCGATATGGCTGCTTACGAACCAAATTCTTCGTAATACGAACACCGCTGTTTGTAAGGAACTAACAGTGTACGGCTGAGCGCATGGCATTTTTCGGTTGCGCCCCGCGGCGCGCTCGAAGCGGACCCCCATCCTAGCCTGTACCAAACCGCACTGTTAAAAACGTTTTTCACGTAGTGACATTCTGTGTGATGAGACTCTTGTTTGAAAACGAAAATTTGTTTTCGTGAAATGCCTCCCAAAACTTCGTTTTGCAATGCTTGTAGCAACGACTAAGTAGCGCTGTGTTGTAGCTAAACAAGGAAAATCTTGTTAATTTTTATAGCGAAACATTTTGTTTTGAAACAAGCCCTTTTGTAATAGACTCCCTTTTTTGATAAGAATGATCGAAAAGTAATATTTTTTTGAAACAAAAAGGGAGAGAAAATTTCAACAACTTAATTTTTTTTCTTGTTTGCCAAAACAAAAAAATTGTAATGCTACAAGATACTTGTTTCAAAACGAAATATCTTGCTATAAAAATTAACAAGATTTTCCTTGTTATTTTACAAGACATTATTTAACAGTGCGGGGGTCGAAGAATTGAGTTCAGCTGGACACAATAAAAGTTTGTAAAGTTTTGTAACGCACATAAATATTAAGCCTATCTGCTCTTTATAATGTTCGCAAATAACTCCATAGGGCGATGTTGTGGACAACTACGAACAAATTTGCTTTTATGTGTCCAAAAAATTGTCGACGACCTTTTAGGTAACAAGTGGCTTGTCCCTGAATCTATGGTCAGAAAAGTGAACAGAAAATGTCTACCGACTTTTTGAGTGTATTTTAATAGATTTATTTTTCTCTCTTTGGCAAGTATTATTCACGAGCTCCACTCCACACCCATCCCCCACTGTGATGTGGACGACGCCGTCGAGCTGCAAAGGGCTCGCGAGGCACACAGGAATCTTGCAAGCTTGCGTTCCCACGAGGCAGACTGGCGTGGCGGGGCGTGGCGGGGCGTGGCGGGGCGTGGCGGGGCGTGGCGGGGCGTGGCGGGGCGTGGCGGAGCGTGGCGCAGCGTGGCGGGACGTGCGCCCGCGGAGCCGGCCAGCCAGTCATCGCCCAGGGCCTCCACTGGCCAGTCACGCGCGCCGCTCGCGCGGTGCAGCCGCGCACCCTGTGGTCTATTTTTGCACCGGTTTCTTCTCCACGGGCCAAGTCCACCACGTCCCGTTTGTGATCAATATTCGTACGAGACGGGCAGACCCACCGTGTGCTTTTAGGGCCTTTTTTCTTCTTCTTCTTTTTTTTTTATTTTTATTTTGTTTGTCAGTCTTGGTATGGGTGCTGCGCGAGGGGGACGCCACATTGGATGTTTGGGTACACAAAATATTTTCGGGGAAAAGATTTTTGCGGATTTCCTAAGATTTCAATAGATTTTACGCCCAAATTTTGCTTCTTTCTGTTTTGCCTTTTTGGCAAAAGATTTCGGATTTCAAGAGATTTCGAGCGTGTAAGGGGACACAGGATTTCTCAAGTGGTTGCCCCCTCGGTGCTGTGGCTGTGGACTGTAAATAATGATTACGGTGAAACTACGGAAATCGACGCTAATCTCAGAACCAGTGATTCCGTAGTTCCGTACCTGTAATTTTAAAAACCTTGAGACGAACTGCCGAGTATAGGGCCACCGTACACGCGAAACAAGGTATTGAAGCTCCGTACTTGCTCGATTCTGGGAACGGTGGCGTCGTAATCTGCTCTCGGTTCTCAGTTTTTCAAATGCAGGTAGAGGATGCCAAAGTCAATTCCGTACTAAAATCTGGATTTTTTTACAGTGTGGCCGACGCTGGACGAATGGCTTCATCGAAGCAGCGTGCGCGCGGCGTGTTTCTTCAGCACCGATGAGACGGAGAGTGGCTGTGTTGGGTGCATTCCTCTCCAGGACTACACACTCTCGGAATTTCCTCAGCAATTTTGCAGGTAAGCGAGACTGTGTCCTTACCTTGAAAATCGTGGTGAGTACACTCTAAATGCAAAGGGGCAGTTTTTTCGAGAATAGTTAAGTTTTTTGCACATCAACACTGAGAAAAATACGTTGTGATTTTCCAGCACTTGATCTGTGAGATCCCAACACTCCTTCGTAGTCAAGAATCGAGCATTTTGCTATCTTAATTTGTAATAGTTGTAGACCAGTCGTAATACTTCTGAAGTTAATTATTTTTGATATCAAAGAAGCGTTATGATTTCCCCCCAAAATACACGAAGAACTTTGGAAATTTTTTTCACTACGAACATGTTGTGAATTTCCGAGTCTTTTTTTAACAGTGAAGACCAAATTCAGTTTAGTCAAACTTAGACAAAGTCTGCAAAACTTTACACAACTTGTCCAGTTTTAGCAACAACTTTGCATGCAATCTGGATGTGCAACAAAACGTTCCTGTTCAAATACCAATATTGTTCTTTCGCATTTAGCATGTACGGTTGTTGTTGTACTGTTCTATTCTGAGCTTTATACACGCTAATTTTTTTTGAACTTCTGTGTGCATGCTGCTGTTGCGCATAATTGCAATGCATTGCATAACTATGCATAATTTTGTAAGTAATTATGCACAATTTGACTCATTTGTTTGTAATTATGAACAAAATTTATACGTAAGAACAGCATGTACGTAGAAGTGCATAACTACACTCTAAAAGCGAAAGAACAATTTTCTTCCCCGATTTGAAACGTTTTCGTGCACATCCAGACTGGATGCAAATTCGTTCCGAAAACTGTACAAGTTGTGTAAAGTTGTATACTATGTGTTTCACTTTAGGAACAAATTTGCATCCGGTCTGGATGTACACGAAAACGTTCCCAATCGGGGAACAAAATTGTTCTTTCGCATCTAGAGTGCACGCTAAATTTTTATGAACTTCTGTGTGCATGCTGCTGTTGCGCATAATTTCAATGCATAACTATGCATAATTTTGTTAGTAATTATAAACAATTTGACTCATTTGTTTGTAATTATGAACAAAATTTATACGGAGGAACAGCATGTACGTAGAAGTGCATAACTATGTACGATTGAGTTAAAAAAATGTTCATAAGAATTTAGCGTGTGTATGTATGCTTGAGTTAAAGAAATGTTCATAAGGATTTAACGTGTACACTTTTCTCTTGCGCATGCACTCTCATTTGCTTACGGATGTGCTAGCCGTAAATAACAGTGAGCTTTGTGCACGCGTAAGGGACCCTATAAATCAAAAGGTGATACGTCTCACCTTCAGAGGGGCGAGACATGTATGTATCACCCAAAAAGAGGTGAGACGTTTTGTATCACCCAAAAAGAGGTGAGACGTTTTGTATCACCCCAAAAGAGGTGAGACGTTTTGTATCACCCAAAAAGAGGTGAGACAGGTTTGTATCGCCTTAAATTGCATCACCTCTTTTTGGGCGATACAAACCTTTCTCACCTCTTTTAGGGTGATACGAACCAGTCTCACCTTTTTTGGGTGATACAAACCTGTCTTGCTCGAGGATGGCGATACAAAACTGTCACGCCCAAATTTGGTGATGTGTCTCGCCAGCTGAGTCACAGTGTATGAACAAATCTACGAATGAAAACTGTCCGTATTACAAACAATTTGTCCGTAATACAAACACAAACCAATCCGTAAGTTAGGGAGAAAATTTTGTTTTCTCTCCATACCTTATGTACTGAGATATGTTTGTATGACGAACAAATTGTTTGAAATACGGACAGTGTTCATCCGTATTGCAGTGGACTTCTTCATACACACTCCTGGGTTATGTACTTTTTTGTACGTAGCTATGTAAGTCTATGTGCATGCGTAGCTTACGTAAAAAAATCGTACATAGTTACGCATGAATAAGCTTAAATTGTGCATAGCTACGTACGATTTTTGCATAATTGTATATAGAAATTTTACGTAAGCTACGCATGCATAGACTTACATAACTCACAGCTCCAAAAATACTTCCATAAACTCAAGTGTGTACCTTACGCTTGCAAAAAATTCTCTGTAATTTATGGCTATCACATCCGTAAGGAACTTAGAGCGTGGTTCGCGCTAAATTTTTTTATGAACGTCTGTGTGTGCATGCAACTGCATTCAATAGAAAACTATGCACAATTTCGGTAGTAACTATGAACGATTTGACTCTTTTGTTTGTAATTAGGAGAAAATTTATACGGAAGAACGGCATGCACGTAGAAGTGCACACACTAAGTTCCTATGAACATTTTTTTTCACCCAATCGTACATATTTATGAACTTCTACGTGCTTGCTGTTCTTCCGAATAATTTTAGTTCATGATTACAAACAAATGAATCAAATTTGTCATAATTACAAACAAAATTGTCTGTACACTAGAAAAATAAACGTGCTAAGTCCTACCTTAAAAGGCACTGTCGAAATTTAGTGCCTTTAGAAAGGCACTAAATTTTGTTAGTGCCTTTTAAAGGTTTGACTTACCACCTTTAGCTGACCAGCTGCGTTTACTTCATACAAATTTAGTGCCTTTGCAAAGGCACTAAGATTTTGTGCCCCAGGAAAGGCACAAAACTTTGCACTTGATTTAAGCGCCTAACACTCTCATTTCCTTACGGATGTACAAGCCGTAAGTTACGGAGAATTTTGTGCAAACTTAACGTACGGACAAATTCACTGCAGTATGGATGGAAACGGCCTATGTTACGGACGATTTTGTCCGTAATACAATCAGACCTGGATCTATAGGATATGGAGAAATATTCATCTCTTCTTCATACCCTACGGATCGAGGTGCATTTGTATTACATACAAAATTGTCCGTAATACGAACCGTTTTCATCCGTATGACAGTGAATTTGTCCGTACGTTACGTTTGCACAAAATTCTCCGTAACTTACGGCTTGCAGACACTCCCTGGTTATGTACTTTTTTGTACGTAGCTATGTAAGTCTATGTGCATGCGTAGCTTACGTAAAAAAATCGTTCATAGTTACGCATAAATAAGCTTAAATTGTGCATAACTACGTACGATTTTTTGCATAATTGTGTAAGAAATTTTACGTAAGCTACGCATGCACATAGACTTACGTAGCTACGTACAAAAAAGTACATAACCCGGGAGTGTGCACATCCGCAGGAAATGAGAGTGCACACGCTAAATTCTTATGAACATTTTTTAAACTCAATCATACATAGTTATGCACTTCTACGTACATGCTGTTCCTCCGTATAAATTTTGTTCATAATTACAAACAAATGAGTCAAATTGTTCATAATTACTAACAAAATTATGCGTAGTTATGCATTGAAATTATGCGCAACAGCAGCATGCACACAGAAGTTCATAAAAATTTAGCGTGCAGGAAAGGCGCTGCTTAGCACCTTTGTTTTTCCGGTGTAGTTATGTATTGCAATTATCTGCAATAGTAGCATGCACACAGAAGTTCATAAAAATTAATCGTGCATGAATGTATGATTGAGTAAAAAATGTTCATAAGAATTTAGAGTGAAGTCTGAGAATGTACACGCTAAATTTTTATGAACTTCTGTGTGCATGCTGCTGTTGCGCATAATTTCAATGCATAACTATGCATAATTTTGTTAGTAATTATGAACAATTTGACTCATTTGTTTGTAATTATGCACAAAATTTATACGGAAGAACAGCATGCACGTAGAAGTGCATTATGTATGATTGAGTTAAAAAAATGTTCATAAGAATTTTGCGTGTACACCCTAAATTGATGACGGATGTGCTAACCGTATGTTACAGTGAATTTTGTGCAAACGTAAGGCATCGACAAATCCACCTTAATACGGATAAAAACTGTCCGCATTACAGGTAATTTGTATGTAATACAAACACAACCCAATCCGTAAGTTACCCAAAATTTTAGGATTTGCTACGGATATTTGGTCATAACAGCTGTGATGAAACAGTCGTCACACAACAATTGTCTCGTCACTTTACATGCATCTCTCGTCACATGACATGCGACATTTGTCACACTTTGATGAACTATTTGTCATTTAACATTTATCTCATCCCTTGTGACAAACCTTTCAGGAGTAAAATTTAGCACGGACTTTGCCGTCACTCTAAATGGGAATGGACAATATTGGATCCAGCCTAGTTGTGCCTTTGTGCACATCCTGAGTAGATTTAAATCTGTCTCCAATCTAGGTACAAAATAGGCCTATTTTGTCCCTAGATTGCAGACAAATTTGAATCTACTCAGGATGTGCACAAAGGCACAACTAGGCTGGATCCAATATTGTTTATTCCCCTTTAAAGTGATAATGTGACGACTTAAAATTTTACAGTATAGTAAAGTGCGCAGCCAGTGTCATCAAACCATAAAATATACCCATACGTACACTCCCGGGCTATGTACGTTTTTGTTCGTAGCTATGTAAATCTCTGTATGCGTAGCTTACGTAAAACAACCGTACAGAGTTACGCATAAATAAGCTTATATTCTGCATAACTACGTACCATTTTTTTTCATATGAATATAAGAAATTTTACGTAAGCTACGCGTGCACATAGACTACGAAGCTACGCACAAAAAATACATACACCACGAGTATGCGGGTGCGGGTACGGGTACATCCTACACTGCAAAATTCTTGCAAAGAATTTTGTAGCGTCATAAGAAAGTTTGCATAGCAAACTATTTTCCTCACACTCTCCTTTCGTTACGGATGCACAAGACGTAAGTTACGGAAAATTTTGTGCAAACGTAACGTACACACTCCCGGCTTATGTACTTTTTTGTACGTAGCAACGTAAGTCTATGTACATGCGTAGCATACGTAAAATTTCTTACACAATTCTGAAAACAAACGTACGTAGTTATGCACAATTGAAGCTTACTTATGCGTAACTATGTACGATTTTTTTACATAAGCTACGCATGCACATAGACTTACATAGCTACGTACAAAAAAGTACATAACCCGGGAGTGTGTATCACAGACAAAATTGTCTGTAATGCGGACCGTTTTCATCCATACTATAGTATGGATGAAAACGGTCCGCATTACAGACAATTTTGTCTGTGATACGAATACACCTCGATCCGTGAGGTATGGGTCATTCTCAAAATTGTGTCAAATTTCCAAACGCGTTTTGGGATGTGAAAATACGGTCACGAGGAGTACAGAGCGAGGTAACGAGGATGACATTCAATCATCGGCCGGCTGGCTACCTCAGCGCCAGTGCTGCCACTGCAACAAACAGTGAAGCGAGTAACGGGGAGGACCACCCGTCTAGGAAGGGCTCGGGGAGGACACGATACCCAGGGCGGTCACGGGAAGGACCCCCGTTCCTCCGGGGGTCACGGGGAGGACCCCTGCTCCTCCGGGGGTCACGAGGAGGACACGCTCGTCATCTTTAGGGAAAATAGATTTTAGTAGACACATATCGCCATGTGTTCAATCGGCAACCAATTTTTCCAGGCTGCTGTTCAAAAATCTAGAGAATCTAAAAACCTAAGAAGCCCCCACTGGAAACTCACAGACTTTTCTTTAGTTCTAGGTATGACATTTATATCACTACCATCACTGAGACGTCCTATTTCCGATAACACCTTGTGGCCATCATAATTCTTCAGGTTATGCATTATAACTGAAATATAATTCTTACGCTTCAAATTAAGGTTGCAAGGAGCTAAAGAGGCTGCCCCTCTGAAGTTTTGCTTAAGCTTACTCCAGTCGTGTTCCCTTACTTTCTTTACCATCGCACGGGGCACTGGGTCTCCGCATATAACATTTAGGTGCCTGCTCGAAGTCTTTCTCCTGCTCCTCACTCATATCGTTAGGATACAACTCAACCCTGAGTTTTACTATATTCTCCTGTTCTTGCTGGAGACATAGCAAAAGGCGCTGAATGAGGTCATCTACCCCGTACTGTACGACAGGCTCCTTCAGTAGGGTGCCAACTGGTTTCACTATGGTAAAGCAAAATGCGGTGGGTGGATCACTCACTTCTCACCCTCTCACCTGCACGCCAATCCTTTATTCTCAAGTTGTAAAGAATGGAGCTCTTCGCGGGCTGCTCAAGCAGTCAGTGTTACTCAGGAATTATTTGGATGGTCTCACACACTTGATAATCTAGCCTTCTAAATGCAAGGTATGTTTTTCCTGACCCTCCTGGCCCAGAGAGGAAAAACACTTTTCTTGTAGTCAGAGGATCGTTAACGGCTTACAGGATACCGGCATACGCCTGTTTCTGTGTTGGGTCCAGAGTGTCAGATTTCCTCTGTTGTCCGGGAGCATAGATTGGCGGTTGCCAGGGGAGTCCTGGTGTTTCATTACCAAGGTTAATTTTGTCTTTTTCTCCTGCCATCTGCGTCGACGAAAGTCTTCATTGGTGGCTCGAATCCTCTGAAACGAGTCTTTCCGCTGCTCCTCAGCAGTGCCCATATCTTTTGTAATGCCACTCTTTTCGCACCCATAATCGAAAGGCGTGTTTCTGTGATTATGTCATCGATCATAGATCTCCAATGGGCATTCCAAAGCCCTCCATGGCCTACGTTTGATCTCTCTTTCATTAACCGCGAATGTCAAAAGACTAGTAAATATTTCTGTCTGAGCGTAACGAATAGGAACTTTAATTATTCCTTTTTGATAAACAAATCGACAAAAAGGTGAAACAATTAAAAATGAATCTAAGAGATGGCACAAGTAGTAAAAAAAGTTGTATCTTAATACTCCCCACGGAGCAAATTTTTTATTTCGTAGATTGCAATGAAAAACAAGGTCAAGTGTTTGGGGGAAAGAATGTGAAGAATTAACATAGATTTTAACATTAATGGTACGATGGGGATAATATCAATTTTGTACTAAATTGGTCCTTGTAAAGCTAAATATTTTTTTTTATTCCTCAAAATGCAATTATTGACAAGTTTGCATGGTCTATCTTATAAAGACAACTGCGTGAATGTATTTGGTAAGTAAGGTAGGTAAACAAATTAGAATTTTTATCTAAGTACATATGCACTCTTGCGGTGTTTTGTCATCCTTCTTCAATTAACGGTATACGAGTTGTCATTAAACATAACCGCGTAAGCATGAAATTAAAAATATTATGGCATTTGTCACTGTTCGACTTAACTTACATTGCTACTAAGAGTCTCGTTGAGGTCAGCCATTCCGTTGTCGTCGTGTTGTACTGATCCAGAATTTTCTTTTTTCTTTGGTGGACTGTCTGACGTGGAAGTGGAATTGAAATCATACTGCAACTAACGGTATACAAGATGTCATTAAACATAACCGCGTAAGCATGCAATCACAAATATTATGGCATTTTTCACTTTTCGATTTAACTTACATTGGTACTAAGAGTGTCGTTGAGGTCAGCCATTTCGTTGTCGCCATGTTGTACGGATCCAGAATTTCCTTTTTTCCTTGGTGGACTGTCTGACGTGGAAGTAGAATTGAAATCATATTTCGGGACCTTCACTGGTGTGGATGTTGCCGGCAGCTTTGGGTAGTGAGGTTGTGGCCGTGATTCGTCATCAGAAATTATAGTAATTACGTCTTCTTCTGCGGATGACAAAGAAATGGCATCTTTATTTTCATTTATGTCATTTT
>JAWJED010000040.1:715248-747279 GCA_033675135.1 Frankliniella intonsa | reverse complement strand
ATCCCCAATATCATCAAATTTTAACCAAAGCAAAAAGAGTTTGATGCAGGTGGTGAAAAAAGTTTAGTTGACTTATTCCCTTTTGCACAGTTTAAGAATATATATCAAGCCGCAACTCAACGGAAACATTCTGTATGCATGGTGTTCAAAATGCTCACCAGGTACAAATGGGGATTTTTGATATGTTATAGTGCTGGACGAGACGAACAAAGCCCACTATAAAACATTTTTTCTCCTATTTTGTCTAGGTTCTTCCTGGGCTAGGGGCTGGTGGGCGTCTGTTGTTCCGGGTAGTGTCAAATTGCACGCCTGGATGGCGAGGGAGGCGTGAGGACCTGCCGGGCTGGCTGTTGGGCGGGGGCGGCGCGGGGCAGTTCGCGGGTGGGGGAGGGGCGGTGCGCGACCGGGGGCGGAGGCATAACGGGGCACTGCGTGGGCAGCGAGGGGGGGGGGGGGGGCGTCGCGGGGCAGTGTGTAATCAAAACATTCCAACTTTAAATTCATTCATATTTAAGATGAGATTCTCTGTAATATGGATAATTTAAACCGTAATACAGGCATGGCTTCACTGGAAAAACAAAGGTGCTAAGTCCTACCTTTCCAGGGGTGCTAAACCCGTTTTAGGGGTGCTAAAGGTTGGATTTTCAGTTTTTTAAAAATATTTTCTGTGTGAGCAAACCAATTACATTTTAGGCTACATTATCGCATTCCTTGCAAAATTCCGCGTCAAACGAACCTACATGTGATGGGGTTCTGATAAGCGGCAAGTAAATGAAAAGCAAGTAAAAAAGTACAAAAATTGCAATCAATTTATGCCATTTTTGAACAGAACCCCATCACATGTAGGCTCGTTTGACGCGGAATTTTGCGTAGAGTACGAATAAAGGTCTTCGAATGTAATTGTGTTCTATAGTAAGGAAATGTTTCGAAAAAACATAAACTGTAGTGCCTTTGGAACTTTAGTGCCTTTTAATGGTAGGACTTAGCACCTTTGTTTTTCCAGTGTTGATGTATAAATCATGGAGAAACTATTCTTATGGATGAAGGCATGTCTGTTATATGGGTCTAGTCCGCCCCCTGGTCTTATACCATCACTCCAGCTAAATAAAATTTGGATGTCTCAGTGTTCCGAGCCTAATTATATTTCGTACATGCGACCGTGTATGGAAGAAAATAGTTTTTTTTTGTAGATCGTAGAGCTGTCGTGTGACCTCCTAAGTGACCTAGGAGCTGAGATCTCGAAGGTCAAAGTTCAAAGGTCAGGCCTCTACGAAATTTTCGATTTTTCAATTTTTTATTAGCGCAATCGATAGAGCAAAGATGTAGAAATTTTTTTTATTCTCCCCTTTGGGGGGTCTCAGATCACTAGAAATGGTCCAAAATTGCGTTCAAAGTTTTATTTTTTAAAATTTTCACACCTACCATTTTGACGGAATTTTTTTGACCCGTGGAGGTTGTTCCTCACCATATACACCTACTTTTAGGTGTTAATCATTTTTTTTTTATCTATCACCGTTCTCGAGATATATAACCTGGAAAATTGGTCTGCATGTCAAAAAAAAATGACCAAAATTTTGGCCAGCCCGAACGGCGCGGCCGATCATCGTGAAATTTATAGGGTACCTTCGGACTGTGTTAAGGAGTGTTCAGCCGTTTTCCGCCCGCTGTGCGATGAAAACTGTTCGAGTTATGGCGATTCGAAATTTTGAACGTTCGGAATTTTGTCGGAACTTTGGACCGCTCTTGCGGCCAAACGGTTTGAGCCAGCGTGGTCGGATTGAGACCATTGATTATTTCAGTAGAGAGCTACCGTTTAAGGTCATAAAATTGGTTAAAAGTTAATTTTAAGTTTGTTCCAAAGGTGTTCAAAATTGAACATTGAACACTTTGCCGTATCTTTTGAACGGTTTGTCCGATCGGCACCAAATTTTGATAGGTTGTAGATGTTAAGGAGCCCGTCATTTTAGATCCCTATGTTGAACACTGTAAAATTGGTCTAAATGCGCCAAAATTCGAATGTTCCACTTTGAACGCTCATAGCGGCCAAACGGTAAGAGCTACGTAAAAACGGACGAAATTTCGGCCTACCTGGGGTAGGTCCTACCGTGGCGAGCTCTACAAAGTGGCATCAACAAATTTTAATTTTGGTCAATATTTTCCAAGATAGGGTTTTATAGACTTTTCTTTTTGAAGGGTACTTCTTAGCTCGATTGTGGTTGCACAGTTGTGTTCGTCTCGTCGAGATCTACAAAATGCACTAAGCGGGATCTCGATATCTCAATTAGATCAAAAGTTATCGTCGTCTAAAGATTAATGGACATTTATTACTACAAAGTCAAGCAGCGGCGGGGACGGCGTGGGTGACCATGCACCCCGCTGCGCTCCGCACGCACGATTGTCGCTCTATTAAGAGTACAAGTCACGTCCACTGGTAACTTCGGTCTCCTGCCGTCCCCGCCCCGCCCCGCCTCGTTTGCTGTCCACATGTGGTGCCGGCGTCGCCCGCCTCCCTCAGCACAGCGGCAGTGGTGCAAGGGATAAGGCGCTGAATCAGTAAACCGAATATCGATGGTTCGATTCCGGGCAACATTTCCTTTTTTTTTTTTTTCGACTCGATAACTACGGTCTTCGGCGCGCCCCGCCTCGCCTCCACGCCCCGCTCAATCGTGTGGCCTACTGGCTCGATTAATTTTACAAGTTACGTCCACTGGTAACTTCAGTCTTCGGCCCGCCCCGCCACGACCTGCCACGCCTCGCCACGCCCCGCCACGCCCCGCCACGCCCCGCCACGCCCCGCCACGCCCCGCCACGCTCAATTGTGTAGCCTACTGGCTCGGCTCGATTTATTTTACAAGTGACGTACACTGGTAAGTTCAGTCTTCGGCTCGCCCCGCCCCGCCCCGCCGCGCCACACAGCGCCCCGCCACGCTCCGCCAAATTGTGTGGCCTACTGGCTCGATTAATTTTACAAGTTACGTCCACTGGTAACTTCAGTCTTCGGCCCGCCCCGCCACGACCTGCCACGCCTCGCCACGCCCCGCCACGCTCAATTGTGTAGCCTACTGGCTCGATTAATTTTACAAGTAAAGTACACTGGTAACTTCAGTCTTCGGCTCGCCCCGCCCCGCCCCGCCGCGCCACACAGCGCCCCGCCACGCTCCGCCCAATTGTGTGGCCTACTGGCTCGATTAATTTTACAAGTTACGTCCACTGGTAACTTCAGTCTTCGGGCCGCCCTGCCACGACCTGCCACGCCCCGCCACGCCCCGCTCAATTGTGTAGCCTACTGGCTCGATTAATTTTACAAGTGACGTACACTGGTAACTTCAGTCTTCGGCTCGCCCCGCCCCGCCGCGCCACACAGCGCCCCGCCACGCTCCGCCCAATTGTGTGGCCTACTGGCTCGATTAATTTTACAAGTTAAGTCCACTGGTAACTTCAGTCTTCGGCTCGCCCTGCTTCGCCACGCCCCGCCACGCTCAATTGTGTCGCCCGCCCCGCCCCGCCCCGCCTCGCTAGATTGTCTGTCATACTGGCTCGATTAAGTGTGCAAGTCCCAGTTCGCTGGTGACTTCGGTCTCCCGCCCTTTCCGCCCCGCCCCACCGCGCAGCGCCGAGCAGCGCCGAGCAGCGCCCTGCACCGCCGAGCAGCGCCGTGCCCCGCCCCGCCCCGCACGATTGTCACGCCCTCGGCGGCTCGATTAAGTGTAATAAGTGTACCGGTGTAGTGGCCCGGTTAAGAATACACTTAAAGTGAACGAAGAGGGTTTCTGAGGGCTAATTGATTCCGGCTCGATTAAGGACGCGTCATGACACTTTATTACTACATAACGGCACACGCGAGAAAGGTCTAACGACGTTTCAGTGGGCTGCCCGACGAGAAGCCTGCCGAAAACCGACTTCTCTCCCGGCCGTAAGGGAAATGAGATCGGAAGAGGCGTAACCACACCGGATAGAGGCGTACCGCACCAGCTCACGGGTTTGTGGTCTAACGCATCCCCCCTGGCCTGCCTAGTTCTTCATAACAAGGACGATTACGCCACTGGAGTGCTAAAAAAGTTCAATGTTAGTGTGTGTGTGTGTCTGTCTGTGCGCACGATAACTCGAGAACGAGTTGAGATATCGAGCTGAAATTTTTACTGTAGCTTCCTTGCCCAAAAAGCTCGGTCGAGTTCGAAAATGAGCATTCTAGCTGAAAAATTGACACCGTTAAAAATTAATTTACATTTTCGAAAAAATTATTTGAAATTTGTTTTTTTTTTTACAGTGTCCTAAGGGGTAACTCGGCGAGTTGCGGTCCTCTGGACGAAAATTTCGTCCGTTTGGCCGTATCTCTTACCGTTTAGCCGCTACTGCGTGACTAAAGGAAGACAAGTCCAAAAAATGCATGTCGGGTGTCTTTTCCGAGGTATTCCGACGAGTTGCGACCCTCTGGGCGGAAATTTCGTCCGTTTGGCTGTATCTCGCACCGTTAAGGCGCTGCAGCGTAAAATTTTGACAAAATGTGTTTTACATACGCTTAGAGTTGTGTATTTCTAAGATTTTTGCTTATCACAAACTAGCATATCGCCGGAACCGTCTGCACGAGTAAAATTTAATGGAGCCCACCGTTTCGTTACTCAAAGCGTATTTTTTATGGCATCCTAATCCATACTGACAGCGCCGCAGGCCTAGGTAGATGTACGCAGGCGCGTCGCAGCATAACAGTGTTTCGCGAGATATCGCGAAGCCTGTTACGCGAGACGTGGTCTGGCGTACATCTACCTAGTAATAATATTGCGATTTAATCGTGCGAAGCCTATTACGCGGCGATAAGACTTGGGGTCTGGCATCCGATTACTGCAGAGGCGAGGTGTAAGCACACAGGGTAACGTTCTATCTGTAGTGTTCTAAGGTTGGCAGTAGCCATTGTTTTATGTTGTTCTGTTTCCTGTAAACCCCTACTCTCAGTTTCCGGTTTAATAAAAGAAGAAGTTCACGTTGAAGTTTTAGTTAAACGTTATCCCAAAGAATCCCAAGAAAATAGTTAAAGGAACTCACAAAAGACATAACAGAATGGCGACGAAGATGTTTTAAAACAAGTTTAAGTTTAGTGAATAATCAAGATAAGTGTTAAAGTGTGGTTTAATTGTGGACAAGAAGCCGGCACCCGGCACGCCTTGATGAAGCATGGCGACAGCACCGTATCTCGGATTTATTGAGCCCTTCAACAAAGAAACTCATGATGTTGAGAACTGGTTGGACCGTTTCGCGGAGATGAGTGTTGTGATGGGACTTATACGACCAGATGAGCCAATTCCCCCACCAGAAGGAGCGGAAAATAACCTCATATTGGCACACCAACAAGCCGTCCAAGCGTACCTGCAATTGCTAGCAGCGTTCAACGCCAGAATGAAATCATTGTTGATTTTGGTGATGGGAAATACTGCTTACAATGCGTTACAGAAGAAGTGTTTACCGTTGAGCCCTACCAACATGACCTACGAGCAAATTGTACAGCAGTTCCGTGAGCTATACTCCCCTCAAGTGGCAGGCACCACAGCCCAGCTAAGGTTTGATGAAAGAAGACAGAAGGAAGGTGAGAAGGTTTCTGATTTCATATTAGACATCCAACGTCTAGCAAAAGACTGTAACTTTGGTACATACTATGACAGTGCGTTGAAGATAAAACTGATGAACGGGTTACATTCCGAAAAGTTGAGATGGGATGTAAAAAAGGAAGCCCCAGCTACATATGCCGAAACAGTAGCCCTTGTTCAAAGATTGGAAGGAACGGAATTGGAATTCAAGCAAAATCAGCCGGTTACAGTTAATAAGTTGGTCACTGACAATAGATCCTTTAGTAACCGAAGCAGAGGCAGCCAAGCAAGCCGTGGGCGAGGCAGAGGATACTATCAGAATTCCAATCCCAATGTCAATCCCAACCAGAATCACAACTTCAACAATAACTGGCAACAAAACTCAAGAGGCCGTGGAAGAGGTTATTATCAAAACTCAAGTCAAACCAACTATTCCAACTTCAATCAAAATCCAAGAGGCAATGGCAGCCCAAGAGGTTCAGCTCCCAGAGGAGGCTCGTTTCGAGGATCAAGCAGAGGCCAAGGACCAAAACGATGGAATCTACCTCCAGGCCAATGTTATCGCTGTGGCCAGTTCCATGATGTCAACACCTGTCCTGTTCGAGAATGGGAGTGTACAACTTGTCACAAGATTGGACATCGAAGCAGAATGTGTTTAAGTGCTGTGAATCTTGTTCGTGAACAAAGTTACCATAATAACAATAATAACCCTAATTTTCAGAACTATAACGATAATCTTGTTTATGATGGATATGAAGAAGAAAACATTGTTGTTGGTGAACAAGTAGGAAAAATATTTGAATATAATGAACATGTGAAAGTTGATATAAATTTTAATAATGTTGATAGTGAAATGTTTGAAAGCAATAATGAATGTGATTTTGTTAAGACTAAATTAATCTATAATGATAGTGATTATTTTGTGTTTGAAGAATATGATGACGATACTAAGGATGACTCTTTTTCAAGTGATACAGAGGAAGTGAGTGAATGCTGTGTAGTGACTGAGAAAGTGCAAAGTATTGGTTCTATGCAAGAGAGTCCACCATTGATTATCACTGCTACACTGGACAACATCAAGGTGGAAATGGAAGTTGACTCTGGAACCAAGTACTCTATTATAGGTAACAAAACCTTAAAGAAATTGTTTCCGTCATTGGCTCCCAAACCATTTAGTACTGTGTTAGTCGGAGTTGATCGTCACCCCTTGAAGATTATGGGAGAAGTGCAAGTGAAAGTGTTAGGTAAAGAACTGTTGTTGGCTGTGATGGAAGAACAATGTCCATTTTATCCATTGTTTGGTAGACAGTGGCTAGATGCACTAGTGCCAGGTTGGAGAGAAAAATTACAACTGGGTGTTGCAGTGCAGACTGTTTTCACAAATCAGTCACCTAACCAACTATTGGAGAAGATCAAGAATGATTACCCCTCAGTTTTCAGTGAAGATCTATCTGAAAGTATTAAAGGTATTAAGGCACAAATAGTGGTAAAGCCAGATGCTCAATTGACTGTTCATAAAGACTATACTATTCCATTTTTTATTAGAGATAAAACCATTGAAATGTTAATACAAATGGAGAAAGATGGTGTGATTGAGAGGGTGTATTACCCTAAATGTGCTTCTCCTATATGGCCCATAGTAAAGCCCGATGGTGGCTTAAGAATTGTTGTGGATTTTAGTAGGTCTGTAAACCCTCAACTTATGGTGGACCATTATCCGTTACCTAGAACAGATGATCTGTTAGTTTTTCTAAGTGGAGGAAAATATTTTACAGTATTAGACCTGACTGATGCCTTCAAACAACTGGAAGTGACTGATGATTCTCGTGATATTTTGACAGTAAATACCTTACTAGGATTTTTTCGTTACAAGAGACTGATCTATGGTTTAGCTAGTGCAGCCCCATTATTCCAGAGTGCTATGGATGTAATCTTGCAAGGACTAAAGAATGTTAAAGCTTATATTGATGATGTTATAATTAAAGCAACAAATATGGAAGAACTAATTAAGTTATTGTATGAAGTGCTAGAGAGATTTAAAATACATAATGTGAGAGTGAATTTCAAGAAATGTCAGTGGTTCAAGAAAGAAGTAAAGTATCTAGGACATTTGATTGATGAGAAAGGCATCCATACTCTCCCAGGGAAGATTGGTGCCATAATGCAAGCTCCAATCCCAACAGATGTGACTGAATTAAGATCCTATTTGTGTATGATTAGATATTATAGTAAATTTGTACCAAGACTGAGTGAAGCTTTAGAACCTCTAAACAGACTCTTAGGAAAAGTTCCGTGGAAGTGGAGTGAAGAGTGTCAACATGCTTTTGATGTCAGCAAGAGACTGATGGCTAGTCATACTAATCTAATGCATTTTGATATAAATAAGCCTATTGTTTTGATATGTGATGCTAGTCCTAAAGGAATCTCTGCTGTGTTAGCTCATAGGATTAATAATGTTGATGTTCCAGTCGACGTGTCCGTGGAACACAGCCACATCTGCGGAGCGCGCGCTAACACAGCCACATCTACAGAGCGCACTCTAACACAGCCACATCTACAGAGAGCGCCCTAACACAGCCACATCTGCACGGCGCACAGTGGTGGTCGGAAACCCAAATAAGCTGGCAAAAATTAATTTTCTTAAGTTTTAAATTAGTCTTTACGGATAATCATGGCAGTTCCTCTAAAGTTTAATGAACACATTTCAGTAGTTAAAACATTCAAATCAGAAGTAGATGATTAGGAAATTCGATTTAAAATATCCCTTCCGAGCGACCGATCCCGGGACCAAGTTCTCTAGAAACATCCAGAAGTGCTTTAGGAGGATGTGTATCAACTGAAGGATGTTTAGAATTTGCAAATAATAAGTAAAGTTAGCAGCTCCTTAACTGCAAAGAGTCTGATCAACGATTTAGTACGAAAAACTTCACCTGAAATGAAGCGACAGCCTCCGCTCGTAAACTCAATTTTCACAATATGAATTCGTATCGATCAGTGGCGTTCAGCGGCAAGTTCTGAGTGCCAGATCACTCAATAGATTTTCTTTCAGCAATTTGCAAAGTTTCAAGCCCCCGTTTTCCCCCGTTTCGCAGAACGAACAAAAAATACAGAGCCCAGCATCAGTGGGGCTGGAGGCCGACTAACCTCACTTCTCCAGGTGAGCGCGCTGTAACGTGAGCCTACTATTGGCTCTCCTAGGTGCTGTCTTGCAGTCGTGCTCTCTGATTGGTTTCAGTGTTTTAGCGCTAAATTTAAAAGTGTAATACTCCCAACATTACAAAATTCACTCTATTTCGCTACATGTAATGTCATTCGTAGGCGGAAATCATATGTGAAAAGTAGTAAATGAAGTAAGGAAACTCCAGATAATTGATGCCAGGTTTTCGTCGTTTCCGACCACTGTGCGGCGACGCCCAAGAAGGGCGTAACCAACATTTTTCGAGTTTTTAAATGAAATATACCAAAATATTCTACGATTTTTTTTCTATTTTTCATGTCTTGACAAAAAAGACGTGAAAAAATCGCATACCATTAAAATCTCAAAAAGAAACGAAAGGCGTATCTGCATTCGGGACTCGCGCGACATGGAACAAAGGCGCATCTACCTACGCCGCTGCTCCGCGCTGCTCGGCGGCTCCGCGCGCGGCCGAGACTCGTGAGCTGCAGTGCGGCGGCAACGCAGAAGGAGGATAGCTGCAGCTACGTTTAAGCTAGGAAATAACAATAATTATTGTTTTGAGCTAATTTCTGTTATATTTTTGACAGAAAATGAAACGCACTTCGAAACCACTAGTTGCCTCGCGAGCCAATCGCATTTTAGCCCTTGCGGAGAAAATTCGCAATGATGAAAACCGAGGCGGAGCTAATGAGAGCGCCTGCGACACACTACATAGGCAAGCCCGCTAAACACTAGTGTTAAGTTGGTGGCTTATCCGGGGAGCCCAAGCCCATGACTAATCAGGAATAAATTACCGGTACCTAAATATTTATTGGGAGGGCACAACTTACCCAAAAGAAAGCACTTGTACACGACGTCGAAGCTTTAAGTCCCGGCTGTGAGTCTCTCGCTTATTTCGGTAGAAACGTCTCGCGGAAAACAAGTCATATATGACTCATATATGAGTCATATGTGATTCATTTATGTCACATATATGGTTCATATTAATTGGTCATGTATGTGACATATAAGAGACATTTAAGAGACATATATGAGACATATATGAAGATGGTCATATCTTATATGACACATATATGGACACCTTTTCACCATATATGGAGGAAGAATGTTCATATATGGCACGAAACCAGTCATATTCGACTAATGTATCACTCATATATGAGTCGTATATGACTGGTTTCGTGCCATATAAAAACATTCCTCCGCCATATATGGTGGAAAGGTGTCCATATATGTGTCATATAAGATATGACCATCTTCATATATGTCTCATATATGTCTCATATATGTCTCTTAAATGTCTCTTATATGTCACATACATGACCAATTAATATGAACCATATATGTGACATAAATGAATCACATATGACTCATATATGACTCATATATGACCTGTTTTCCGCGGGGCGTTCTTGTTGGAGGTACAAGGATCACTGGCAGTAGCAAATAAGCCCTTGTTATGGAGCCGTTCGTTGCGAGCAAGACCACCCCCGTTTATTATTTAAATATTTCGCCTTGCAAATCGTACTTTTGCCATCGGAAACCACACTTACTCGACTCAGAAAAAAAAAGAGGATTCTAATGAGCCGACTCCCGAAGCGATAGGATAGCTCTAAGAATTGTGAGAGTAATCCAAAGTTTGTTTTAACGATAACTCGGAAACTCGTTTCAGGCAGTTGCGCCCTTCTTGGGCGTCGCCGTGCAGATGTGGCTGTGTTAGGGCGCTCTCTGTAGATGTGGCTGTGTTAGAGTGAGCTCTGTAGATGTCGCTGTGAAAGCGTGCGCTCCGCAGATGTGGCTGTGTTCCACGGACACGTCGCAGTGTTTTGTGTATCTTACAGCCTCACTAATACCCAAAGGGCATATTCTCAACTCCATAGAGAAGCTTTGGCAGCTGTTGTTGGTGTAACTAAGTTTCACAAATTTCTATATGGAACGCATTTCACCTTAGTGACAGATAATGAGGCAATTGCAGCGATATTCAACCCCCAGAAAGGAATGCCAGTCCATGCACACGATAGACTTATAAGATATAGTGTAATACTTTCAGCACACAGGTATACCATTGAGAGAAGACCCAGTGCAGAAATGGGCCCAGCTGATGCGTTATCTAGACTACCTCTGAAGCAAGCGGCTATGGAAACTGTGAATTTGATCAATGTGCAAAGTAACCTGCCTATCAACTCTGAAATTGTTGCAGCTGAAACCCTTGATGATCCAGATCTATCCCTAATCTTGTCTTATGTTTTAACGGATTGGCCTCAAACTATAGCCCCTAACTTAAGTGAGTACTCCAAGAAGAGAAATGATCTTAGTGTTGAGTCTGGTTGTATCTTGTATGGTAATAGAGTAGTTATTCCTGCCTCATTAAGACCTGATATTTTAAAGCTTATCCATAGAGGGCACCCCGGAATTGTTCGTTCAAAAATGATTGCCAGGAGTGAGGTATGGTGGCCAGAAATTGATAAGGCTGTTGAGGAACAGTGTGCTACTTGTTTAGCATGTAAGAAAGTGAACTTCAAACCAACAAAAGTTCAAATGCCATGGCCAAACACTGGTCGACCCTGGGCAAGACTGCATATGGATTTATTTGATTATAAAAGCTATAAATTTCTGATTGTAGTAGATTCATTCTCAAAATGGCTTGAAGTTTCCCTACCTTTGTCAAATACCACTGCAAATGACATTTTGCCTATATTGCTTAGTTTATTTGCAAACTTTGGAGAACCTTTGGCAATAGTTGCAGACAATGGTCCTCCTTTTAGATCAAATGATTTTGACCAATTTTGTGTGGATAGAAATATTGTTGTTCTGCATTCCCCACCATATCACCCACCTGCCAATGGTTCAGCTGAAAGAGCAGTTCAAACAGCAAAAAGTTACTTGAAGAAAGCATCAGAAGAATGTGTAACCAGATTTGACCTTGTAAAAAGTGTAATTACTTTTAAGCAAACTTATAATAATACCCCTTGCTCTGTTACTGGTATTGCTCCTGTAAGACACATGTTAGCTTTTAAGCCAAAGACTGTATTAAGTTCAATTCATCCCCAAATGTCAGACTTGTCACATGTTAAGGTGCCATCATTTCAAATTAATGAAAGAGTAAAATATAGAAGCAAGAAAGGCGCTGAAGTCTTGTTTGGAACTGTCGAGAAGATATTAGGGAAGACCACATATGTGATCAAGATCGAAGATAAACTTCATCTAGTCAGTGTAAACCAATTAAACAAGTGTGAAGAGGGTCCCCCGGTGATTCATGACTGTATGAGCAAAGATCCAGATTACAAGCAACTGTATGAACAATTGTTAAAAATGCAATTCCAGAAGAATCAAGAAATTGTTAATGATAAAAGTGAGAAGGTTGTAGAACAAAATGAAAATGTTAGAAGGTCAAATAGAACCCCAAAACCAAATAAGTTTATTACTGAAAATTTTGTTACTGATTAATCAAAATAAAAAAAAAAATAAATAAATAAATAATGTACTTCAAAATGTTTAAGAGAGGGAAGGTTGTAGTGTTCTAAGGTTGGCAGTAGCCATTGTTTTATGTTGTTCTGTTTCCTGTAAACCCCTACTCTCAGTTTCCGGTTTAATAAAAGAAGAAGTTCACGTTGAAGTTTTAGTTAAACGTTATCCCAACGAATCCCAAGAAAATAGTTAAAGGAACTCACAAAAAGACATAACACTATCCACGTCTAAGAGTTGCCTCTTTTGCTACTACGCGGGCTAGGCCATTCCGTTCTGCAGGCGAAAATCTTAAATCGAGGAGGTAACAGTCTCAAATAGAAGAGTACATGATGAAACGTCGCTGTGTGAAGTTTGGGCTCTGTGCGACAAGGTTTAGGGGTCCCACAAAGTACTTTTCGAAACGGCTGTTTTGCGTAGGCGAAGCGCGTCGCCATATTTGAGGTGGCACCCGGAGCGATCGGTGCGGCCGATGGGGGTGACTGTGTGCTAGGTAAGTGCTTAGGGTTCATACTTTCCCCTGCTAACGCGAGATGGTGTCCGGTAACATTGTCTGACCTCCAGGGGCCTAAGTGTCACGCGACACGCCACTAAAGCCCCACTGAAAAAGGGTGAGTTTTTTGGTTCAGTTTTTGTGGCTTCGGGAAGGGCTTTCCTATCCCTTTTGAACGCCCTATAGACTGCACAGTAGATCTGATGTGATCACGTTGAAAATTTGAATATGTGAATGAGAGCGCTGAAACGCCTGTAAGGTAGGCCACATACGAACAGGCGTGTTGAGCAGCCTGCCTAACCTGGTCCCTCACAGGCGCAAATACAAGTTTTTGGCATATTCACGGTGATCACATCGGATCTACTGTGCAGTCTATAGGGCACTCAAAAGGGATAGGAAAGCCCTTTCCGAAGCCTCAAAAAACGAACCAAAATATTCACCCTTTCTCGGTGGTGCTTAAGTGGCGTGTCGCGCGACACTTAGGCCCCTGCAGGCCAGGCCATGTTACTGGACACGATTTCGCGTTAGCAGGGGAAAGTATGAACCCCAAGCACTTACCTCGCACACAGTCGCCCCCATCGGCCGCGCCGATCGCTCTGGGCGCCGCCTGAAATATGGCGACGCGCTTGGCCTACGCAAAAAGGCCGTTTTGAAAAGTACTTTGTGGGACCCCTAAACTTTGTCGCACAGGGCCAAAATTTCGCATAGCAGCCTTTCATCACCAACCCTACTATTTAAGACTGTTACCTCGATAACTTATTTTTTTTGGAACGGCCTAATGGACAGCTGCTACCGCAGTCTCTCTCTCTCTCTCTCTCTCTCTCTCTCTCTCTCTCTCTCTCTCTCTCTCTCTCTCTCTCTCTCTCTCTCCCTCTCTCACTCTACATCCCGAAGTGTTCGTAGTGCGTGTGGCCTATCAATAGTTGCTCGCCGGATAGCGCGAGTTTACGACCTCTGCTGTAGGTCATAACAGGACTTGCATTATTTCATTTGCTTAAAGGCAAGCAAAATTCCATAAATAGAAAAAAGAACAGTAGCAAGTGTATTATCCTGTACAGTACAGAATAAATGTAATGCAAGGACGTAGAAAGTAATAAGAAATATTTTTTTATTATTTTTTATTATACACCAGCGAAAGTAACCTAAGAATTTCAACCTTTCCTCTCGATACCTGATGTAAGTAGAAATCTGAAGTGTGCGCAGTTCTAAGCTGCAGCAGCAGCGGTGGACAGTCTTGCCTGTAACGATTTGCGTACACATTAGATTGGTCGGTAGAAAAAAGTCGTCAAGTAAAGAAGTATGAAAATCAACAAAGAAATAGGAGGAATCAGGATTCGTTTATTTTCGTCAAATCGGGGAATGCCATTGAATTGCTCTCGAAAAGACCGTTCTGATGACGTGCGGGACTGGGAAATTTGGAATCGCTCGAGCTCGAAAATGGGCACTCTAGCTCAAAAATTAACACTGTAAAAAAGTAATTTATATTTTCAAAAAATAAGTAATTAAAAAAAAGTTTTGTTTATAGTGACTTAAGGGGTAACTCGGCGACTTGCTTTCCAATGGGCGAAAATTTCGTCCGTTTGGCCGTATCTCTTACCGTTTAGCCGCTACAGCGTGACTTAAGGGCGAAAAGTACACACTGAATTTTTATTAACTATTTTATACATAGCTATGTAGGTCTATGAGCATGCATAACTGTTGGGTTTCGTTTTCGGTGTAAGTCGACTAGTTGTTGTTCTTCGTGAAAAATTTTGTCCGTTCGGCCGTACCTCGCACCGTTTGGCCGCTACAGCGTTAAATTTACACAAGGAGTCACTAAAGTGGTGTATATCTCAAATTTTCACCCATCACAGATCGGCATATTGCCTGAACCGTCTGCACCAGTGCAATTCAATGGCGCACACTGTTTTGTTACTCGTAGCGTATTTGATCCAGTCAGCAAGGGCATAAGTCAAAAGTTCTGACATCTATCGACAATGCCGAATTTCCCCGTCCCGTACATCGTCAGAACGGTCTATTCTAGCGCAATTCAGTGGCGTTTCCAGTTTTGACGACAAAGGTTCCAATAAGTTTTGATAGTATGGTATCCTAATCAATACAGATAGCGCCGCAAGCCTCGGTAGATGTACGCTGGCACGTCGCAGCGTAACAGTGATTCGCGAAACAACGCGAAGCCTGTTACGCGAGACGTGGTCTGGCGAACATCCACCTACCAGGCTTCGCCAACGCACAGCCAACGCTCAGCCAATCACAACAGTCCAATGGGTTTTGAGGGATGCACATGATAGCTATCGTTTTAAAGCCATTTTAACATGGAACGGGCCAAGCACTTTAACTCTCGCTTACTTCTACATGGAGGGCCAGCAAGCCGTCCTCCTCGCTCTTGTTGATGACGATGCGTGCGCGGCCGTCCTCGTACACCTGCACCGACTTGCCCAGGCAGCGACCGTCCTTCATGTTGCCGGATATTACATCGCAGTAAATGCCGGCTGGGAGGCAGGTCTGGAAGAAAGCAGTATTCATCAATTTTAGCAGCATGTCCAACGCATTCGCGGGAAAATTTTCCCACATTTAAACGCATTACACACATCAGCAGCTCTTTCTTCGTATATGCGTATCTGCATAGCCTGAACAAACGGCAATGCGTGAGTCCAAGCTCGTTTACCAATAACCTGCTCGCGCGGGGGCCATTTTGGGCCTGCGGCCGCCAATTGAAAGTTAGCGCGATCTCATTGGCTGCCGCGAGCCCCTCTTCTGAATAACCAAGTGTGTACATGTATTCATGTCACTGTTTTTCATTAGAAACGCACTGTCCGGGTATGAATGAAGGTGCAGTATATACGAGTATGAACGTGCTTGCTGGGTTGCATTTTTTTAAAGGACACAGGAAAATAATTTTTCACCTAGGACCGGCCATGTGTAGATCAGGTCAGGCCGGTTTTAAGGCGATATTTGAAAGAAATAGATGAAAAAACGTTGTAAATCGTTTTCAGCGCGCCCTCCTACTTTGAAAAAGCTTATAGGGATCCAAAGGATCTACCTTCTGAAAATGTGCAGAAAAGTAATTTAATAAGGTCGGAGCCCCCTTAAGCTAAGACCTGCACAACTTGAACCCTGTCCCAAACGGCAATGTATTGCCGGGTAACCGCGGCGCCTCCATTCTTCCCCGCCATCCCGCCCCAGCAACTACCCTCTGTCCACTCCCCTCCCCCAACCTCTAGCTCACTGTAAAAACCAGAGCGAGGATCCTCGCCCTCAGGAGGGCAAGATATTTTCCCTCTCTCTTTGACAGCGAGGTGTGGTTTTCTCGCTTGATTAGAGCAATAAATTCAAAAATCTCGCCCTGTTTGAGCGAGGATTGGGAAACCTCGCCTGTTTTAAGTGAGGACTTTTATTCTTAATCTCACTCAATTTTAGTCATGTTGCAGATTCTTTCTCAATAAGAGCGAGGTTTATAAAGTCTCACTTAAATGGGGCCGCAAAAAAAAAAATTCGCTCTTTTTAAATCAGACATATCACTCTCGCATTTTCAGTGGCTTTCGGCAAATCCCCCACCCCTGCACTACATTCTGATGGTGACAGACAATAAATCAGACCAACACCGAGCCTCCCAGGACCCGTATCCTGGCCCCAGGGTCCGATTGAAAAACGATTTAGACCGTTTGTTCAGCTATTTTGTTCAAATATTTCCGTAAAAACCACCTCAACCGGTCCACACATGACCGGTCCAGGTTGAAAATTTCCTTCTCTGTGTCCTTTGGAGAAATGCCACCCAGAAAGCACCTGCTCTGAACTGGTTTTTACCCGAACCATGCGTTTCTAATGCAAAACAGTGAAATTTTTCGAGTTGATAAGCTTGTTCGGAACCGCAAGATGCTGTTTGATCGAAAAAACAAAGTCGGTCTCAGAATCTGCATTGATAATGGCTGCTAGTGAAGGGGCACTTTTTTCAAAATCAACCTACACTGTAAGGGATTTTGTCGTAACTTTACGAACAAAGACCTGTTATTTTTTTTTCACGAACTCTTCGTTATTTTTAGAAAACGAAAAAATGACTATTGTTCGTAGTATTGTGTATATGATCCAGAATCCAAGAAATTTGTCGTTCTGGAATGCTTATAACTTATATGCCAGATTACGAAAAGTTTGTTTCCCAATGCTACGAACGGTTCTTCTTCTGGAATGACGAACAGTGTTCGTCATTTTCAATAACAATACTATTCGTACGGAATTTTATCGTAAAATAACGAAATCCATTATCAGTGTAACCTAACCTACCGAGTACGTTTGACGCTTTTGTACAGTGTCTTGTCATTGAGCTTTGAGTTGAAAAATAACGCACCTGTAGCCATTGGTCCAGATCGTGGCCGTCGTTGTTGAACGCCACAAATCCCTTGTCTCCGCGGCAGAACGCTATCTGATTGCTCTGATTATCCCACCAGTTTGTAAGCGGCGTCACTATGGGGAAGAGAAACGTCAAGTTAACGGACACTGAAAATGTTGGTTAAAGTATGACAGTAGCGCTAAACATTAAATGATGTGTAACATTGTCGGACCCAAATCGTTTCCGAATCCGCGTGTTCTTAGCCTGTAAGCTGGAACAACGCACGCAGGTCTACCGCGTTGAAACCACGTATCTCTCTCGGCGCATGAAAATGTAATTTTGTTGTTACGCTGTAAACGTCAAAAACAATCTCAATGCAGATTGGAATTGAAAGCATATTTTACATTTTGTTCCTCTTTGTTACGCCGGTTGGCATATTTCATTTCACTATATCTAGAGTGTCCAAGCTGGAGGGTGGCTGGGACGATAAAATTAAAAGAGAAAGTTTTTTCAATTTTACAGCTAATAGGGGGCGGGGGACGGGTCGCTGAGTCAAAAGGTCCGAACGAGCGTTGTTGTTCGGCCGTTGCAGCAGCGGCTACTACAGGGCCGTGCGGCGCAAGCGATCGTGCGACACAGCCCCCCCACCCTCTCCTGTATGAAATTCCGCCACACTCGCTTTACGAGAGTGCAAGCTACTCTGGAAATAGAAGTGTGAGACAGTCTCACACCATTTGGTGCGAGGCCAAAACGTCTCACACCATTTGGCTCCATTTTTGTGGAGAATTAAAAATGTTGGCATTTTTTCTTATATTCATATTCTTCGCCGAAAAAGCTTTCAAACGAGCTACCACGTGATGAGTCTGAAATCATTTTCTCTCCGGCCTTTGTCTTACTTGAGATAAACAAAGCGGCAGGTACTTCCGTCTGCTATCAGCCTCAGACCCATCACATGGTAGCTCGTTTGAAATCTCTTTCAACAAAGAATATAAATTTAAGAAAAAATGCAAACATTTTTAATCCTCCACCAAAGTCGAGGTAAATGGTGTGAGTCGTTTTGGTCTCGCACCAAATGGTGTGAGACTGTCTCACACTTGTATTTCCAGAGTACTATGAAAACTACTAGCCAGGCAGGCCTTTGGCCCGTACGCTAAAACCTAAAGTTAACCTAACCTAAAATTAACCTAACCTAAAATTAACCTAACCTAAAATTAACCTGACCTAAAATTAAGCTAACCTAAAATTAACCTAACCTAAAGTTAACCTAACCTAAACTAACCTAAAATTAACTAATAAAACTAATAAAATTTAATAATAATAGTAAGATACCTATAGAATGCGAAATGTATCCGGGGGGAGGGGGGGCAATATCTCCATCCGGATCCCCGACAGAGTGCTTCGCTACGCTCAGCAAAAAAACGTGTTCATTGTACAGTTCCTAATAAAATTTTGCAGAACTGAAGCCAAACAATTCTTTCCTCATAGTTTTTCCGGCCACTCGCTCTACTAACGCAAGAAAAGTCCACGTACAGCACACTGGGTTGCCTACCCATTAGGCGCATAAGCCCAAAACTAAAGATTGTCGTATCCCCTTACTGGTGCATTTCCAGACATGCATTCCCTATCTCAAAATACTTCCCTATCGACCCCCTACTTACTCTAGAATTTTTGCCAAAGTTATCAGTAACACCCTGTATAATTGTTATGACACAAACTATGGAAAAAAAATGAAATCTTGGAAGGCCAAGACATTGACGGAGTTCGGGGTATAGCCAAAACCTTCACTGTAAAAAATTTGTTTGGAAATTTCCAAACAATTTACTGGAAAACTTGTACCACAAATAGTTTGGAAAATTTGAAATCCAAATTGTTTGGAAAACTAATTTTCCGAATTTTTTGGAAATTTCCATAATAACTCTTCCAGACTTTTGTAAAGAAATTCCTACAACTTTTTAAATATATGCGTTCTTAAAACGGTTGGTGAGTCTTTTAAATCACACTCGTCCACCTTCGCATTTCCGGTACAGTTCCTAAATTTCCCAAAACAGTCAGAAAATGTCACTTCCAAAAACGTTTTGGAAACTTTTTTTTCCAAACTGTTTCGATCGATATTTTTTTGGAAATTTCCAAATTTTGTCTACAGTGTTCGATACCCCATCGCCCTACGACGTTATGGGTTCCAATTACAAATCCAGAATTTTCTCTTCCATTTTCATAAGAGTTGGCAAAGAGGTAGAACCTAATCTCGTGATTTCACTGCTGCAATGCCATCCAAGAGTTGGTGGCCAATTTTGAGAAATTTCCTGTTAAAATCCTATGGTAATGCTCGACTTGTCACGGGCAAGCAGCGTGGAAAGGGGAGCCGAGCTGAATAGTGGTATTATTGCGAACCCTAAGAGAAAAAAAACGTCTATAGATTTCTTTAGATGGTCTAGTACGACTATAGTTGGTCTAAATTTGTAGATGTCTAGACGGAGATGGCTAAAAGACGTCCAAAAGTCGTCTATTGAAATCTAAGTCCAGGTTTGGTCGATATGCAGACGACACGAGACGATCTATTTCCTGTCTGGCCCATCTTTAAAGCAGACCTCTAGCGGTAGACGAAGTGTAGATATGCCGAGACGATCTAACAACCATCTAACCTGCCTATGAACTTAGACGTCTAGGGGAAGACGAAGTGGAGACGACACGAGACGATCTATTTCCTATCTGACCCATGTAGGAAACTAGACGTCCAGTGGCCCAGTTCCTAAACTTGTAAACAGTTTGAGCTAAATGGCTGAAATTTGGCATGAGACCTGAAGTAAAGACGCTGATCAAACACTGAAATAAAACAAATAAATTACTTCAACCAAATGCTTTTTGGCTCAATTTCTACATAGAACTACAAAGTTTCTTATGAAACCAAAACAATTAACTTCGTGCCTACCAGGATTTCATGAGATCGTATTTTCAGTAGATGTAGGTCACTAGGATCTGGAGATTTTTTTACAAAATAAGGTTTGTATACCAAAATAGACCCAAGATTACCAATTACAACCGACAACCGGGCTCTCCGAAACCCGACCCTGTACCATCGTGAATCAGGGTGCATCGCCGTACATTTTAGCCGTTGAATCTAAAGACAAAACAGCCTATAGACTTTAATAGTCTCGTATCGATTCAAAATGACGTGTGGATACTACATATAGGGGTGCGCTGTAAAATGCTGTAAATTCTCTGCAACGTTGCGAAGAACTTTTAATACTCGCATTACGAAGAATTTGTTCGTATTGCAAAGAAATTCCCTGAAGGCTTGTAGAATTCTTGCAAACTATTTCTGGCTTTTGCAAAGAAATAGTTCGTAGGCTCGTAAAGAATTACTTCGTTATGCAGTGCTTCAAAATTCTTTTCAACTTACAAAGAACATATTTTGCAATACGAACCAATTCTCTGCATGCATTTTACAGTGCGCGAGAAGCTCTGACCTGTAAAGTTACTTACATGCGACAACGTTTGCGAAGCGGACCATATTATAGATTTGTCTCCATCGGTGCTCACAAACCCAGCCGGAGCCACAGGAGTCGTCCGCGTTTATTGTAGGGCTGCGCAGTTCCTCGTTGGAGTTTGTAGGCGGGCCCTGGTCACTGTAGTCGAAGGAGAAGGACGACATGACCCTCTTCAAGGCATGCGGATGAGCTAGCATGAAGCCCACGGCCATCTAAATTGAAAACAAATGCGGGAAGTATTGCTGACCACATTCGTCCTTTATTTGTGACGTGGGCATAGATTCAAGTTACCGTTGCCTAAAAGTTACAGCGCCAGTCATAATCAGAGGTGCTTACTGAATAGTGATTGTTTCATCCGTTCTTACCTTGTACTGCTTTGCGTTTTTGTAGGTGAGGATGTTACCACCAGCACCCGATCCTCTTTGGTTATCGTGGTTGTCTACAAATACTACTGCCTCGTCACCATTTGCCATATTCCAAGCAGGGCCTGTAACAGAACCGTTAGCAGGCCAAATGCCATCCCGTTTCTACAAAAAAAAGGAGGCCCGCCCTACCGCCAAACGACGCTGCCAGCTCCGCTTCGCTACGCTGGCAACTCCGCTCAGCTGGGGCGTGCTCGCTTGGCCTGCTGGCGGCGTTCGGTCCCCAAAGTCTCAAGCCGGCTTCTTGGCTTTTATGTACGGGCATTCGCTTTGGGAATATTAAAAGTTTGTAACGGTAAACCACCGAGGCTACAGCCTTCCCTTCTGCTTTGAAAACACTGGTAAAACAAATGTTTAAGTTTTATACGTCATGGTGTTTAAGTTCCACTTCTATACATCAAATGGTATATAGTGTCAACTATACATCACTACATATTTAACAACTATGCACTTCGTAGATGTTTAGATGTTAAACGTTTCGTGATGTTTAGAAGTATGCATTTGGACGAGGCTTTCCATGTCAAAGCATAGGGATGCGACGACATCCCAAGTGTTTAGTCAACTATATACTTGCTAAATGTTTAAGAACTATACACCAACTAATGTTTAGTTAGAACTGTGCATGACATAGTGTTTAAGTAGTATACATTACGAGCTATGCATCAAGTGGTGTATAGAACTAAACATTTGTTTTACCAGTGAACGCGCTGCTGGTTAAGGAGTTATAGAGCCGTGTTTTGAAAGCAGTTACCAATTTCGTACAATGTCCGAAATTTCGGTTTATGGGGATGCAAAATTAAGAAAAACCCATAACACGACACCCACACTGTTAAGGCTGTGGCAACTTTTGGTGCCAAAATATTTGCGTCTCTTTTTGAACGCCAATTTTTGGCATCTTTCTAAGAGAATGCCAATTTTATTCGGCGTTAAAAAGGCCAAAAATTGGCATTCTTGAAAGAGCTGCCAAAATTCGGCATTAAAAGTAGCCAAAAATTAGCTTTCTTTAAGAGAGAGGACGAAATTTGGTATTCAAAACAGAATGCCAACATTTTGGCATTAAAAGTAGCCACAGTGTTTACAGTGCAGCATAGTGTTTTCAGTAATTTCGGTCGTCGATAGGGCTGTTGCGCCGAAACGATAAGTAACAGAGTCAAACGGACGAAATTTTGAACCTGATTCACAAAATGACGCAAATCCTATGAGTCGATACCCAACATGATGTTTTCGGACATTTGGGTCGTCGATCTGAATGTAGCGTCAAAACGGTAAGAGATGGAGGAAAACGGACGAAATTTTGGTTCGGAGGGTTTTCAAAGCCGAAGGGAGGGCTACAGTCACGGTGGTTCACCGTTACAAACTCTAAATGTTCCCAGAAAGAATGCCCGTACAGGCCGAGGGCCGGATTACTTAAAAGCCAAGGAGACGCTTTCAGACTTTCGGGTCGGGCCGAAGGCCGCCGCGCCGGCAGGCGAAGCAGGCACGCCCCCTGCCTAACGGAGTTGCCAGCGTAGCAAAGCGGAGCTGGCAACGTCGTTCGGCGGTAGGGTGGGCCTGCTTTTTAGCAGATGATACATTGTAGCTAGCCTTAACTTTAAAATAAATATAAAAACAATGTGTCAGCTAGCTTGTACTCTCGAGTCCAGAAACCAAGCGCGTAACCTTACAATAATATAGCGCGGCGCTGCATGGGGGGAATAGTGGCTGGCTGGCTGAGTGAAGCGCAGCCTGCGCGGAACACTGACACCTCCTCCCCGCGCGCAGCGTGTAACACTAACAACTCCTCCCCGCCCGCGACAGCGACCGCTTCGGTCCGCCACGCCGGGCGGGCCAGGCAACAATACTGGGCACCTGCGCGGAACACTGACATCTCCTCCCCGCGCGCAGCGTGTAACACTAACAGCTCCTTTTTTCCAACTTAGCCACCATCCACCTTGGACACCTTAGATAAAATGAAATGAAATAGCCAAACGACGTAAACGTAAAAATATAACAACAAAATGTATCATCTGCTTTTTTGTTTTGGTCCACCTGTCAATTTTCCCACCCTTGTTTACAAAGTATTAATAATCTTTTGATTTGTACTCCCCTGGGCGAGTACAAATTCTCTAGGGATATTGTACTTTTCTTGTAAGGTGGAGTGTACCATTCCAAGGGATAACGATACGAACTCTCGAGAGGGGGGAGTGATTTCCCTAGGGGTGGTGTACTCCCCGGGAAGTACACATTCCCTGCAGGAATATTTTACTTCTACCCCATGAGATGGAGAAGTACAAATGAAAAGATTATTTATACTTTCAAACAAGGGTGAGATAAATGACAAGTGGACTAAAAAAATGTTTTTAATAAAGTTCTGTAAAACAGCTTATACACAGGAAATCGAAGTGTACGAATGTCACTCACTTGAAGATGAGCGAATAAATTCACTCACTTGTAGGTGAGAGAATGGCCATTCGCTCACTAGTGGATAAGCGAATACCCATTTGCGCACTTCCAGGGGAGGAAAAGCTTATTCGGTAATATGTAAGAGAGTGAATTGTTCGTCGCTCACTTACATGGGCCCCGCACTCCCCAACTCGTACACTTGCCCGCGACCAATCCGCGAAAATTTGCTGTAACTTGCGTCGAAACTCAAGAAAACTTGCTCCAATTCGCGTAAACTTGCCCAAACTTTAACAAAATAGTGTTAATCCCATTCTCATAAAAAAAAATAAGGAATATAGTTGATTTTACCGTAAAATCAAAGAAGGACGTGATTTTTTGCAGAGGGAAAGAAAACAATCATACCATCATGGTCTGGTTTAGTGAGACATTGCAAAGTTCTTGCAAAGAACTTTGAAGCATTGTTAGTTACAAACTATTTCCCGCTATTTTCTTTGCAAGGTTCGAAGAATTGGTTCGCAATGTGAAGAATAGTTTGTAATGCAAAGCATTTTTCAACGCTTTCAAGCAATTAGTTTGAAGCGGTAATTCTTCGGTCGATAAGAGGCTTATGGTATCGTAATGCGATAATATTTTCGCCTAATATCTATCATATCGTGTTTCGATAACGAGAATTAAAATTATTGTATCAGGATACCTTTATATCGTTAAAAATGAAAACTGCCAGCAATAAGACCTCTCATAGTCTAGTTTACCTCGAGTTTGAGTGATTCCATGTCAGCGGTACACCCGAAAAAAAAGTTGTTTCCAAAATCGACCAAATTTTTTTTGTTCGCTCTCCTATGGTACCAGAGTCTACCCTGTAAATGGTAGCTCTCTAGGTGCACCTACTCTGGAGATATAAAATACCACTATTTTGGCAATGTGTAGAAATGAGTTATAGGTAAAAGTAGGGAAGGAGTCATGGTAGCGACTTGCCATTTGGTATGCACCCTTATTGGTGATAGTAGATGACAAAAAAAGGTTAAAAAAAAAATTTCAGAATTTTTTTCTTGAATTTTTGAAGTGTACTTTTGGAAATATCTCAAATGACGTCATAAGATTTTTCGATGCAAAAAATACTGAAAGTAGCTCATGTCACCCTTGATTTATCCTGAAAGACTTATCACACGCAGCCTTTTAGTTTCAGAGTTATGGGGATTGCGCTATCCAGCCTAATTAACTTACAGCCTCAGAACTTGTATGACATGAGTAGAAGATAGTTTAGACTGTTCCAAAATGCTAAACTAGGTAAGTTTAGACTATTTACACTAAAATTTACTTCCACTTAAAATTTCTAGCCATTCCCTGAAATAATAGTCCAGTATTCAAGTTACAAGCAGAGTTTTTGCAAGTTACGGTAATACTGCTCACCCCAAACAGCTCTACGCTTGGTTTACCATCACATTCTGAGTTCTCAAACCACTCAGGGACTCAATGAGATTTTAATAGTACCTTATCACTTAGGGGTTCATTGATGGCAAGTATTGCAGACAGTTAATGCAACATATTTTATTTTGAAACTTTTCTTTTTTGTATTAAGATTTACATGGGCATGAGTAATACCGTCACATGTTAACACTCTGTCTGAATGTGATACTAGTTGTTAATGAATACTTCACATATATATTATTTTGGAAATCACTGTTAGAAAATGGTTTAAAATATTTTTCAGAGAGATCTTAAAAATTAAGTACCGCTGACATGGAATCACTCGTTTACCAACCATTTTTTGACATCAGACAAAATAAGAGTGCGGAGCTGTCTTCTAATGTTTGTGCGAGGGTTTAATCTCACTTACCCCAATTTACCAACCAGCGTAGCTGATTGTCGCCCTTAAACAGACGACCAATTTCGGCGCTGTGGCGGAAGTCCAGAACGCGGCCAATGTCCAGATATTCTTTGTAAGACACGCCCTCGTTACCTTTAAGAAAATCGCAACATGTTACTTAATAAAGTATGCGTTTGCTCACAGAATTTTTATTTACACTAACGTAGCAAAGCAGAGCCGGCAATATCGTTTGGCGGTAGGGCGGGCCCGCTTATTTCCTTGACTCCTACCTAAATCAATAACTTCTTGGTAGACGAAGGGGCGCGAATTCGGAGCGAATCCGTAAGATACGTCAAGGTTGTTTACTCGCTGGAAAATCACCCGCAGGTCTTCGGGCCACATGTGCTTTGCTGCGTCAACGCTGTGAAGTTAAAAGGGAGTTAGAAATGCGTCACTGTATCTCGAATGGGACTCCTAATATCGATTACTTACCGAAATCCAGCAACTCCCATGGAAACTAGGTGATTTAAAAATGTAACCTGCTTGTCTCGCACTTCTTCTTGTGACTGGTCAAGGTCTTTCAGCCCCACTAGCTCGCAGTTTCGAACCTAAAAGGCAGCAGAAAAAATATTAAAGAAAACTGTCTTAGGAAGACTTTAACAGTTTAAAATTTATGCTTCTCGGTCACCTCATTGGCGTTTTGATAATTGTTGATCGAGCATGTGGCATGAAAGTTGTTGTTCTTAAATGGCACTGCTGGGTAGTCCTTCGTAGAGGTCTGCGCTTTTGATCCTCCAGTGCCAATAGCGACATCGTGCTCTCCAGTCATGTGGTTGAGAATTATATCAACGTAAATACTGCAAAGGTGGTAGTTCCACATTGAAGCACTCTTTCACAAACTTCTTTCACTAACAGCTTCCATTTTCTGTACAGAAACCCCTACTAGGCAGTGGAAGTTTTGAAATGGGAGTTGAGCAGACTAGAGCTTTAAATGCAGGTTTTGCACAGAAAAAAGTGTTTAACGCATACTTTTAAAAACATTTACCTGCTTGACAACGTTTTAAAGGATAGGGTAATTGTTTACAATCGCGGCTCCACGGCTTTTGGCGGTGTGATGTCACTGGATTAAGCTAATCGACTGGTATTCACTATTGCTGGATTTATTTGGTGCTCCTGCGAGGTTTTTCAGGAAATTAAATAAATGTGCGCGACGTACCCATTACCGTTTTACACCCTGATTCATACGTAACGCATATGCTCATGTGCTGTCTAAAACGAGCAACTAGTGACAGTCTGTCGTAAATTGACGAAAACTTTTTACCGTGGAGCCTGTAACAATGCCGGGAGACCCGCAGCAGTTACCCGCAGGGTCGGTAAAGCAGGGCGGGCGGCCGGCGTTGTTCTCAGGCAGGGTGGTGTGGTCTGTTCATTGCGTGTGTAGAGGTTATGGGACACGCATATATAAGTAATTTCCAGAAAAATCCCACAAGATCGCCAAACAAATTCAGTACTAAGCTTAGTCCAGTGACACAAAACACACCGTCAAAACCTGTGGAACCGCGATTGTAAACAATTACTCAAGATAGCGCTATATTCATTTAAGAATTTTCTCCAATTCCACGAGTGCACAGGTGTGGGTTTCGCCGAGGGGTCACCAACTCCCTGTAGCCGTGTACGAGGCAGTATACGTACATTACCAGTATTATAGGTAATCATGTGTAATAAAAAAGTATATAAAGTAATACATAGGAACATAAGGGTTATATAGAGGCAAAATTGTGGTAATATGCAAGTAATATATGGTAATAAACAGGTAATATAGCCATCGCGTACGAAGTAATATACGAGTTGGCGATTCCTCGGGTTCTGCGCCCCCGGAGGCGTGGATCTACGCCTCGGCGGGATTGTGCTGGGCAGCGCTCGGGACGAGAGGGAGGGCTGCTGTGCTCGGTGTCAAGTGCTACCAGAGCTTCCAAGCGCAGATCCACGCCCGCCCAGTCATGGGATCCACGCCTGTGCAGGCGTGGGGTTAGAAAATCCTTCAATGAATGTAGCTTGAAACACATTTCAAGAAATCGTTCAACATATTGACAAGTGCCAACACAATGTTTCCACACACAACACAATGAAGCCGGAGTGTACACCTCTTACACCTCCCGTTACTTTGTCTCCGGAGCCTAAATGATGTTAACAAGTGTGGAATATTCGAAGCATATACTTTATTTATCTATGCTTCAAGTTTTGTTTCATCAGGCAGTCGTTACGATCAATCAGGATATGCTTTGCGTTTGGCTGGTAACACAACACTTCAGGCCGATGACAGTGATTCAGTTGATAAAGACTCTTATCATGTTTACAAACGGAAAACACTAAAGATATTAGTTTCTGAGTTCAGGGTGCAAGTGCTATCTACGCCGCGGGAAAACGAGGCTATAAATTAAGAGTCAAAATCAAAGCATTAATAACATACACCACCGGAAAAAGAAAGGTGCTACGCAACGCCTTTCCTAGGGGGCTAAAATTGAGTGCTAAGTTTAGTGCCTTTCCTGGGGCACTAAATCTTAGTGCCCTTGCAAAGGCACCAAATTTGTATAGAGTATACGCAGCTGGTGAGCTAAAGGTGCTAAGTCCTACCTTTAAAAGTCACTAACAAAATTTAGTGCCTTTCCTGGGGCACTAAATCTTAGTGCCTTTCCAAAGGCACTAAATCTTAGTGCCTTTCCAAAGGCACTAAATTTTGTTAGTGCCTTTTAAAGGTAGGACTTAGCACCTTTGTTCTTCCAGTGACATCCTCAAAGGATGCTCTGCTGCGCTCAGGAAACCGAAATTCACCCCCTTATGCGTCTATTTTGAAACGCATGAAAATGAAACTCTTCACTGAAAAGGGAGGGAAAAGATTTATCACTTTTAATGGGAGACCCTACTGAAGTTCGTATCTTAGCCGCAAAAAATAATTTATGAACTTTTTTTGTTTTTCCTGTGCTGGAGAACATAAAACAACCATCATTTACATGGTGAACATGTCCATTTTGAGTTTTGGAAGAGGGTAAAGCTAAATGTTTGCTTAAAAAGTGTTTAGGGGAAATGCTCCATGCAGGATAATTTTTGCTGCAAAACATCAACATCAAGTTTTTCTGAGTCTTGAGACCTCAACTGACAAAAGTTGGGATGGGAATTGTTTTCTTTTTTTTTTTTCAGCATTTGCAACATTTGCAATGCTTCCAAAACCAGAAAGTTAAAACTGTTAAAAATTCGCCAAAATTGATTCCGGAATGTTGTCACTTCAGAAATATATTCTTGATTCAGTGAACGGGATTTACCTTTTTTCCCCTTGCAGTGAGAGCAAATTTTAATTTTCTTGCTAAATTAAAGCAAAATTTTAAAAAAATATCGCACTTTCTGAGTGAAGGGTAAGGAATATTGCTCCTTTTCAGTAAGAATCACACTCCTGATATCTTACTCACTTAGAGCAAGGGGGCAAATGTAGCCAATTTTAGGTATTTGCAGTATAGGTATGTTTTGTTCAGCACTGTGAATAGAAAGCGCTGTTCTGTAAACATTTTTATACCAGTTTTTACCAAAATTTCACAAAAGTCTTGTAAGGAGAATGTGGAGTTTCGCCCAATCCATAAAACGGAGCTCTTTTAAAGTGCGCGATGAAAACAAATGTTAACGGAGCTTTCCCTGATCTTACACTTGCATATAATCAATTAAGGGCATCGGACACTCACCGCACACCAACTTTGTTGCAGCGCCTAACCATGCGACGGAATTCCTCCTGGTTGCCTGAACGCGTCTCCATACGGTACGAGATCGGTTGGTAGCGCTCCCACCACGGTCTCTCGTTATTTTGCCGTACAATAACATTTTCCTGAACAGGTGACACCTGAAAAACATAAAAAGAAGAATTGCGATCTTCGCTACATTGAAAGTGCAAAGGCGTGCTCGATACGCTGTCAAATCAGCATCCGAGGATGGAAACTGTTACACCCATTGACTCATTGCCTGATCAAGAACGGTTAAAGAAAGATCCTTGCTTCTATGCTTAACCGCACCATTCGAACAGCATAACTACTAAACAACATGCCAACCAGGACTTGAGACGGTGAAAAATACAAACTTTTCGAAAATGATTCAGCCTCGAATTTCCCGATGTTTCATTAGACGAATATTTCCAAATCTTCAGAATTTTTTCTGTGAGTTATGAAGTCAGGCCAATTTTAACAAGTGACGAATGTCTACATTCTTCTCAAATTAAGTTTTCCTGGCACGTGTTACATATTTGAGTGATACACAAGTAGAATCAAACGGCATATCAATATCTTGAATAGTTTCAAAGTTATAGAAATTGCACAAAGCGTTGTATTTCCATGCACAATGTGACCAGATGACGAACGTCCAAAGGTATTTTGACAAAGTGGCGACTCAGTAACCTATGTTGATAGTGTTTCGCTACTTGATCAAAACATCGTTGGAGATTCGCCACTTCGTCAAAACATCTGTGAACATTCGCCACTTGATCACAATTTCTGTGGACATACGTCTCTTGGTCCAAACCTTCTCAGTTAAAAATGACGAATGTCCCTTCCCAGCTCCCCTGTGTATGGTAGTCACATGAGCTAAAGTACATAATGTAAGACATCATTAATATAGAACAAAATTTAAAAAATTGAAAACTGTTGGTGAATTACTCAATCTTTCAGACAAAAAATCAACCTAGTTTCCTCTCTCCTGGAAAGTTTTAGTCTACGAACATACGTCACTTGGTCAAAATTTACCTGAATTAATAGAAATAAAGACGTGATTGTTTCTTCGTGTTGAATATATATTTGTGTAGCATTGCAATTTTTTTATAAACGCACTGCTCGTTTATGAACGGGGTATCCCAGCATCATTTATCAAACTATCGCAAAACAAATTAGGATTAAATATGTTTTAGGGTGTCCCAGACACGGTACAGGTCGCTTCAGCCGTACCTCGCACCGTTTGAGTGCTACAGCGTTAAATTTACACAGGGAGTCGCTAAGATTGAGTGTATTTCTCAGATTTCCGCTCAAAACAGACCGGCATATCGCCGGATCTGTCTGCACGAGTGCAATTCAATGGTGCCAACCGTGTAGTTTCTCGCGAATCGTATTTGCACCAGTGAGCAAGAGCACAGCTCAAAAGTTCTGACATTTATCAAGAATTCCAATCTTTCCTTTCCCGTACATCGTCAGAACGGTCCTTTCGAGTGCAACTCAATGGCGTTCCCCGATCTAACGACAAGGGTTCAAATAGTTTTCGACATTATGGCATCCTAAGTTATACAGAAAGCGCCGCAGGCCTAGGTAGGTGTCCGTAGGCGCGTCGCAGTGTAACAGTGTTACGCGAAATATCGCGAAGCCTGTTACACGAGATGTGGTCTGGCGTACATCTACTAAGTTTGAGGGAGAAAACTGGATCCAAGATTTTATTTGAACCACAAAAGAAACAATTTTCATGTACGCAGGCTAGTCAGCACTAACCTGGACTGCTCCATAACCCATTGGTCCGAGGAAGTTCTCACATTCGGCTGCAATATCGTTCCACTTCCATTCGAAAAGGTGTACGATGGCGTTGCGGCCAGGCGCCATCTGTGGCTCACGCTGGGCGCGGGAGCCCAGTGGTGGAGCTAAGAGAGCGGCGAATAGAAGCGCAAACACGCTCAGCGCCATGGCGAGGTAAGTGGCTACTGTTGTCGATGTTGGACCTGGCCAGGGTTTACTTTGCCGGGCTATTTATGCACCAGCACGTCTTGGCCTCGAGTAGATCAAGATAGCGCGAGCCAGACCCTGCCAAACAGCTGGCAGGATTGTGAGTGCCCACTTACACTAGGAAGCAGCCTAAAAGCTTCATTAAAAAAAAAAAAATAATCTAACGCTAACGCGTTAAACGGCCCCCTATGTTTTAAAACTTATTATTAAATGAGAAAGAATCTAAAAATAATATTTTGTGTAAAATTTTTGTGAAAACCCAATCGAATATGTAAATATCAGTTCTGGACATGCAAAAATCGTTTGTCAAGTTTTTTGTAGGTTGGTGGACGCATGAGCTCTCAACCGCGGCAGGGGGTATGGCTGGGACTTCCACCTGACAAAAGAAGACCGGTGGCGCGGCGGCTTACTTGAACAGTTTTAGATTAAGAAATGAAGTAAAAGGATGCTGTAGGCGTTTAGCATACAACTGTGAAAGCCTTCATGCACTTACATACGGACACATGGGTCAATTAATTGGCTGAGCGATAGCGAAGCCTATTACTTCACTGATCCGATTTGGCTCCTGTCTGTCTGTCTGTTTGTGTAGCTGCTAGCACGATAACTCAAGAACGAGTTCAGATATCGACTTGAAAGTTTTACTGAAGCTTCTTGACCTAAAAAGCTCGGACGAGTTCGAATATGGGCACTCTACCTCAAAAATTGACACCGTTAAAAATTAATTTACATTTTCGAAAAAATAATTTTAAAAATAAATATTTTTTTACAGTGTCCTAAGGGGTAACTCGGCGAGTTGCGACCCTTTGGGCGAAAATTTCGTCCGTTTGGCCGTATCTCTTACCGTTTAGCCGCTACTGCGTGACTAAAGGAAGAAAAGTCCTAAAAATGCATGTTAGGTGTTGTTTCCGACGTATTTCGACGAGTTGCGACCCTTTGGGCGGAAATTTCGTCCGTTTGGCCGTATCTCTTACCGTTTTGCTGTTACAGCGTTAAATTTGGACAAGAAGTCGCCAATACGCGCGTAAAAAGTGTATTAATCAGATCTGCATATCGCCGGAACCGTCTGCACGAGTGCAATTCAATGTTGCCAACTGATTTATTATTAGAATCGTATTTGAACCAGTCAGCAAGGGCATAACTCAAAAGTTCTGACATTTC
>JAWJED010000040.1:587248-714248 GCA_033675135.1 Frankliniella intonsa | reverse complement strand
GCTCTTATGGTAATGCACGCGGAAGTACTGGACTCTGTCAAGAGCGAGGTCATGCACGCGGTCTTCTGCAGGAATGACAGAAAGAACACCCCATCAGAAGCTCTCCAGATAACAACGTTCCATCACGTTCGCTCTTACAACGATGGACAAAAACAGATATTTTTAAGGCCAAAGAATTAGTGTTTTGTAAAACAACAACCATGTTTGCATCAAAAAACTTAAAACCATGATAAATTATTCCGGAATGAAACGTGAAAGCAGATGATACGCATTGTACATGTATGTTTAAGATGACATTGTGGTGGTAGTTGTTATAGATTAGAGGGAAAGGAAGGGCTCAGCTTTGAGTTAAGTTTTGGGACAAGATTAGTAATTCTTTAGAAACACAAGTAGTTTTAGGGGAGAGGGCACTCGAAATGGGATCTCAAAGGAAAGGTGGCAAGCGTTCCGTGCTAAGATGGGTACGGGTACGGACGAATCCTTCCCTGCCATAAATTAATTTTTCTCTAACGGTACTGTAGAAACTGCGATATACGACGGATATTTGAACGGACGTTTCCGTTTTCCCACTGTAAAAAATATCTCTGTAAATTTAGGACTTTTCCCGTATTTGTGATTTACAAACGGTGTTGTAACTTTACGACCGAAATCGTATTTGTGCTCGTTGAAGAATCATAAATCGATACCATTGTCCTTAAAATTTTGTAAATTTACAATTTCATATCGTACTTATATGACATTTCCCATGGAAGACTTTCCCGTATCTCTTACAAAAATGTCTGACAGTACCTCAAGTACGGATGTCTCCGGAAAAATTGTGAACGGTACTTGTACACACTTGGCTATTTCAGAGAAAGATTACGCGCATGCAATGCGCTCACTTTTTTACACTTACCTGCTATCAAAGGTGAACATGCATTTAGCACCAGAAGAGTGCTCAGAAGCACGTAAAGCATGGCTGCTTAAGATGTGGAGCGCTGTAGTGTTGTCGCCATACTGAGTTACTGTGCGACTGCAGCATTCCTCTGAGCCCAAACAAACCTTGACCGAAGATAACCTAGTCAATACGAGGTCATGAACGCCCATTACGATAGCACCGACTGCGCTTTACTGTATACAAAAGTTTCGATCACAGACGCATTATTTTCAAGGACAATAGTCAGAGGCCGGAATGTGAGAGTAAAGCATTCCCTCGTTTTGTTCATCAACCACTGCCAGAAATTTCCACTGTACTTTCTACGGTTTTTCCCGTTAATTTTTTACCAGGTCTAGACCGTTTTTAGTGGGTACGGGACGTCCGTAGTACGTATGACCGTACTTGACTTGAGATTGCCTGGCCACAAATGACCTACGGCTTTCGCGTCGACTCACGTTAGCCTCGCTACTTGCCTTTTTTTCGAAGTTTGAAGAAACTTACCCACGGAATTGGTCACGGAAAACACTATATTTTTAACATACGGCTGTTCCGTAATCAAACAAAACGAATTTTACCGTAGTATCTGTGGAATGGGGTACGGGATTTTTAACAGTGACTTCTTTTTTGAACCCTTTTCACCTGCTGATTAGCAATTTGCTCTTTATTTTCCTGAACTTGGTGGCATTTCAGCGGGTGGTGGACAACACGTCCCGTTTAAGTAGCCCCCGGTACACGGTAAAACCAAGTCCTGGGATTCCCAGGGGAGTTGGAACCCAGGGGATGCTCTGGAAATGTTTCTCAGGACATTCCCTGGGTTTCCCAGGACATCCCCTGGGTTTCCCACGACATCCCCTACGTTTCCCAGGACATCCCCTGGTTGAGGGGGGGCTGACTCTCCTGAGCCGTGTACGGAGTACTATTATTATCGGTATTATTGAAATATTATCGGTATTATTGAAGTATTATTGATACTACAATATGCCGTCAAAAGAAGGCTAACTAAATCTAAAGTGAGAGACACTCAGTCTTCTTTCTTTCTTTCTAACTCCAAATCTCCCAAATGAGTCATCCAATTGTTAAGTTTTAAATGTACAGAGAAGTCATATTTTCAAGCATATTTTTGACAGTCCATCATCACATTTTAGGTTAAAAATAAATAAAACTTGCACATTCTCAAATGTTGATGGAGCCAAAGATAGGGAGCTGCTGGAAAAAAACAAATCCATGTAAATATCATTGCCAGGTGGTGCTTCTCATTGGCTGAGCGATAGCGAAGCCTATTACTTCACTGATCAGATTTGGCTCCTGTCTGTCTGTCTGTCTGTCTGTCTGTTTGTCTGTCTGTCTGTAAGCACGATAACTCGAGAACGAGTTGAGATATCGAGCTGAAATTTTTACTGTAGCTTCCTTGCCCAAAAAGCTCGGTCGAGTTCGAAAATGAGCATTCTAGCTGAAAAATTGACACTGTTAAAAATTAATTTACATTTTCGAAAAAATTATTTTTTAAAAAAATATATTTTTTACAGTGTCCTAAGGGGTAACTCGGCGAGTTGCGATCCTTTGGACGAAAATTTCGTCCGTTTGACCGTACCTCTTACCGTTTAGCCGCTACTGCGTGACTAACGGGAAAAAGTCCTCAGAGGGCATGTTGGGTGTCGTTTCCGAGGTATTTCGACAAGGTGCGACCCTATGGGCGGAAATTTCGTCCGTTAGGCCGTATCTCGCTCCGTTAAGCCGCTGCAGCGTCAAATTCCGACAAAAAGTCCTTCATATACGGTTAGAGTTGAGTATTTCTCAGATTTTCGCTTATCACAGACTAGCATATCGCCGGAACCGTCTGCACGAGTGAAATTTTTTTGCGCCTACTGTTTCGTTATTTAAAGCGTTTTTTTTATGGCATCCTAATCTATACTGACAGCGCCGCAGGCCTAGGTAGATGTACGCAGGCACGTCGCAGCGTAATAGTGTTTCGCGAGATATCGCGAAGCCTGTTACGCGAGACGTGGTCTGGCGTACATCTACCTAGTAATTGCTTTGGTGATGCATATAAGTTCATAACTTATGAAGTGTGTCCTTCCTTTAAAATGAATGGCATTAGTGTTAACTATTTTCTTCTCAAGTTTAAATAGTTCTTGTCACAAAACATAATTGGCACATGGCAGTCAAATTAGAGGAACAGAAATAAAAATGGTTGATTAGGTACACAGTCAAATAAAATATTCCACCAAGTATTGGGTATTTCATACATGTATAGAAATGGTAGACTAGGTACACACTCAAATAAAATGTTCCACTAAGTATTTGGTCCTTCGTGGATAAATAAAAATGGTTGACAGGGTACACACTTGAATAAAATCTAACACCAAGTATTTGGCCTTTCGGGCTTTTCGGCTGAAGATAGAGAGAGGGAGAGAGAGAGAGAGAGAGAGAGAGAGAGAGAGAGAGAGAGAGAGAGAGAGAGAGAGAGAGAGAGAGAGAGAGAGAGAGAGAGACAGACAGACAGACAGACAGACAGACAGACAGACAGACAGACAGACAGACAGACAGACGCCGACGACGCGGAGCTCCGAATGTACTCCGAAGTGGGGAATGCCTTGGGCTTTGCCTCGGGTGGCTTCGAGTGCGTTCGGGTCCCCCCTTCGGTTTGATTCCGCGGACGTTTTTCAAACCAAGATTGGATTCATTCAGATTCATTCCTAAATAACACTGAAATGACGCGTGGTATGATGAAATGGTACAAAACAGTTGGTATTATAGGTATTATTGGTATTATCAGTATTATCTGTATTATTGAAGTACTATTGGGGCGTGAACGGAGTACTGTATTATTGGGGTCAACCCCCCAAAAAAAAAAAAAAAAAAAAACGTCAAAATGTAGCCGATCTCAGGCCAAAAAGTGTTCCGATTACGAATTTCACTTCGGTTTAACAATGCGATGGGCTGTTCGTCCAAAACAATCTACAACGTGAAACAACATATGACCCCGTTGCTACACCCTGCATTTATATACCAAAAAGTACATAGCCCTGGGGTGTGTACGTATCACAGACTGCCAGCTGCTAGGGTGCCTGTTCCACTTCAGGCTGGTGCTGTGAAGGTAGCTGCAGGCGGAGGGCCTCGCCGTGGCGTACAGTGCCGAGGAGTACGAGCAGATGAGGACGGACGCTTCTAATCCACAGCCTGATCGCCATCGCCTTCGTGCCCGTCGACGACGTGGTGGAGTTCTTCGACGCGCTTACGGACGAAATATACTACACTTCTGCTCTCTTTACGCGTTGGCGGCCCTGTGTCGAGGCACTGTAGCCGATACTTGGACTCAGATTGCCTTCCTGTATTCCTCGCTATCTCCCTTCCCCTTTTGTGCGTTCTTGTCCCTCTGTAATCTCAATTTGAACGAGAGACGTAAGCCCGCAAGTTGGCGGAACTTTGGGCGGAAAAAGACCGTAAGGCGGTGGAATCAGGTGGAATTCGGATGCGACGGACTTGGGCGGATTGAGCCCTCCCTGGTGGCGGACTTGGGTCTGGCAACCCTGGCTTGCAGATGGAGCGGACGCAGCCCTAAACGCCGCAAAACAATTCGAATACTCTAAATTTATTATTCGAAGCCCCGAATATTTGAGACTGAATTTAGAATAGCCGTCTATGCGGAAGAAATTATTGGAATATATTCGATATTTTTCTTTGATCAATCCATCCCGTAGCCATATTAGAGGGGAGGAGTCATGGGTCTGGGGGGATAAAGTGCACCCAGGCCAGATGTCTAAGCGCAGGGGGTGACTCGCTCCGTAGTGGTCTGCGCGCCGCCTTTCTGATCCCAAATAGGTGGAGCCACTCTGATAAAATTTATAAATATTCAGAAATGAATTTAAAATTATTCCTTTTGCTAGGCTGTGTTTTGAAGTCTGCTTTGCGCTCATTTGAACTTTTTCTGTACTGTGTACAATTCCCATAGTTCAAATGTTATTCTGTGTATTCCTGTAAGTAATGTTATGAGGAAAAATGTATTTAATGAATTTTATTAAGTTTTTTTAAATTAATAATTCACATAATTTTTTTGACCGTGAAAAGAACAATTCTTGCTTTACGGCATATTAATCTGGAGGTGAAGTACTTGAATGATTTCCTGCAATACCCGTCGAAACAGAGTCATCACCTGACTGAAACTGAATCAGGACAATGAGATACGTAAAGATGGAAGCTGCAACCTGGCGAATACAAACCAGACAGTCAGCAGAAAGACAAAATTTACACTCATCTACAGTGCTCTCGGGCCTATCATCTATTAAAAGGAAGTGTTTGCACATAGACAGTGGACAATTCCGCTCACAAGTAAATAATGTTTTCGTCGCGTTCCGCCCCAAAACACACATGTGAGCAGCCTTTCCTTCCTTTTTCACTTTAAATAAGGTTTAATCGTGTACAATTAGGAGGCAGTACTTACAGCTGTAAAGGTCCCACGGCTTAGGTCAAAGAATCCGCTGACTGAAACAGACGGCTCAGACGCAAGAAGTGCATCTTGGAAGAGGTCAAACTGAAGAGAAAAATTTTATTCGTCATTTATTTTTGTAGCAGGTGGGTTCATGGTTCTGCCAGTCGCACACTGTAAAATGCTTGCAAAGAATTGATTCGTATTGAAAATTATTTTCTTTGTAAGTTGCAAAGAATTTTGAAGCGTTGTATTGCAAACTAATTCTTCGTTAGCTTACGAACTATTTCTTTGCAATACAAACAACTAGTTTGTAAGAATTCTAGTCTTGCAAAGAAGTTCTTTGCAATACAAAAAAATTCTTCGTAATACGAATATTAAATATTTTTCGCAACGTTGCAAAGAATTTAGTTTGCAGGCATTTTACAGTGCGATCCAGGACAGATCAAGGGACTGTCTACTAAACTGTTAAAAGTCTGCGAAGAATTTCTTCGTAGGGCTGCGAAGAATTTTCATTATTCGCAAACTACGAAGAGTTTGCTTTGCAGGCTGCGAAGGATAATAATCCTTTGTAATCTCTGAGGAGTTTTCTTTGTAGCCTGCGAAAAACGTCGGAAAACGTTCGTAAGCTCGCAAACCGTTGCGAACTATTTTGTTTGTAATTTGAACTTTTTCTTCGCATTGCGAAGCTTATTATTCGTTTGTAACGATCGTAAGGTTTTGACAGCGTATCTTAAGGACCGAATATGCGATTGCCCTAAATTTAATTGGACAAAACTAGGGATGAAAATGCCCGGAAAGTTTCCGGAAAAATTGGAAAAAAACACTGTTTTTTTCGGGTTTTTTCTCTAGCCTCGGAAAAATTGGAAAGATTCATCCTGGAAAATAGGCAAAAAGCACGACTTTTCGCCTGGAAATAGGCAAAAAGCATATCTTCATCACTATGTGAGGACGCTTCTCAGTGTACTCATACTATTTATACCCTGTTACGTTTCCTTCTCGTGCGTTTTTTGCGATTCCAGTTGGTTATCTAGAGTTGCCAGTGGAAGTAAAGACCTGATGATATACGAAAGTAGTGGCTTTTATGTTCATACTCCACTATAGGACTTAAAAACATATTTTTCCAATTTTTCCGGTATTTTTCCGTTTTTTTTTTCAATTTTTCCGGTATTTTTCCGTTTTTTTCCTATTTTTCCGGTATTTTTCGGATACTTTGAAAGTTTCCGGAATATTTCCATCGCTAGACAAAACATCTTAAAAACTCGAACAGAAGGTAAATATCCTTTGCGCGTGGAATAGACAATGTGACCAATACGCTGTGACAAACAGTGTGTGTTAAGGTCGATATTTGTTTTTCATTTCTATCCTATCTTGCTGAAATTACCTCGCGACATATATCCTGGTTCAAGCTCGACGCTATTGCACTGCTTTGTAAGGTATTCACAAACGGCATCTGCACCTGTACACAAAGAGCAGAAACATTTGACGGACAGGAAAATTTAAGGAATTTGCAGAAGCATGCAACCTTCCATAGCTTCTGCAATGAAAGAGCATTCTATTTGCAGTTAAATTATCTGTCAGGTCAAATGGCGATCCAAAACGGGAAACCTGTAACTTTTCAAATCGCCCTGCTAAAACTGTCAAGGGCAGCAGGTTCTTTTTTATTTCGTGTACGATAGGTACTTTATAAAAATGGTACTGATTTGCGCGTGGTTTGTAGCCACAACTGAGCTTAAAAAATCCTGTGCCGAACGGGTGCAATAAGCTCACGGTGAATTTTATTGTAAGCTTCTTCAAACCCTACAGCACTGTAGCTTACGGTGAACTGGTATCTTCTTTGAGGTAAAAAAAATAGGAACACCCACACCCACATTTCAGATCCCTTTTGAAAGTATAAGCACTTGAACCGAATTAGGATTAATCCCAAATAGGTTTAGTTAGTCGCTTTATTGTGAGGTAGCGCAGGTACCTGATCTGCTACGCGCTGTGCTGCGTCGTTGATGACAAGAATACTTCCAGCGAATAACACTGAAAGCGCTACCAACGTAGCGAAAACGAGCCAGGCTTTGGCGGTGGCGGCAAGCGTCGCCGTGTAGGCCATCAGCGTACACGTCACGAGGAGGAGAACCATATGCGTCATGCACGTGATAGGCATGAGGTTGAGGCGACAACACAGCGTGTGCACTCGCAGCCAAATGAGGCGATACGTGCGCAGGCGTTCTGCACTCGGACTGCGCTCCTGCCAGGATGGAATGGAAAACCGTTTTTGGTATCCCGGCGTTATACGTCGAACAAAGTTCGATACTTGGATGCCGCTGTTAACATAGTTTTGTGTCGCTGTAACCAAGTCTGATACTCCCTTTTGTATGAAAATGCAGCGATGGCTTTTAAGTGCAATATCTCTGTTGATATTGTACAAAACAGAAAACTGACTGTTGCCACATTCCACATTGTCATACGAACAAGAGGAAGAAATTTCTTTGGTAATGAAAATACCAAAACTTTGATAGGCTAGGGCCGTTACCTCTAAACAATTTTCATCTCAGCATGTGATAGGACTTTGGACTGAGCTAGAGCGAAGCAAAACTTCATCGAGCTTTGTTGGGTTTCTTCGCTGGGCACGTTTACAGCAGATCCTCATGCCGCTCCTTGGATTGGTTTTCGCATTGTATCAGAAGATTACAAAAAGTGGTTGTTCTGTAAGTCCGATTTATATAGAAAACTGTTAGTGGTGTAGTAGAATTTTCCTTATGAAAGGTGGATCGACATCACTCTATTTGAGTCATTTTGCTGACGTTTTCGGTGTTGTGCTAGACTCTTGCTGAGTCCTATCAGCTAACATCACTCTAATGGAGCGATGGAAAGATATCAGGAAAAAACTCGATTTAAATCGTGTTAGTGAACCTCATTCTTAATCTTCCTACTTGGAGTCGATCTTTGCGTGCCTCGAGCAATACGCTTCGCTCATTCAACATACATCCAACAGCTAGTTCGAACGTACAAATCTACGTACTACATACTGGTAGTAAATTCTAAATCAGTGACATGATGATTTGGCCAGCTTCAGGGGCTAAAGTAAAGGCTACTAAAAAGCATGAAAATGGCAAAGGTCGAAATTTCTACTAAATAATAAACATTGTCACTGGTCAAAATTTTTGAAAGTAAACTGCATGATCAGAAATAGTGTACTTCTACAGCTGGAGCGTAAAGAAGAAAAGCATGACAGCCCGATCTGTTTACTTCTGCCCGCTCATTCCCTAAAAAAGACTGTTGTACTCAAACAGCATTTCGGTTTCTAATTAAGACCCCCAAAGTTATTTATGTGTTTCTCTGTTCATATCTGATGCCAAACGGTCTCAACGTTTCTGCATAAAACTTGTTCCAATTTTTTCTTTCCATGACAGTGACGAGCTGAGCAAGCTTGTCGGGAAGCCGGCGGGAAGTTAACAGTGCCAACCGAATATTGACTCATTTGAAGCCCACGTTATTATCAACTGCTGTAATCTACTTTTCTTATCCAAACAATTTAAATAGCTGTATCTAGAAATATAACTGTCAAACGTTCTTGCAAGAATGTGATGACGTCCGTCCATTCATTTTGTTATTTGCATTTAGTTGAAGAAGCTGGTCGTCAAGGTGGCGCTCCTTATAGCTAGCGCCCTAGAGTTCTAGGGCTCTACTCATAGCTAGCTAGCCTGAGGGGCGACATTTTGGGTGGCTGCGGATAAAATTCATAACTTGGTTTTGCCGCATAGTTTATTCTTTTTTATTTTCCCCTGCTAAGGTGAAATCGTGTCCAGTAACATTGCCTGGCCTGCAGGGGCCTAAGTGTAGCGCGACACGCCACTTAAGCACCACCGAGAAAGGGTGAATATTTTGGTTCGTTTTTTGAGGCTTCGGAAAGGGCTTTCCTATCCCTTTTGAGCGCCCTATAGACTGCACAGTATATCCGACGTGATCACCGTGAATATGCCAAAAAACTTGTATTTGCGCCTGTGAGGGGCCAAGCTAGACAGGCTGCTCCTGCTCAACACGCCTGTTCGCATGTGGCCTACCTTACAGGCGTTTCAGCGCTCTCATTCACATATTCAAATTTTCAACGTGATCACATCAGATCTGCTGTGCAGTCTATAGGACGTTCAAAAGTGATAGGAAAGCCCTTCCTGAAGCCACAAAAACTGAACCAAAATACTCATCATTTTTCACTGGGGCTTTAGCGGCGTGTCGCGTGACACTTAGGCCCCTGTAGGCCAGACAATGTTACCGGACACGATCTCGCGTTAGCAGGGAAAAGTATGAACCCCAAGCACTTACCTAGCACACAGTCACCCCCATCGGCCGCGCCGATCGCTCCGGGTGCCACCTCAAATATGGCGACGCGCTTCGCCTACGCATAAAGGCCATTTCGAAAAGTACTTTGTGGGACCCCTAAACCTTGTCGCACAGAGCCCAAATTTCGTACAGCGACGTTCCATCATGTACTCTTCTATTTGAGACTGTTACCTCCTCGATTTAAGATTTTCGCCTGCAGAACGGAATTGCCTTCCGGGCGCCGCCGGGCGCTGTGATTGACCTGCTCCGTTTGGTGCCCCAGCATGCACCCGGCGGTTGTCACCTCTCTCCTCATAGTCTCTCTACAGTTCGACACCCCTGAACTTTACTCAAAACAGTATCTTCAGAAACGAAACAGTCATGAAGTATAATTTCTTACGGGACAGTTACTTTTCTGGACTGACCACTACTTCGTCATCATTGTCAGCGTAAAAAAGGAAGCAAATCAGGTGTTCATGCTTTTCAACTTTAGGTTTAGGTTCTGGTTATCCAAGAGCATAGTATTTTGCAGCGTACGAAAACAAATTTGTACACTAACAATTGTTAGAAATATCCGGTAATGTTGTGTAACGAACTGCCGGGTGAATAGTACGGTAGTCTTGTTCTTCAGCAAAGCTTAATTGTTAATTGACTTTTTTTATCAGTGCATTTAATAAAGAATAACGTAACTTTACAAACTTTGTCCTTATTTTTCTTGTTATTCTATTGATTTGTTTATCAGCCTATAGGAAAAATCTGTGTACCGATTTAACCGAGGGGGCCTCCCACCCTTGCAATCCACCGACAATCTTCGGCAATCTATACTACACTCGGTAAAAAACCCGCACTTGTTGTCTACGTACAGGCGTTTTGCTTTAAAAAGGCTAAAAAAAATATACAGGCAATCTGGCAATATTGGGAATCCCGTGTACTCTGCAAAACGGGGTAGAGGCCCCCTTGAATTTAACAGAGAAAACCTGTACATTTTTTTAAACTAAAAATGTTTACATTGTATGGTGAAAGTATTCACCTGTCGCAGCATTGAGAGAAGCTGGCTCGCCAGATCTCTCGCCCGGAAAAAGTTTGCTGTCTCCGATACAGTGACCATGCCTACAACCCCGTTGTGGTAGACGTGTGCGGGCACGTGAGACCATGGGACCACGCCAGTATAGAAGATTGCGAAACATATTATAGCAGATGTGGCCAAAATAACCGCTACACCGGCAAGGGATGCCTTTTTAACTGTCTTGGAAGACTTGGAGTTTTCAGTGGCATTCCACGCTCCTATGAGAGTTGTAGTCTTTATAAAGTCGAGGTCAGCCTAAAAAACCAACACAGACATTCAGTTAATATGGCACCATACGCAAAGATACAAATGACGCAGACATGTCTCAGGAAAGCCCCCGATAACAAATACAGTTAGGGTGTATGGTAGTCGTGCATAACGATGTAAAAATCATGCATAAGGGTTTAGTGTGCACATTTATGGAGGAGACTTTCTCATAATCTGAGGAGCTTCGCAAACAATTAACGTCTGCAAGTATCAAAGGGTCGTCAACTTATGATCTCAGTTACAACTCTTACCCGTGTACACATTAAAAGGCCATGGACTTTTTTGTGGGCAAATTGGAAATATATTTGTGCGTTTCCAAGCTGGTGGCAAATATGTCGACAATTATGGATATTTTGTCCCTAAATCTGAACAAATTGTCTACAGTTAGACACAATTAAAACTTGTCCATAAATTTAGTAAAGCACAGAAATATTGACAGCCTGTATGCAAAATTCCACCTTAAATGTTCGGAAATAAGTCCATAGGGAAATTTTTTGGACTACTACGCACAAATCTGTTTGTATGTGTCCACAAAATTGTCGACGATCTTAATGGTAACAAGTGACGTCTTTGAATCTGTGGACCAAAAAGTCCTCAGAAAAGGTCCACTTTAAGAGTGTACGGATCAATATTTAACATAACTGGTAATATGGGTAGTTTTGAAACAAACCGCATGTTTTGACATAGTAAACGAAGAAAGAAAGGTAATATTAATGCAACGTTACCATGTAGGTAATATATTTAAGCTTTTATTAGCCTTTGCACTCTCAGACTGCTATAGACATTTTCAGAATAAATTATAGACGTATATAAACCAGCATAATATAAAATATTCATCTAAATCTGCTGAGAATTCACGCCATAATTTTAGAGACTTTTACAAAACTGTGCATAATTATAGCGAAAAATTCCGCACATATGCAGAAAAGACATTTTCCATATTTATGCTAGCGCATATAAGTCTCTAGCTTATAATAAAAGAGATTTTTATAGAAAAAATGACCGAAAAATAGGTGTAAAATGAGAATTTTTGCTATTACGCTGCTATTACGCTTCCAAAACGCACACTATTACGCCTTCATTACAGATGAGTGACCCGACTATTACGTGAGCAATGCATACCCCTTCTCATCACAAACCTTACCGATATTTTCCCTCTTATTTCAGCGGCGGACAGTACGCGACGTACCTCCGCCAGGCACGTCACGGTCAGCGCGTAGTTCGCTATGTGCATGCCTTCACACACGCGGAGAAAAGTGTCAAGTCGGTTGGCTGCGCCCCTCATCAGGTGCAAGACTGTGTCACGCAGCACGCTAAAGGTGACAACATACTCTATTTTAAAATAATGGAATGTATCGGCATAATGTACACACTAAATGTCTATGGACATTTTTTTTAGACAATTGTCAACAATATTGTGCACGTCCAGTAAGGTGTCCCATTTTGATGGTCTTAGGCGCAAATCTTTTTCAAACGCAGTTTAAATAAAAGTTAAAGCTGAGTACATTAGAACGCGCCGGTGTCTGCGACGTCGGGAACCATCCGCAAGTCACGAAAATATAATTTCGTCACTTTGGCGCCATTTTGCCACGAAAACCTTTTCCACCCTCCCACTCCGCGGCTGAGCAGCCGAGGCTGGAACCGCGCCGTCCAAAGGCATCTAAGGGTTGGTACTTGCCGCTCGACATGGCCTCAGGGCCGCGCGACATAACGGAACGCTCAAGTTGGAAAAAGTGCACTCTCAGACCGGTATAGACATTTTCGGAATAAATTATAGACGTATATAAACCAGCATAATATAGAAAAATTGTCTATACCTGCAGAAAATTTTCGCCATAATTTTATACACTTTTTCAAAATGTGCATAATTATAGCGAAAAATTCCCCACATATGGAGAAAAACTGTTTTCCATATTATGCTAGCGCATATAAGTCTGTAGCTTATAATAAAAGAGATTTTTATAGAAAAAAATGTCTATAACGGTCTGACAGTGTGGTCAACTGATTTTTTTGCTTTAAAATCCATCCAATACATCACTCGGCGGTCGCATTTGTCAGGAAACGTAGCCAATAGTGAGTTTCATCAATATGCCGACGCGATTCAATAACGTTCGAAGGCATCATAGGAAAACTTCGATTTTAAGAGAACGGGTGGCCATCACCGCTTTCAAATGGCAAGGCGCGGGAAGGAGTATAGTCCGCACGCGGTACCCATTCCCTCTGACACCTTCGACTGTCGACCATGTACGCCGGTAGCTTGACGTTAGCGTCGCGTCATTGTCTCCTACTTCTACTATTGCTTTTGAAACTGCTTTTCCATCCCTTGTCGGAGCCCAGCAAGATCCACTCGCAACGGAAATGTAATGAAAGTAGGCAAGCGTAGCGGGAGCGCACTATACTCCTTCGCGCGCCTGACCGGGCGGCTGGCGCTATTGATTCCTTAGCACCGTTTTCTCTGTTGCCTTCGAACGTTATAGAATCGCGTCTGCTCATCGATGACACTCACTATTAGCTACGTTCTGGCACAAGTGCGACCGCTGAGCGATGTAAAGGATACATATTATGGCAAAAAAACAACTGACCACTTTTCCCGACTTAAGCGTTACGCCGCGGCCCCCCTGTATGTCGCACGACCCTGAGCCTGTGTCGAGCGGCAAGTACCTACCATAGTGTGTTTGTGGACGGTGCAGCCCCGGTCCCGGCCGCGCTGCTGCAGCGCAGCAAGGCGAAAATGATTTTGGTGGAAAAATGGTTCCAAAGTGTCGAAATTATATATTCGCAATCCGATCGTGCTTCGAAGCACCGAACAACTCACTAATTCTTTCGTAAAATTTCTGCAAAACAAAGGTAAGCAGTAAGAATAAATACAAAAGTGGCCTGTACAATCATTGTACAACTACGTTCACCAAAAATAATTACGAATTTTTTACGTTGAGCTGTTGGATGACGCAAGACCATGTTCAAATAGAACAGAAATCAGCAGTATTGTACCTGAACGAAGACCACATAACTATCATCTGGACGAAAATCATCCATATCATGGTGCTGCGAATAGGGTTGAACGATATCTTCAGCACAAATGGTAATGTGGACGATCGTTGTTTGGATCCTGTCATAATACACAAATAATGGAACAATAAGTCTTTAAAAGATGACGCCAGAAAAAAAACACATGACCCTTCTCTCGAGGGGGTATTCACTCGTAAAATCTGTGACCCGACTATTACGTTTATTACGCTCCAAAATTGAACAACTTTAGCCAAAGATATGTAAAAACGGCCCAAAACGACCCAAAACTCAGTAGGAAAATGGATAATTTCGGCTATTACGCTTCTATCACGCTTCCATTGCGCATACGTTTTACGCCTTCATTACAGGTAGAGTGACACAACTGTTACGCGGTATGGTATGGACAAATAAAAATTATTGCTTTGTAGCAAACGAATGGAGTCGAGTTTATACTACGGATCACATCGTCGGACGATTTCATCCGTATTACAGATTAGTTGAGATCCATATTACGATTGCACAAAATCCACTGTAAGATACGGGTACCACATCCATAAGCAAGTGAAAGTGTAGTCTAGGGCTCTAACGCTACCTTAATTGACCCCACTCATGGTACACACTTTTTCGTCAATCTCGACTGATGACTTTCGGGCCACCTACTCTGTTAATAAAACTGTTGTTCACAAACAGCATTTGGGTTGCAAACTTTTTTACTTCCGTTTCATGTTTGAGGACAAGTTTTGGAGTCTCACAAAAGCAAACTTTGAAGTTTCGCGTAAAAAAAACGTTGAACTCTTCATGGACATGATCGTTGTCGGAAAACAAGTATCTAGTATGTCGAAAATCTACTTGATTCTGTATCTTGTATTAACAACAAATTTGTCGACACATACTCGAATCGCAGAAAAAACACCACAGCACTTTTTGTTTTTGAACATATCTGTTGTTTTTAAACAAACCTGTTATCTTGCGGCACGTATGATGTCTATTAAATAAATGTTCTTGCAATTTACCGGTAAAATTTTAAAATTTAGTCATATGATTTTTTTGTTATGATACAACAATAATTGTTGTATAGCAAAACAGCAAATGTAAGTAAAAGAAATTGAGCCCTAAATATTGTTTACGAACAAACATTTCAGTGACAGAGAAGCTTCGATTGAAATGGATTCTCTTACTTTTAGACGAACCTGTCATCCTAAAAAACATTGTCACGTGACAGCTATTTTTAACAGTGTAGGCCCCTGGATTTGGGTGCGACGACCTCCGATTTTTCGAGTCGGGTCAAGAAAGGTCCCCTCGGAGCTTACCCCAGCGCGGAGGTGCAACCGCCAGGCGCGCGGGACGCACAGGGTGCCGCGTACAAGATGAGGGTCCGCTTCGTGCGTGCCGCGCGGCTACCCAAAAGTGCCGTACGCGTAGCCGTCCTTCGTCGTACCGACTCCGGACAAAGACCACACGCCTTCTCTTGACGAAATCTACCACCTGAGACTTTTTGCCGTGCTTTTTACCGCACCTTTAAAGTGGACCGGCCTACACTGTGAAAAATATGTCTGTAAGTTTACGACTTTTTTCGTAATTTCACTGTAATCTCTAATGTAATAATAACCTCAAATTCACAGCAATAACAGTTCGTAAGCAATACCCACAAAATATTGCTCCTGTGAGAGCGATAAAAAATTATTGCACTGAGTTTAGTATTCATTATTGCATGCAAATGTCGGAAAATGTGATACTTTTTGCAGCAATAAATGAATTATGGCTCGTTTGCTGCAATAATAAGAAATTATCACTCTTCACGATTAGTATTTATTGTGTTTAAATGCATTAAGAAATACACTGTCACAGCAGTAATTAATTATTGCACCCCCAGAAGCGATATTTTGTGGGTATCGCTTTCAGGCCATTATTACAGCAAATTGTATGAAGTTTATCGCACTTCAGATAACAGTGTTGTGATTTACAAATAACGTTATAATTTTAAAATCGAAATCGTAAATTTACGAACGCTTATTTGTGCTCGTTTAAGAATTACAAGTCGATACCAAGTGTCCTTAAAATTTTGTAAATTTACAATTTGATATCGCAACTTTACGACATTTCTCATGGAAAATTTTCCCGTAACTCTTACGAATATTTTTCACAGTGTAGGGGACGGTCTACCTTACAAGCTCCGCTCCACAGGCTGTTTTTTTTTTACAGTGCACCTCCATCTTACAGTGATTTTGTTCAACGTGGTAACTTTTTATATCCATTTTAGCCAGTTAAATCCTCTTAAATATTAAGTTACCGCGAGAAATCGTGATGGGCAGAACGCCGTAGATGGCAATACAAAATAGAAGCGGCTGCAACAGCTCGGACATCGCGTTATCAATGCTAATCACGTATTTGCGTTGTGGTGACTCAGGCCAATTTCGCGAAGCTACGCCCCTTTGGCCAGAAGATAGTTCTATTTCTTTCTCTCACTACACTGGCGGCGATTGACAGGTTTGATGCGGGAAGCGAAAAAGTAGGAAAGGAGGGGAGCGTGCGTGCGCCTGAGGGCTGCTACAATTGAGGGGCGGAAGTAACGACTACCGCAAAGTATGGCAAAGGCTTCAAACTACCCTAGGCTTTCCTGAGAAGCGGAGCGCCGGAAACGAGACCGGCTCGAGCCGGGCTCGAGCCTAGCAGGTAAGAGGTCGTCCACACGCTAACTGGAAATGTACACTGGTAAAACAGATGTGCAGTTAACTGTTAAAAAAAATGTCGTAAATTTACGACATATTCGTAGTTAAGTTTGTTAGCGACACATGTCGTAATTTTACGAACATGTTGTAATTTTACGATGTTCATAGAATGTCATGAAACATATTTTGCACTTGGAAAAAGTACGTGTTCACAAACAAGACAACGATGAGGTTGTATTGAAACGACATGTGTTGTTAACAAACTTAACTACGATTCTGTTGTAGCGTTACAACATGTTGGTAAGAACTTGTTCCTTAATAGACCGATACGGTTGAAATAGAAAGTGAAAGAGCGTCTTTGCTCAGTTGGACAAATGCAACAAATGCTTTTGTAAACCAACAACACGGTCGTCACGGGTAGTGTCGTAAACTGACAACTATTTTTAACAGTGTTCCTGCACACATACGTGCCGAGCTGATGACTTTGCACATTATATGTTGAGAGAGGAGCCATAACTAGACATCAGGTAATGTCTAGTTACTGAACGTTTCGTAACGTGCACACAACTGCACACATGGACATGGACACATACCCTAGGTACACGGTTGCTAGGGGTAACTTCGAGAAACTGCACAGCACATAGTGTGCAGTTGACTAAACTTTTCCGAAAGTGTAGAACAGGTGCACACCAGTCGACGTTTAGATCAGCTCGACACCAGCAAGTGTTTAGCTTTTGCACATTTGAAACTATATGGGATACTTCGAGTAACTGCACACCACATGGTGTGCACACTCTAAATCTTCTACGAAGATATTTTTCGTATTATACAAAGAATTCTGTGCAACCGTAATAAACGGGAAATTTTCTCGTATTACAAAAATGTTTGCTTTGTATTACACAGATTTTTCTTTGTCTTACGAAGAAAATTTGGCTTTTTATTATGGTTGCACAGAATTCTTTGTAATACAAGAATTTTCTTTGTAAGAATTTAATACTGCAGTTGACTAAAAGCTTTGATAAGTGTAAAGCAGCTGCACACCAGTTGACGTTTAGATCAGGTAGACACCACCAAGTGTTTAGTTTGTGCTCCTTTGAAACTTAACACCAATTGATGTGCAGAACTAAACATGTGTTTTCCCAGTGTTGTACAATACAATTTTCAATAAATTTCATCAGTTTTCTATGGTGTATGGAAACAGCAGTGTAATTTATAACTACACTGGAAAAACAAAGGTAGGACATAACACCCTTTTAGGGGTGCTACTCGTAATAGTGCCTTTACTAAGGCATTATTCAAACAGCACCCCTACAGAGGCACTAATTTGACTGAAAGGTGCTATATTTTAGTGCCTTTGGACACAATCGCGCCTTTTAAAAGGCACTAGAGAATAGCACCTTTCAAAGGCAGTAGGTAGCACATTTGCTTTTCCAGTGTAAATTTGGCCGCTCCTCCTCTGTAAAAATGTTTGTAAGGGTTACGGGAAAGTTTTCCAAAAGAAATGTCGTAAAGTTACCATATAGAATTGTAAAATTACAAAATTTGAAGGACACTTGGTATTGAATTGTAATTCTTAAAAGAGCCCTTATAGCCTTTCGTAAATTTACGATCTCGATCGTAAAGCTACAACACCGTTACACTATAAATTGAGGAGAATGAATTCTGACTCAAAACAAGCGACATATTTTAATAATGCTCAAAAAGGGCGACATGGAGTTGAGATGCTCCTACAGAGCGCAACTCTTTAGCTCACTCAATCTGAGTCATCTGAAGTCGCTCAGTTTGAGATTGTTCTCCGACAACAATTCTGTCAATGAAAAGTTAAACGTGCTTTACGCCTCAGTACAAGTTTTACCGTTGTGAGACACTAAAAGTTGTTCTTAAACATGAAATGTGAGTTAAAAAAAATTGCAACCCAAATGCTGTTTGTGAACAACAATCTTCTTAACAGTGTTGTTGCCTGGTCCGGAACGTGATATTTGGTTACGGTCTGTACTTCACATAGCACACCGCACAGTGGTCCAGAGGTAGGAAATAAATCAAAAATGCGATTTTTAGGCCCCTGTTAGGGGTGCCTATTGCTTTCGCCAGAAAGTTTTAATTTTTTATTCTTGACGATTGCCCCTAGGGGCGACATGGAGTTGAGATGCTCCTACAGAGCGCAACTCTTTAGCTCACTCAATCTGAGTCATCTGAAGTCGCTCAGTTTGAGCGATATGATGTAACCTGACTCCAATGGAGCGATACAATTGCGAAAGGAATAGAATGCATGAACAATCTCGCTCCTGGGAGAGCATTAAAATTTGGGTCAGTAAACTCACTCCTCTGGGTGCGAGAATGCTGACTCCTCAATTTACAGTGTAGTAAATCACAAATTACGAAAAGAGTCGTACATTAACAGAGATATTTTTTACAGTGTCGCAATGAAGCAGATTGACTGAAATCTGTAGCAAAATAAAAAGAAGTTAATGAGAATGTAGAGTGCACCTATCCCACGGCCCCTCTCTCGCTGCGCGCGGCGCTACTCCCGCGCCTCAGCTGTGTGGGACCTTGCGGCACGGGGTATTCCCTGCACTGCCCGGCGCGCGGCCCACAGCTGTGTGTGTGTGGGGGGGGGGGGGGGGTCACGCGGGTAGGAGAGGAAGGTGAGTCAGCCTGCCCCTCCCACCATGCGTCACGGTGCTCGCCTCTCGCCCGGCAACTCAGCAGGCAGTAGATAGCCGGCCGGCGTCCAGCCATCACAGCGGCCAGGCGGCCTTTCTATTGCGCAACATCGCGGCAAAGGTAAATTATGATGTTATTGTCCTGATTGAATCGCGGGGTCTTGCCCACATGCTTACGATTGTGCACACATTTTCAATGTTATGAAAAGTGTACAATTGAAACACACACACAGTGGAAACCCAAGTGTGTGAATGTTTCGCACTTGTAGGTGTGCGCGAGGATTCATTCGTACATGGCCACGCAAACGTGTGAATTTTCTTAGGACATTCGTACGTTTGAGTGGCCAAGTGTACGAATGGATCCTCGCACACCTACGAGCGTGCGACATTCTCACACTTTGATTTCCAGTGTACGTGCAAGTAAAAGGCAGAATGTTTTAAAGTCTTTGTTGATAAGTGTGAAAGTCGGTGAGGATGTGTAAGAGCCCCGACCGCCCCTGTCGGTAGAATAGCATATAAGAGTAAACTCTCTTGTATTTTGAGATTCATATAGAAGTAATGTATTAGTTGCAAAAATCACTTTGAGCAAAACCTACGGTAAACGCCCACGGTCCGCTCCGCTTGTTCAGAAACAAGGGAATCCATTTTAATCTAAAGATCTCTGTCACTGAAAACTTTGTTCGTAAACAGTATTTTGGGGTAGCAAATTTTGTTCACTTACAGTTTTTGTTTAGCTACATTATAACAACAAAAATTGAAATGAGAGCATTATAAAAGTTTACCGGTAAATCGCCAGAACATTTGTAGTGCGAAGACAAAAAATATTTTTGGGACACGAATGGTTTGTTTAAAAGCAACACATATGTTCACTGTCAGAAAATGTCGTACAGGGTACGGGAAAATTTTCCATGGAAGATGTCGTACAATGACAATCCTAAATTGTAAATGTACAAGCACTGCGTATCGACTTGGAATCGAATGACGATCAAGAGTGGGAGGTTGGATATGTACGACTCATTTTGTAAAAGGTAAATTACAAAAAGTATCGTACATGTACGGAAATATTTTTCGCAGTGTTTAAAAACAACAAGTGTCGTAGTGTTTTTTTTTCTGCGTTTCGAGTATGAGTCAACAAATTTGTTGTTTATAAACAGACATGTTGTTTTTCGACAAACAGATTGTTCTCCGACAACAATTCTGTCAATGAAAAGTTAAACGTGCTTTACGCCTCAGTACAAGTTTTGCCGTTGTGAGACACTAAAAGTTGTTCTTAAACATGAAATGTGAGTTAACCCAAATGCTGTTTGTGAACAACAATCTTCTTAACAGTGTTGTTGCCTGGTCCGGAACGTGATATTTGGTTACGGTCTGTACTTCACATAGCACACCGCACAGTGGTCCAGAGGTAGGAAATAAATCAAAAATGCGATTTTTAGGCCCCCGTTAGGGGTGCCTATTGCTTTCGCCAGAAAGTTTTTAATTTTTTATTCTTGACGATTGCCCCTTATGGGCGCGGCTGATCCTGCCGAACCAATTCACACCAAATTCTAGTGAAAAATACTATGAAAAATTAGAAAATTTCTGAGATAGGTGTCATGTCAAACTATCTATACGTTTTTGCATAAAACGTGTTTGCATCCTGTGTTTCTATGGTAATGACGAGCTGAGCAGCCAGGCCGAGCCGGGTCGGGGAAGGCTCTGACCAATAAAATTATTTCGCGGTTTTTCCCGACCAATGAAAAAGATCACTTGTTGCTTTGTACCTCGATGTCCAAAAGTTTCTAGGCGCGTCAGAATCGCAGCAGTTTCGCGCCATGCAAAAGGATGCACCACCAGGACAGTTTTGAGCGCGACCACTAGCTGCCGGCAGCGGCTCCTAGTAGTTGGCAGGGACTGTAATTCCGCCTTCCAATAATTTTATTTGAAAGTGGGCGGGGCTTCTAACAATACCGCCAACCTAAGATTCAGACCTAAGTTCATGTTTTCAGTAAATAGTTTAAATTAGTTCGCCTATGTGTCCGTATGTTGGTGCGTAAAGGCTCTTATAATTGTTTGGTAAACGCCTGCAACATCCTTTGACTTCTTTTCTAAATTTAATTTTTTTAAAGAATATTTTACGTTGGATTCAATGGCCAGCAGAAGAGCGTTGTTGATAGCCGGCCCGCTGGGCGACATTTTGTGTGGCAGATCTGTGGCTCACGAATATCATGATTTATTGACTTTCACAAACAGTTTTGACATGTTATTTTAAAATTCTATCTTATTTTAAGGTAAGTGTTAAAATCTAGGGGGCCGTTTAACGCGTTAGCGTTAGAATTTTTTTTTCGGTATCAACCACAGAGTTTCTGAGTAGTGAAAGGGTCAGTGCATCACGACCTGACCCTCTTTTGCGTTAATTCATAATAATAAAGTCAAAAACTGCCAATAAAAGTAGCCTTTTTCAGGGGGTAGGAACGAGTGTGTCCCTTGTTTCACGTTGTGGATTGTGTGGGACAAACGGGCCGTCCCACAGTAAAAACGAGTTCAAATTTGAATTCAGCACATTTTTCGGCTCAAGATAGGCTACTGCTAATCTTTCTCCTAAGATTACAAGAGCGCTGTTGGGATCACGCACTGTGAGAAACCGCTCCCGGCCTATGCGCGAGCCCCTCGTTTCCCGCAAAAATGTTATTGTATTTTGATCCTGTCGTACCCCAACATGTGGATGAAAGTTGAGCCAAACATTATCCTATCCTGTAACTTATTAATTTATCTTTCAGGCCCTGCAAACTGATTTTAAATATCCTATTCCGTTTTCCCCAAACATTTTACACTCTGCGGTCATGTAAATGGGCCGAAACGGCCGCCTTTTGCATAATTGTGGCACAAGAACCGTTCGAGTCGTCTTGCTTGCAAACGGTTTAGTATTTTCAAACACTTGAGGTAGCAAGCGAAAGAGGGAATTATAAAGGTCAAATAAGTGACTTGTACCAAAGCAAGGATGCCTTTAAACGCGGTGCAGACGACTTGAAAGGAGGGGCTCGCGCATGGACCGCGGAACGCGTTTGTTGCTAGCCCCTGCCTTTTTGTACCCCTGGATTCGGTGCCAGCAAAGTCTTGAAATTATGTCACGTTTAAAGCCCTTGTTTTAAGTTATGCGACGTTCTTTTGGTGACGAAACGTGTTGACCGATCGAAAGAACACACTTTCGTCTTTCTGTAAGAGTCAGAAATTTTTCAATCGGTCCAACCATCTTATTTTTATGCACGTTGAAAGGCTTGCGTGCAATAACATAGGGAAAGGTGAAAATGACTATTTTCAATTTGAGTTTTAAAAAATCGCCTGATACCGCCTGATGAGTTTACACTCTTATTTGGTTGTAAAGGCATAGTAGTTTACGGGGCCGTAGGCACATTTTCCTCTAGCTTCCTCTTTCGTCTCAAAGTTTTGCGATTTCGTAGTCGGACGAGCCCAGCCCAGAATCACCAAAAACGGGAAGTAAATCGTGAAATGAACAGGGCACGTCGCACCTTAAAACCAACTTCATCTCGAGGGTGCTCTTTCCATTTCTGATGGAATTTCTAAAAATGCAATGGGCGGAACCAGTCCAAAAAAGGGGGTAAGTTAAAATTTGCTCAAATTTCACGAAAATTTCGTCAGAAAAGAAAAGAGCACCCTTGAAAACCCTCTAGATGAAGTTGGTTCCAAGGTGTGACGTGCCCTGTTCATTTCACGATTTATTTCCCGTTTTTGGCGATTCTGGACCACTGTGCACCGTAATTTTGCAAATATTTTGGGGAGGCTCAATAAAGCAAAAATCCTATTCAATTAAGTAAGTACAGTACGTACTTACTGTACGGACCTTAGGCACACATAACAAGGGCTCCCCTTGGTAAAATGGTTGCGACGCGATCTGGTGCTTATAGTAATAGGTGGTGACGGTGAAGAGAGTAAAAAACGGGGTCAGAAGCCAGTATAAGAAAGTTTGGAGGACGCCATATCTGTCCACATTCTATAGTAATTTCATCTGCTGTCACCCAAAAACTTAGACCTAAGTATGGCATCCTCCCTACAGTAAATTAAAAAATAGCGACGGATCCGTTCGACAACATTTTAAATATCTGATGCGCCGCTCCGAAATGCGATTCGATCTGATTCGTTGTCCAGGAAGACTATCTTATCTGCATTTCTAACACTCTCCGCAGTGCTGCCTTCTTTTTATTGAAAATCTAAAAGGACCCTCTTGCGCATTTCGTACATTTCCGTTGACGTTAAATTACTGTTCAGCATTTCTACGAATCTGAAGAACGGCACGTTTGTAGAGAAAACAAATTTCTTATACTCAGTGCTATCGCTCACAGCAACAGCAGACAGTTGAGCAACGCTGTCAAATCCGCAGGTGTTATTTACTTGGTACCGAGTAGAATCCAGTTGAACTGCAGGCAATACGTTTCCGTTCTGTAAGATTCTGATAGGTTGGTCTGTTGACATGGTATCGCCGGCTGAATGAATGGATCCTAATTCATCTTCCACTTCCATATTTTCTGTACAATGTGGTGGCTTTCCTTGAATTTCTGATTCAGTAATTTCTTCTTCGTCGGTAGAGGGGAGGGAAACGACCTCATTCGTCCCGTTTTCCTGGTCTGTGGCATTTTTACGCAGAATTTTGAAGGTCTTTTGTGGTACATCTTGAGATTCCCTTGGCGGTGTGTTGTTTCTAACACATTCCCGTCAATAGATTCCGAAGAATACATCTGTTCTGCTTTCCCTTTCTGTCATCTCTTCTGAGATTTTTCAAAAGCACCCGCTAGCCTGTCTTAAACATGTCTTGCATTATTTCCCTTGTCGTACTCTATTTTGATCGTTTTGAGCTTCTTTAATATTTCCTCTCGCCTTGACAAGAACTTCAGTTTTAAACTGAATGTACTTTTCTACAACTAAATTCATGTGCTCCAGACCATCTTCGGTGTTTTCATCTTCGTACTTCCAATTATGTCCAAATACATGTCGAGGTTCACTTCTTGAGGGTCATCTGGAAATAAATATTGTAATGGTTGAAGTCAGGTAAATTGGTGGGTATGCAATAGCACAGCACTTGTTATTATGTGCAAAGTTAGACTTAGTGTAAAGCAACCAAAGTTCAGGCGGGGTCAGGGTTTAGAGGAGATCATCGTCTTCGTCGCTAAGGCTTAAGCTAAGCATCGCCTCCAGTCCCATGTACTTTTCATAAACGTATAGTGCAACTGGAAAATCAAGCATTTCGAACGGCAAAATAATTTTATATAGTAGGCAATATTGCTTACGAGGGTCCTCCAAGAATGTGGCATTAGATCCATCAGCTTCTTTTACATCGACAGGTGAAACAGGCTCCTGGCCAAATAGGAGGAAAAATTGTGAAAATCCAGTTGATCGTTGCTTTTGGACTCTATGCGCAAAGAGCACAGCTTCCAGAATAGGAGGCCATTCATGCACCCTTTCTCGTAAGCACTAAAGCCCACACTTAATTATCTGATTTTGCCGCTCGACTTGGCCATTTGCCTGTGAAAAGGAGTTTACATTCGTTATAGGCACACTAAACAAAAGCAAGCAGGCCCGCCCTACCGCTTTGCTACGCTGGCAATGCCGTTCGGCAGGGGGCGTGCCTGCTTGGCCTGCCGGCGGCGTTCGGTCGGGCCCTTCGGCTAGACCCAAGAGTCTCAAATCGTCTTCTTGACTTCTCAGTTATCGGGCCTTCGGCTTCGGCCCGTACGAGCATTCCTTTTCGGAACATTGAAAGTTTGTAACGGTGAACCACCATGACTGCAGCCCTCCCTTCTGCTTTGAAAACGCGCTGCTAGTTTAGGAGTTAAGAGCCGTGTTTTCAAAGCGGTTACTAATTCCGTACAACGCCCGAAATTTCGGTTTCTGGGGTTGCAAAATTACGCAAAACCCATTACACGACATCCAGCATAGTGTTGTCAGTAATTTCGGTCGTCGATAGGGCTGTAGCGCCAAAACGGTAAGAGATAGACTCAAACTGACGAAATTTTTCCCCATAAAGCCGCTAAATGACGCAAAACCCTTGGGACTATACCCAATTTGATGTTTACGGACATATGGGTCCGCGATCTGGCTGTAGCGCCAAAACGGAAAGAAATAGAGCAAAACGGACGAAATTTTGGTGTGGAGGGACTTAACTCGACGAGATACCTCTTAGGAAACCATAAAATTTTAACGAAAATATCTTTTTTCACTCACGCAAAACTATAATATCTTGTCCGTGCCTTAATGAGGGTTGGCAGGATTTGCACCAGGCGTTTTGGTGTCCAGGAGTGACCCCTAAGATAAGATCACCTAAAAATCTTATCTCACGAGCTCAACTCCTTCGAGTGGAACGGACAGACAGACCGACAGACAAACAGACACCATGCAAATCGATTGCATAAGCCCGCCCTGGAGTTTTTCAAAGCAGAAAGGCGGGCTAAAGACCTGAAATCAAGGGTTCAGGAGTTTAAGGACGAGGGCATGATCGAATGCGGACAGGTTATGATGTGCTCGTTCTGTAACTGCCGCGTTGAGTGGTCGAGATCCGATACAATTAAAATGCACATTCCGTAGTTCGCAGGCAGAGATGCATCTAGTGACCGCGGGCCAGTTCCGTTTCCGCCTTGTTGCTTGTCCGAAATACCCTTTTCAATGGCGTTCCCCGATTCGACGTAAAGGGTTCAAATAATATTCGGCATTTTGGCATCCTACTTTACACAGAAAGCGCCGCAGGCCTAGGTAGATGAGCGCAGGTGCGTCGCAGCGCAACAGTGTTTCGCAAAATATCGCGAAGCCTGTTACGCGAGACGTGGTCTGGCGTACATCTACCTAGTAACGCTTCGAGTAACACTACAAGGGGCACCATTCAATTACAGTGGTGCAGACGATTCAGGTGATATGCCGACGAAATTTTCGCCTAAAGGTTCGCAACTTGTCGACATACCCCGAAAATGACACCAAACATGGATATTTACGACTGTTCGTCCCAAAGTCATGCTGTAGTGGCTAAACAGTGCGAAATACGGCGAAACGGATGAAATTTTCGCCCAGAGAACCGCAACTTATCGAGTTACCCCTTAGGAAATTGTTAAAAAAAATTAAGTCTTAAAAATTATTTTTTGGGAGAAAATGTAAATTATTTTTTAGATGGGTCAATATTTGAGTTAATTTGCTTATATTCGCACTCGACCGAGCTATTCAGACCAGAAAGGCACAGTGACACAAATTTGAACTCGATATCTTTACTTGTTCTCCAGTTATCATGCGTACAGACAGACAGACAGACAGACAGACAGACAAACACACAGACAGGAGCCAAATCGGATCAGTGGAGTAACAGGCATCGCTATCGCTCAGCCAAAAATCGGATCAGTGGAGTAACAGGCTTGGCTATCGCTCAGCCAACAAGTTGTTTCCACTGCCACAATTTTCTTTTCAAATGTATCCATTGGGACTCCGGGGTCAAGAAACGACTGCCGAGATTCGGCCTTTTCTAGTCTGTATGAACTAGGTAGATGTACGCCAGACCACGTCTCGCGTAACAGGCTTCGCGATATTTCGCGAAACTCTGTTACGCTGCGACGCGCCTGCGTACATCTACCTAGGCCTGCGGCGCTTTCTGTAAAAATAAGAATGCCATAATTTCGAAAAAATTTTGAACCCTTGTCAAATCGGGGAACGCCATTGAATTGCACTCGACGGGACCGTTCTGACGATGTACGGTAAAGGGTAGTTTGGGATTGTCAGAACTTTTAAGATGTGCCCTTGCTGACTTGTTCAAATACGATTCGAGAAAGAAAACAGAGGGCACCATTGAATTGCACTCGTGCAGACGGTTCCGGCGATATGCCGGTCTAATGGGCGCAAATCTGATTAATACACCATTTACGGGCATATTGGCTACTTCTTGTCCAAATTCAACGCTCTAACAGCAAAACGGTAAGAGATACGGCCAAACGGACGAAATTTCTGCCTAGAGGACCTTAACTCGTCACGAGTTATCGTGCGTACAGACAGACAAACAAACAGACAGACAGGAGCCAAATCTGATCAGTGAAGTAATAGGCTTCATTATCGCTCAGCCAATAAAACAAGCACAGTGTTACTAGGGTGGTCATTGAACAGACTTTTGGACTTTTGAAAGGGAGATGGCGACGTCTCCTCTTCTTAACACTCAAAGATGTAGACAAAGATTCCAATTTTATTCTAGCAGCATGTGTTTTGCATAGTTTCTGTTATTTGCACAATGGCAAAAACTGGCAGAGAATGTAAGAATGCAACATGCAAATAATTCCGGTGGAGATGTAGGAAGCAAGGGCATTGGAGCTGAAAAGAAAGATGTAATTTGTCTAGCACTTTGAGGTCCTGTTTGCTGTTTGTTGTTTATCTTTAAACTGTTAGATATTTCATTCCTTTTTGGGTTATATAAAACCATGCTTCCGATTGCAATTTTATTGCATCACAGTGGCATCTTAACAACATTGTGTGGCACATTAACTATAACTTAGAACAAAACAGCACCGAAAAATGTAAACCAAACAAAAACACAAAAAAAATGTACAAATTTAAAACAGAATTTCTTAAGTGTAAATGACTTAGAACAAAACAGCAACCAAAAATATTAAACAAGAAAAAGTGTTATAAAATTATGAACTTACAACTGAACTTCTTAAGTCTAGATGGCTTAGAAGGAAACAGCACCCAAAATTATTAACCAAACAAAAAGACTGAAATTTTAAACAAATTTAAACGTAACTGTCACTCAAAACAAAGCGTTGAGGAATAGCACATGATATAATAACAGTCAATAGTAAGACTGTGAATGCAATAAGGCCCTGAAGTGGTAAATGAAAAAAGATCATTGGAAGAACCCATTGCATGAAAGATACACAGTAAATATACTAATAGAGAGCAATGCAACCCACTCATACTGCCTGCAATAGAAAATGATTTGGCAAGTAACACAAAATGGACTTGAGGCACACATGAAATAATACAATACTGATTAGAAGAAACAGTACATAGTCCCTACATAAATACAAACAGGACAGTCTAGCATTTATAAAAAGATCTTTGGACATCACCCGTTTTTCATATATAGTTGTATCGATGTGATCAGGTGTAGGAAGATACAAAACTGATAAAGACTCTAGCAGTCCAACATACATGCTGTCAACATCAATAGATGTAAGGCACACAATCAAAAAATAAGTACTATATGTTGTCCAACAACATAGGATAGAATAAGACAAATAATAGAAACACAAAAATAATGCTAATGAGGAGCAGTAAGCCACACTCGCACTGCTTCCAAGAATAGAAAATACTTTGGCAGGTAACAAAATATGGACTTGTCACCACTTAAAAAAATGATTAGAAGAAACAATACTTGGTCCCTACATAAATGCGAAAAGGACAGTCTAGCATTTATAAAAAGATCTTTGGACAGAACCCGTTTCATAAAAAATAATAGTAATGATAAGGTATAGGAAGAAACAAAACTAAATATAGACTCTAGCAGTCCAACATACATGTTGTCAACATCAATAGATGTAAGGCACATAATAAAAAAAATAAGTAATGTATGTTGTCCAATAACATAGGATAGACTTATACAAATACTGGAATAATAAGTGCAATATGTAGCACTGTAAAATAAAATGATCTCCCCATAATAGCAACAGGTAGCAAGTATGAATATAAGAATGGATTCACTTCATACCACTTTCAAAAAATTAATTCTCATCAGATGAGCTATTAATATCCGATGAATCAGAGTCCTTGTCAGCCGTCTTACTTTTCTTACCTGCAATGTCTTGCAGCACAGATAGGACGATCTTTTCCTTTCGTCATCCTTTTTTGCCTTCTTGCGCAGGAACTTCAGTACAGTAGCTCTTCATTTTGTTTGTCCCTTGTAGCGGCATCCTCTTTCAAAAATTTCAAAATTACCAAGTTATGTGTGGTTTATAGGCTGAGAGGAGGTTGTACTTTCAGATATGGTGAGTCCTGTGGTGTCGTTTTGATTCTTCAGCCTCATCATCCGACAACTTATGCTCCATCTCCTCATTAGAATGTGATTTAGTGGCTCCAGGCTTAGGAAGTGAATCCAAGAGATTTTTGGGTTCAGCCTTGGCTTTAGTTTTAACAATATCATGAATATCTTCGAAGTAGGACGGCTTCCTTATCTGCCCTCCTCCCGAATTATCGGGACGTGCCGCAGCAATAACTTTTAACGTTTCGTATTCCATGTTTCGCCATTTCAGGGAGCAGACTTTGCCTGCATCTCTGCGAACGAATATCCTTTCTTCTTCATCTCGTCAGCAATTTCACCCCACACTTTCTTTTTTGTTGTCTTTTTGTCACACATCAATTTCTGGATTTTTTCGCTTCCATAGAGCGTTATGAGATCGTCGCGAGCTTGAATATCAAATGGAGACGGTTTGCCACTGTTCTTGATCCATATCTCATTGCAAGAAGGGTTTGCAGGGGCATAATTACAGCTGGGCGCCTGACTTGTACTAGAACAAACTGGCTTGTCTGTTCCTTCGACAATAATTTCCACAATGACATGCTCCTTATCGGACAGAAAGGTTACCACAGCATCTTTGGTAAATGTCGGAATGTTGACTGTACAATTATCTGTAAAAAATTAAATGACATTTCTAATGGAAGGGAGACAAAGACCCCAGGACATCATAACCTACAATTTACTTAAAGTGTCATATATGAGGAAGTTCCCCTTTTCCCCAGCGACCAACGACCCATCGGCCGTAACGTAATTATTCTGAGCTCAAGCCTTTGCAGTACAGTATACAAATTCCTGTGGAAACATGCTCTGTAGACCAAGAAGCTGAGTCAAACTTAATCTAATGTTGAATTTTGGTTAAGTAAACTTGAGGAACAAAATATTTTACACTATGTGGATGGGATTATTTTCATAAAAATACCCCAAAATCATTTACGTCTGGAAATTAACAAAAAAAACTTTACAATTGCAACTGACGCCCCGTAAAATGTGTTGACTAATTAAGCGTGCCCGTCGTCATTCCTGCGGCAGCGTAGTACAGTACGATGGTACGACAGGATTAACCGCGAATCAAAGCTTTATTGCAATTTTCCCTTCCATTTCAGAAATCAGCACAAGAAGGCCAATGGGCGACGAGGTGGAGGAAAGAATGGAGGAGGTGAAAGAGGACCCTGCCATCTTGCGCGCTGCCGCCTCTAAAGACTGGGATTTGGTGAGATCACTGGCAGAGAATTGCGACGTAGATGCCACGGGCAGTGACTGGCAGAAGACGGCGCTTTACTATGCAGCCGAGGAGGGTCAGGCGGACTTGGTAAGCTTTATTCCTAAACTTTTTCGTTTTTTTTTCTGCATTCTTTGCCTGTTAGCCCGTTTCGGACGATCTTGCGCATTTGTCGGTATTCTTACCTCTCTAAACGACATCCCGCACTGGGCAAGCGCGCGTTTGGCTGGCTTCTCCCGGCAGCAGCCCGAATGAAAAAACCGCGTTGTTTTACGTTTGCTCTCACTTGTGTCATGGTTAAAAATGATCATCGATTTGCCTGGTTCCTTCGTACTTGATTAGGTACGGTGTTTCAAGTACGGAGTACAGGACTTTTAACATGGAGTCTTATGAGCAGTACAGTAAACAAGTACAGGCATCCCGTACCTCATCTTGTAGGGGATCCCGTGCATTTTATTCTGTACTTTGGTACAGGATTTTTGCCAGTGTACGGAATTGCCGGTAACTAAATTAGCGGTGATTTCCGCAGTTTCACCGAAGTTATTTTTTTTAAGTGTAGAGTTTTACGTTTTACACGGACCCCTTTTATTTATTTTTTTCATTTACATCAGCTAAGCTAGCACCTATTAACAAGTACTCCTGCGAAATGCGAGCGAGCGCGGATAGAGCAAGTACACCCTGTAATATTAATAAGTTCTCTCCTTGCTTAATCAATGGCACCCAAAGTTCAGATGCCTTTTTAAGAATGTACCCTCTTACCTTTTATATCACGACCCTCTCTTCTCTGTCTAAAGGTCAGCCTGCTCCTGGATAAAGGGGCCAACGGCAACATGAAGCCATTCGGCCACAGTGACTTCACCGTCCTCCATCGCGCCGCTGAGCAGGGGCACGAAGATGTCGTAAGACTGCTGCTTGGTCAGTGTCATTTTTTTCTGTGAGGTTGAGAGGGGGTTAAGATTATACCCTAATAGAAAACGAAGGTCCTCCAAGGTCCCTGTTTTGAAATCCCTTCGTCGGTTCTTTGCCAAGAAGACTGCCAGAAGTACCAAAAGGGGACAAAACAGGACTTTGTTATTTGGAAGAAGAAGGAGGAGTCTTTGGAGTTACACATTTAGTCTCATATCTTGTCTGACACATTTAAAATGGTCTGGGAAGTCTTTTTCTCGATGCTCGGTAAACGGCGCCGAGAGATAGATTCGCGACACTAGGGACTTTGAAGGGATTTCATTCAACTTCACAAATTTACAAGGGACAAAATAGAACCCTCGTTTTCTATTGGGGTTAAAAATACATGCGTGGGAAAAAAGTACTGTAAAATATCGAAAACAGAAAATTTACACTTTTAAATTCAGCTTCCTCAACTTGTAGGAACTGGGTGACCCTGGACCAGCTGTGAAAAGGGTCGTTCAGAGTAAGCGAACGTGCTGAACAGCGCCGCGTACTGTGTATCGAGTGTGTCAGATCGCTTACCATTCCTCGAATTCCTCGTCCACCTCCACCACGACGAGTTCATCAGCGTCCTCCTGCTCATCGGCGTCCTCCTGCTCTCCCGCGTCCTCATGCTCATCAACGTCCGGGCCTTCCCCGCCCTCGCCCTCCAGAGCTTCTGCCACAACTTCGTCGGGGTCGTTCTCCGCCTCCTGCTCCTCGTCATGGTGCTCCTCGGTGTAGCAGCGTTGGGGCGCACGACTTGGTGCAGCGCCAGTGGCAGTGGTTGCAGCAGGTGCAGCGGCGGGTCGTGTCCCGAAGCCCGCGTGGCGGAAGCAATTGGCGATGGTCATAGGAGTGACTTGGTCCCTAGCCTACTGAAAAAGAAGTCAAACTTAGTTTCTTCCCGTACAATAGAAGAGTTTTTTTGTTTTTGTTTTTTCGTTTTGTCTTACCTGCAGGAAGTGCAGAGCTTGGAGGACGTTGAGGAGTAGAACTTTCTTCGGAACCTCACCTTCTTGATCCACAAAATTAATTAGCCGCAACACCAACCTCTTCCGGTAGAAGTACTTAACATTGTGTATTACTCCCTGGTCTAAGGGTTGGAGCATTAATGGGCAGTTTTCTGGAAAAAAAATTCAACTTTCACATTTGTCAGGAAACCGAGGTCGGTTGGATGAGCAGGGCAATTATTAATGAATAACAGGATTTTTGCGGCGTTCAGCCCGCATTCTCCCGTCGAGTTCCTTCAGCTAGTCAATAAATATTGCCCCGGTCATCCAGACCGCATCCTGGTCATTGTATGGGCAAGGGAGGGACCTTATCCCTTTAAAGCAGCGCGGCTTCTTGGACTTCCCTATTACTAGGGGTGGCAGCTTGTCTGAGGCGTCGCTGTTGGCACACAGGAGCACTGTCAGTCTGGCCTTGCTTCCCTTGGCACCGTGGGTGTCGTTCTTGCTGAGTGCGAATGTTCGGTCAGGCAGAACATTATAGTACAAACCCGTCTCATCTGCATTGAAGATGTTCCTGGGTTCATAGCCCACTATACTAGGCAGAATTACCCTTTTCCAGGAATCGACGGTGGCCACGTCAACCTCAGCACTTTCGCCATGCAATTTCTTGAAAAGTACTCCATGACGCTGCCGAAACCGCGTCAACCAGCCATTCGAAGCCCTAAAGTCGGGGACATTTATACGCAGGGCGAATTGCCGGGCCTTCGGCAGCAAAGCTACCCCTGGCACAGGAATGCGCTTCGCGCGGCATTGCCGGATCCACTCGACAAGTGCTTCTTCTAGCTTGTCATACTTCCCTCCTCTGATTTTCATGCGTTTCTTGTGGTTTGCACCAGTTACTGACGCATTTTCAATCTTCTTTCGGTCAGCTATGATGGTGTCGAGAGTGGAAGTGGCTATCCCTATTTCTTTGGCCAGCTGGGGTAGTGATAGGACAGAGTTCTCATCTACTTTCTTCAAAATTTCTAGTATGGCAGCAATCGTGATGGAAGCCCTCTTCCTGGGATAGCAGTCTCTTTAGGTGGCATATGTACGTTGATGCGCCCCGAACACACACTGCTAGAAAACGTTCTTGGCTGATGACACTCTCCGTGATGAGAATGTTGTTTGCAAACAACATTACTTGTATTCCTTGATTTTCTGACAAAAGTCGTTCTATTTTGCCCATAGTGGCCAATTACAGGAACAACTACTTATCACCATGTTGTTAGTCTTCTACAACAAAATTGTAGTTAAGTTTGATAACAACACATATCGTTCTAAAACAACAAATTTGTAACTTTACCATTTTTGGTGTGAAGGAGGAACCAGAAACTCACTATTTTGAGGGGAAAATAATTTTAAGAAATTTTCAGAAATATTGTTGGACTACAACATTGTTGTTCGAGAACAACATGTGTTGCTAACAAACTTAACTAAGAATGTGTTGTTAATTTACAACATAATTTTTAACAGTGCACACAGTGAGCTGTCAGCGACCTGCTCGGACAAGCTGCACGACGCGTACTGAGCCAGCGGAGGCCGGGCGGTGGCCGAGGCCGAGGGGGCGTGAGCGCAGGGGTTGAGTGTCAAAAAGAAGCGGGCCGCTCGCCGGCAGAGGGTGGGAGGGGGAGAGAGGACTGCCGCGGCTGCCGTGGCAGCCAGGGAAGCGCGACGATTCAACGCGTTAATCTTAATTCTAACGCCTTGTATGTATTTGGCACCAAATTTTACTTAATTATACACATTTCCCCCAAAATCCTCGTTATAACGTAATATTGTGGTTATTCGTTATAGCGGGGTTTTTCGCTATTACGGAAACCTCCACTGTTAAAAATCACGTAGCATATTACGGAAGTGACTACAGAATGCACCGTAATTTTTTTTATTTTTTTTTACGGCGCCGTCCGTACCTCTAAAATACGGGAGAAACCGTAGTAGAAAATTACGGGCCTTTCCGTATCTACTTAGATGCGAAGTGTCTAATAACCAGTTTTCATCAAAAATGCTCTGGGAGTCCTAAAACACACAATACGGGATTTTGGTGTATGGGACGGTCCGTACTGTGAATGTGCGGGAAGGTCCGTATATTTCTGGTTCGGTCATCCCGTAAATGTATATAAACGGTTTAGACCGCCTAAAAAATTACCTGGCCATCCCGTCAAAATTCCCGTTCCCTAATAGAAAACGAAGGTCCTCCAGAGTCCCAGTTTTGAAATCCCTCTGTAGGTCCTATGCCAAGTCCCTCCAGAGTACCAAAAGGGGGCAAAACAGGACTTAGGGATTTGGGAGAACCCCGACCTTTTGAAGTCCCCCGGAAGTCCCTCCGATGCTACGCTCGAGACTCTACTGCAAGACCTCACAGCGCACCTTTTTGTCTCAAACTACTTTCAATATGTGCCCATGTGCCTATATATATACTCATATACTGTACATACGGCCCCTCTGATGTCGTCTGACGCATTAAAAATGATCTAAGAAGCCTTCTTCTATATGTTCTGTAAACGGCGCCAAAAGATGAATCCGAGACAAAAGGGACTCCGGAGGGATTTCAGTAAAATGGAACTTCGGAGGGATTTCAAAACGAGCGAAATCCCGTCTCAGTCCCTCAGAAATCTGAGGGACAACTTTGGAACATATTAGGGACAAAGTAGGACCTTCGTTTTCTATTAGGGTTGTATTTTTAACAGTGTCGTTATAACGGATCTTTGGCCGTTCCCGTCGGATTCGTTATATCGAGGTTTTACTGCATTAGAATTACTTCTTGCTTTATAGGAGTTGTTTTCAGGATTCTATTAGGACCGACACTGTTAAAAATACTGTAGGGCGTCACGGTATGCCAACGTAATTTTCATGTACGGTCAGACCGTACCGTACAGGGGCGTAGGAACTAGGGGGGGGGGGGGGTGGGGGGCAGATGGGGCACTCCCCCCCCCCCCCTGGGCGCCCCGAAGGGGCGCCAACGGGCGCTCCGAAGGGGCACCAAAGGGCGCCCCGGGGGAGGTGCAAAGGGTGCCCCTAAGGGGCGCGGGCGTTAAGCTGCTACTCGTGAGGGCACCCTGGAGGGGCGCCGGGCACCTTAAGCCCCTCCCGAAAGGGCACCGGGGGGAAACGGTCGCAGGAGCAGGAGCGAGCCGCGAAGGGTTGAGCGAGCGGAGCTGGATGCTTACTCTCTGTCTTCGGCAAGTCTCAGAAATGATAATTTTTTGGAACTGATATTTTTTAAATTAATCTTTTTAGTTTATTGAGACTGAATACAAATCTTGAACTCTGAAAATTAAGCTCCAAAATCGGCGAGGGGGCGCCAAAACGGCTGCCCTGGGCTGTCCCCCCGTGGTCCAAAAACGTTCCTACGCCCCTGGTACCGTACCGGTGCGGACTGTACTTCATTGGGGATGGAATGTCCTTCATTGTACTTCCCCAACATATTCGCAGGATACGGAGCGTACCTTAAGACTCAGACTGTAGTCAAAAATTACCATCCAAGACCAGGTAACAAATTTACGGCGCGTACCGTAGACACATGTATCAGCTGCAGTTTTATTTTTGATAACACACATGTCAATCTTTAATACATCTCTTGTGGCTGTTTTCCGAAAATCTTACCCACACCTCGTACCTTTAGTTATTCTACTTACTTTTTGGTTATATGAATTGGCGAGGGGGTATTCACTCTTAAAATCTGTGACCAGACTATTACGTGTATTAAGCTCCGAAATTAAACAGGTTTAGCCAGAAATAGGCAAAAACAGCCCGAAACGACCCCAAAATTAGTAGGAAAATGGAGAATTTGGGCTGTTACGCTCCTATTACGCTCCTCTCAAGCATACTATTACTCCATCAATACAGGAAGAGTGACCCGACTAATATGCGAATGCATACCCCCTCGTCAATTGGCTGAGATAAAACGCTTCTGCTGCTTGCAGCTCGCGGGGGCGCGGCCGACCTTGGGGTGACGGACAATGGCGGGGAGACGCCGCTGAGCCTGGCGGTTCTCGGAGGTCACGCGGGAGTCGTGGCGACCCTGCTCGCTGCGGGCGCGAGGGTGGGCGTGACAGAGTCCCAGCAGGGCCGGACCCCGCTTCACCTGGCTGCCGTGAACGGCCACGTCGACGTCGCTCGCCTGTTGCTGGACGCGGGGAGTGATATCAATGCTACGGATTATGGTGCTGGTGAGTACACAATAATTCTGAAAACTTTCCAATGCATGTCCTTATATTCACGACTTTTTATTGTTTAACTGACATACGACCCTCCCTACGAACAATTGGCTAACTTTCTCTTCGCGGTAGACACTAGTCTTTCTTTTGGATCCTGGTAGACAAACAGCGAACTGATTCTTCTTCCGCTTCATGGCTGCATTTACTGCAACGAAAATTTTGAGGAAAATCGTTAAGGATTGCCCGTTGTTGACACTGAGCACAGTGCGTGTGCGTTGGTCCTTTAATTTGTGTCACCTGAAACACAATATACGTATGTCAGTGATATAAGCACGTATAAACAGATGTTTTCTGACATGCGCACAATTTGTCAGATATTGCAAACAGGCTGCTTATGTTGGATTAAACTTGTGTTAGCTCGCGCGTGTTGTTGAGACACTGTGAAAAATATCTACATATGACACGAACGGTATCGTAAATATACGACAGCCTCTTTGTGCTGGTTTAAGAGAGACTGGTCGATACCCAGTTTCCATTCATTTTTTAATTTTAATAATCGATATCGTAGCCCTACGAAATTCCTCATGGAAAATTTGCCGCTAACCTTTACAAAAATTTCTCAGAATGGATGACAAAAATTATTGTTGTGTAGAAAATTTATCAGCTTTTGAGAATTATGTTGCTTTCTTGGGGTATACTACTTTTACCAAGACCACGGGTCGTGCTTCGTCGGTATCTTTTGCCCATGTATCAACTCTAAGGTCCACCTTTTCTGCTCACAGGCCGAACTCCGCTTATGCTGGCGGCCGAAACAGGCCGAGTCAAGATGGTAGATCTCTTGCTACAGAAGAGCTGTGACGTGATGATGGGTACCGTCTACCGAGAAAAGAACTATATTGGAAGCTACCTTGACTTCAACAACCACCCAGAAGTAAGTTTTTGCTCAGTTAAGTGGAAAGTCCCTACGATCACCTTTTGCCCTGGCCTTCTGCAGGTGCAACCTGTACCAGTAATATTGAGAAGACAAAATTTAAGTTACAAATTTATACCACAGTTAAGTTTTACTTATTGTACAAACTTTAATAGTCAACTTTCAGTCCACACAACACAAGTTATATGAACAATTTTGTTCACACCCTGGGCTATGTACTTTTTATTACATTTTTGTGTACGTCCATAAACTTACGATGCTTCAGCACAAATAAGTAGATTTCAAACTGATCATGCCAGACCGCTAATTTTGAAACCCTCCTGGATTTCGACCCCATCCCTAACTTCACGGCCATATTTCTCGCTTCTCTTTGGTCGTGGGGCTAGGACCTGGTAGGGAGTTACTAAAACGGATATTTAGGATAGGTTAGGCTAGGTTAGGTTAGGTTAGGATAGGCTGGTTTTGATTAGAGAAGCAAAGAAAACAGCTGATCCTCTTCTACTTTAACCTTACTTAAATCCAACCCAACCTATCCTAACCTAACCTAACCTAGCCTAATCTAGCCTAAATATCCGTCTTAGTAACTCCCTACCAGGTCCCAGCCCCACGACCAAAGAGAAGCGAGAAATACTGCCGTGAAGTTAGGGATGGGGTCGAGATCCAGGAGGGTTTCAAAATTAGCTGCCAGACAGCCAATTATGCCGTGTCGGCCCGTGGAAGAAGAAGTTAGATCAATTGGATATATTAGTGCGATTCAAAATAAATCTGACAGGAGTAGCGTGTTTTTCGTATTGAAACCGCTCGGAGTGGGAACGGCCCGCTCGTGCGGTGCAATCTAGGACACCGAGCGGGTCCGATCCGCTTAATATATACGACTCAGCAATGACATAGCTGCAGTTCACTTCTTGATTTTTGGATTGAGGAGTTTTGACTGGTAACTCCGATCACGAAAAATGAAGGACGCCCGTTCTCTAACAGGATTTATTCCGAACAAAAGCTCGCCAGGAGCAAGATAAACAATTAACAATCGCCGGGAGCAGCGCCCCCTAGCGGGCATGGATGGACACATCATCTACCCCGGGCTAATTTGAAGAAAGCAAGTTAACATGAATAGAAAAATAGAAAAAGAATTACAAACATTTCCATAAAAGAATACAAAATTTACACAACAAAGGTAATCATAGGGAGTAATGATAATACAAGATAATGAATAGGAAACTTAAACTAGAAAAAGAACACTTATCACTGGAACGATTTCGGATATAAATCACAGCGTTCCCCGGGTCAGCTTCAGCTGGTTGTGGTGACCTTCGCGTTGAATACCATGAATAGAAACAACATAAATGTTCTCACCTTTAAAGGCAACGATAAAAGAGTAAAAAGGGTCAGTTGACTTGTTAACCTAACCTTGAACTTAACAGGTAACAGGTTAGACAAAATTACACTGTTAAAAATGTGTTCTGATTTTCTAGCACTAGCTCGATACGGGGCTTCTGTAAAATCCGAACACTTGTTTGTAGTCAAAAATCGAGCATTTCGCTATCATAACTTGTAATAATTGTAGACTAGTCGTAATACTTCTGAAGTTAATTAACTTTTAATACCAAAGAAGCGTTGTGATTTCCCCAAAATAATCACGAAGAGCTCTGCCAACTTTTCACAATGAATATGTCGTGAATGTCCGAGTCTTTTTTTCACAGTGTATTCTTGGTGAGAAAAACATTAGTATTTCGCTAGGAGTCCTGAGCATAGTAGCGGTGGGAGTATTCCTATAACGGTACAAAAGTTTACGAAGCATACACAGTTTCCACACTGTCACTGTTCTTGTCATTAGACTCAGTCAAGATAATCTTCCCCATACCCTTCTTTGCTAAGTCCACAGATTTTTCAGCCTGTCCATTAGACTGATTACAGTAAGGAGGGGACTGCATGATCTTCATATTAAACTTAGTACAGAACTGAGCATAATTATTGGAATCAAAGGGATGACCGTTGTCAGGGACTAGATATTTTGGAGTATTAAGAATAGTGAACAAACTGAAAAACAAAGGTGCGACCTAATGCCTTTAAAAGGTGCTATACTCTTAAAAGGTGCTATACTCTAGTGCCTTTAGAAAGGCGCGATTGTGTCAAAAGGCACTAAAATATAGCACCTTTCGGTCAAATTAGTGCTTCTGTAGGGGTGCTGTTTGAATGATGCCCTGGTAAAGGCACTATTACGAGTAGCACCCCTAAAAGGGTGTTATGTCCTACCTTTGTTTTTCCAGTTCACCGACATTAATTCTTTGACAATATATGCAGCAGTAGTACACTGCATGTGAGCAGCTTGTAGCCACTTTGAATAAGCATCACAGATAATGAGGTGTGACTGAGATTTTTTTCATAAAAGTGTATGTGCACTCTCTCAAATGCAGGCTTAGGCCATGAAAACTTTGTCTGGCTTGAAGTTTACTGAAGCACAGACTGGACATTTTGAAGACGTCTGCGTTAAATCAACGCCTAACGAGGGCCACCAGACATACATTCTTGCAAGCACTTTATTGCGGACAATGCCTGGGTGCCCCTCATTAGGGTGTTCCAAAATGTAGGGTCATGTCTTGAATTTATGGGACTCAACCGTTTTTTGAAAGTTTATTCGATTACGAATCGATTGGTACAAACCCGAGCGTTCTCCGACCTCGGGAACAGGGCGCGGATCACCGATAAAGATTTCGGCCTCGCGGTGCGGTTGCGGTGGTATGCGCGCGCGGGTCGCTGCCGACGCGCCGCTCGGTGGTGCTTGGGCTTCATTTTTACACAATATGTTCGTTAAAGGGTCCTCCTTCGAATGCCGCTTCTCCGACTGCGCTGCGACGCTGCGTTCGGGTAGTAGAGCGAGAAGGCTTCGACGAGGGGCCTAACTACCATGGAGGAGATCGGCGAGTGGTGGAGGGTATTTTTCGCAGTAGAATTCTCGCTAGGGGTCCCCTGTTGTAGGCCCATTCCGCCGTGCCAAGTTTCCGCACCGGCAAACCAACAAAAATCGGCATGCAATCGCGTCTCTTCGCCCTGCACTGACATGACGCTGTTTGAACAGCGCGCGCCTACTGGTGCCGGCTCGGCCGGGTGGACGGTTGGGGGACCCTCCCCGCCGAAGCACACAGTTAATTTAGTTCCGGATGGCGTGAATACGGATATTATGTTAGGTTTCGAGTTTAGAAGGAATTATATCACTTGAAACTCAACTAAATTTAACCCTCCGGCAGTCGTTTACGTGGACGCTGCTTCCCCCTACCGGCCGCCGGCTGAGTTAGCGCGCGCAGTTCAAACAGCGTCAGGTCAGTCCTGGGCTATGAGACGCAATTGCGTGCCGTTTTTGCAGGTTTGCCGGTGCGGAAACTTGGCACGGCGGAATGGGCCTACAACAGGCGACCCCTAGCGAGAATCCTGGTGCGAGAAATACCCTCTACCACACACCGATCTCCTCCATGGTAGTTAGGCCCTCGCCGAGGCCTTCTCGCTCTACAGACCGAACGAAGCGTCGCAGCGCAGTCGGACAAGCGGCATTCGAAGACGGACCCTTTAACGAACATATGGTGTAAACATGAACCCCGGGCACCACCGAGCGGCGCGTTAGCAGCGACCCGCGCGCCCATACCACCGCAACCGCACTGCGAGGCCGAAATCTTTATCGGTGATGCGCGCCCTGTTCCCGAGGTCGGAGAACGCTCGGGTTTGTACCAATCGATTCGTAATCGAATAAACTTTCAAAAAACGGTTGAGTCCCAGAAAACTTTTTTTTTTGGAACACCCTACCGCGGGTAAGCACTGAAAAGTGCGAGGTGGAAAATGAAGAATTTCTCTTTAAAATTCTTCTGAGGAAACTACACTCCTAGCTTGCGTTTTGACCCATTCCCAAGGAAGGCAGTTGTCACAGTTATTGTCAGTAAATCACAAGAAACCAGTTACTTAAATTTTTTTGTAAAACACTAATCGAGAGAGAGGAGCCTCTCGACCAGCAGGTCGATGTCCTCTGAGCTATGTACCGCACCCTCACCTTCAGGGGGAACGGTTACCAATTAAACTGGTATTGGTTTGGTGGGACAACGGTGAGCTAGGTGCCCAGTCTTCTTACAGATATGGCACTACATCTTGATTGCTGGACAAGTCTTCACGTCGTGTCGCCGTCCACACCGGTTACATGGCCCGAATTTTCCGTCACCACTAGCAGCAGAAGTTTTGGATGAAGCGCACACCCTATCTGTCTTGCAAGCGGACTGCAATGTGATGTTGGCTTATCTGTTTGACAAGAACGAACGTGTCGCGTATCTGAAAGGCAACGGTTTTTTGAAAAACGTTAATGAGGAACTGTTTGTTATTTCAAATTGCTCGCTGATGTTAAGCAAAGATGCCTCCAAACTAAATATATCTGCAAGTGCGAGTAAAAGAGTACGAAGATGAAGGAATGGGGGTTAATGGGACAGGAATGATCTGCAAATACTGTAACAAACGGGTAGAGTTTTCAAAAACTGACACACTTAAAAAACATTGCATTGGTGAAGCCCATAAAAAGGCTTAAACTAAATGGAATAATACTGCGAAAAGAACGCGCCAGCCGACTTTTGAAGATGCAATGGAAGGAAGCAAAAAAAAAAGAAAGGAAGTAAACCATCAGTTTATTCTGGACACTGTTGATGCATTTGTATCTGCCAACATCCCAGTTTTAAAGCTGGACATTCCTGTAAGTCGTGAAGAAATCACTTTCTGCCATTGCCATTATTAGAGCATTGAAGTAGAACAATAGAACTTGCCATTTCTTTTATTTCCAGGTAATGAGATCATGGCTGTCAAAATATGTTAAGGGGAGTGGGGACCTTCTAGTTTCAAAGGTGCTAAAGGCGGATTATATCCCTGAAGTTGCAAAGATACACGGAGACAGGATTAAATCAGATCTGAAAGGCAAAGAGATAGTTATATACAGTGATGAAAATACAGATAAAGGAGGCCTGTGTGTCTATAATCTTATGTTCCAAACCATTGACCCAGCCCCTCAGCAGAAGCTATATCTAGCAGCTTCAACAGTACTGGATTCAGCAAACGCCTCAAACTGTGCAAATGCTGTTCTAAACACTTTGAAGAAGCTACGAAAAAAATATTGAAGATGTGGCTGCTTTTAATTCTAACTGAGCTAGATACATGGCAAAGTGTTTCCAGACACTTCAGAGTCTGCATGAGGAGCTGCTTCAGATGCAGTGTTGGCCCCACAAACGGCAGCATGTTGGGGGGTGGAGAACACGTTTCAAGTCAGTTTGCCACGGTAAAACATGTGAAAAAGGTATTCCCGAATGCTAAGAAGAAGAAGAAGAAGAATTACCTGATGTATCTGTAAAGAAAATACCCAGATGAAATAACCAAGTGCAAATCATTCCCTTCTCCTATTATCACCAGGTGGAACTCCTTGCAGAGCGCAGTGAACTATTTGCATGAATTTTTCGAAGACGTATGTATTAGAATTTTTTGAAGATCAAGTAGCTACTGATGACCACAATTTTGAAGATGATACTGAAGCAGGGGGGACAAGTGCAAGCATAGAATGGTTGTAAAACTTGGATAGGGCTGAGAAAGCTAAGATCAGGGTTTATGCTGGGTTTGTAACAGTGAAACGAAAGGGCTTAGAGACACTGATTCAATAATTACAAAGCAAGAATAGTCCATCAGGCCATGTTATTTATCAAAATCTGGACATCATTGAGTGGAAATGAGCAGTGATTTTATCTGAAAATAGTGGTTGGTTGGATGACCTTTCCTATCTGTCCTCTCTGTCAACTGCAAGCAAGGGAGCTGACAGTTGTTCTTCAGGATGCAGCCGGGGCGTGCAGAGCTGCTTTAGTTAAGTATTGTGGCTCAGACCGTGCCCAAAACTTCAGTCTGGAGGCTCTGCTGTTCCAGATCATTGGACCTCTCCCAATTACCAGCAAATATGGTCAAGATCTCATGAAACAGTTGCCTTTTGTAAAGCGATACCTCAGTTCGACAGTCTTTGTCGAACTGAGGTATGGGACGAAATTATCATGTGAAGACTTCATGGCAGGCCAAGCAGCTCTGATAAATATGGTAAAGGAAGAAACCAGCAAGCCAAACTTCAAAAGCATAAATGTTATTAGCCTGCTCTGTGCTTTGAAGAGCCAGTTCCTGGAATTAAAAGGAGGACCCTTTAACGAACATATGGTGTAAAAATGAGGCCCGGGCACCACTGAGCGACGCGTCGGCAGTGACCCGCGCGCCCATACCACCGCAACCGCACCGCGAGGCTGAAATCTTTATCGGTGATGCGCGCCCTGTTCCCGAGGTCGGAGAACGCTCGGGTTTGGTACCAATCGATTCGTAATCGAAAAAACTTTTAAAAAACGGCTGAGTCCCAGAAATTCACACACAATCCTAAATTCTGGAACACCCTTTTTTTTATGACAGGCGTCGGAAACTGAAGCCTGAAAACACTGAAGGACTGACAATTGTTTACTTCAATGAAAATGAGTACAATTACCAGGATGATGACCCTTTCAGCATCTGCATAGAAGAAGAGGATCCTGAAAATTAAGTTCTGACAGTTGATTCCTTTGAAAGAGCTGAAAACAATGGACAATGAACGTGGATTGTGATTAGGTAGAATGGTGTTCCCAGTCTGAAATCTTATCTTAGATCATATTCCTCTTTTTGTGATTGATACAGATTAAAAGTAATTTACAAGTAGCAGCTATTTTAATTGCCTTTTACTACCTATAGTCCTGTCTTTTGCATCGCAATTTTTTTTCGTGATAAACAACCAAATTTAAGTTATAGAAAAAATATGGCATTTTTGTCTATTTCGCGGGGAAAATAACGAATTTTTGTAGTTTTTAGGTGAAAAACGCGGCGGTCAACTCGCGAAAAGTTCCTACCTGGCCCATGAGTGATCTACCCCTCGAAAACTACACACTAATTTCTTTTAAACATTTGTTATTTGTACACTGGAAAGGTGCTAAGTCCTACCTTTAAAAGGCACTAAAGTTCCAAAGGCACTACAGTTTATGTTTTTTCGAAATATTTCCTTACTATGGAATAAAATTACATTCGAAGACCTATATTCGTACTCTTAGCAAAATTCCGCGTTGAACGAGCCTACATATGATGGGGTTCTGTTCAAAAATGGCATAAATTAATTGCAATTTTTGTACTTTTTTACTTGCTTTTCATTTGCTGACCGCTTATCAGAACCCCATCACATGTAGGCTCGTTTGACGCGGAATTTTGCGAGGAATTCGATAATGTGGTCTAAAATGTGATTGGTTTGCTCACACAGAAAATATTTTTAAAAAACTGAAAATTTAACCTTTAGCACCCCTAAAACGGGTTTAGCACCCCTGGAAAGGTAGGACTTAGCACCTTTGTTTTTCCAGTGTACTTATGAATTTTTTGCACATGTTTAGCTGATGCATTTCATAATACGTATTTATAAACAAATTTGTCATAATTTTGATTAATTATAAACAATTTTGTTCATATTGCGTATTAAAAAATGCATTAGCTGGACAAAAGTAGGAATAACAAAGTTCATAAGAATTTATTGTGTATCAGCATACGTAATTTACGTAAAAAAATCTTACGTACTCGCTGGGAAAACAAATGTTTAGTTCTGCACATCAATTGGTGTTTAGTTTCAAATATGCAAAAACTAAACACTTGCTAGTGTCGAGCTGAACTAAACGTCAACTGGTGTGCACTTTTTCTACACTTGTGGAAACGTTTAGTCAACTGCACACCATGTGGTGTGCAGTATCTCGAAGTATCCCATTGTAACCATATGCCTAGGGTATGTGTCCAAGTGTGCACTTGTGTGCACATTACGAAACGTTTAGTAACTAGACATTACGTGATGTCTAGTTATGTCTCTACACCAGATAGTGTGCAAAGTCATCAACTCTACACGTAAGTGAGCAGAAACTGCACATTTGTTTTACCAGTGCTTTCCCATAAATTCGTACATTTTACACTGTAATTCAGCTGGCGAGACACATTACCAAATTTGGGTGTGACAGTTTTGTATCACCACTCTAGATCAAGACAGGTTTGTATCACCCAAAACAGGCGAGACAGGTTCGTATCACCCTTAAAGAGGTGAGACAGGTTTGTATCGACCGAAAAGAGGTGAGACAATTTAAGGCAATACAAACCTGTTTCACCGCTTTATGGGCAATACATACATACAGGTCTGTCTCACCTCTCTTTGAGTGATAGAAATCTGTCTCGCCCCACTGAAGGTATGATGTTTCACCTTTTGATTTATAGTAACTACGTAAGACTTCGTGCATATTTATGTAAGAAATTTTACGTTAGTATTGGGCATGCTTATAGTCTATAGTTTTACATAGCTACGCACAAAAAGTACATAACCCGGGACTGTGAACATGCAATGGTTACATACAAGTAAGTAGTATCGTTGCGCACTTTTCTTTTTCAAGGAAGGTGACGTCACATTCGTGTGAATGTAAATCGTGTCAAGTTTTTTGGAATATTGTGTAATAATCGTTTTAACATGATTCAGCAAAGCCTTGTTGTATATACTCCTGAAGTTTGAATACAAAGAAGTGTTGTGATTTCCCCCTAAAATTCACGAGCTGTGGCAATTTTTTTGACGCAGCAAATACCTCGTAAATTTCCGAGTTTGTTTTTTAACAGTGAAGACTGCATGACATCCGCGTAGGGCGAGGAGTTTCATTTACTAAAACTGAACGCAAGTTTCTTTTCGGCCAGACAGGTATCAGCTAAATACATTTAACACTTTGGTTTTCTATCCCAGGCAGGGGACACTACGATTCACGCAGATGACGGCGCCACCGCGCTTCATCTAGCTGCACAACGCGGCTGGGTTGACGTCGTGGAGTTGTTGTTGGCGAAGCAGCCTTCCCTGCTGCAGTGCAGGACGCGGCGCGGCTACACAGTGCTGCACTACGCTGCCGTCGGTGGCGGCTACGACGTGGTAGAGATGCTTCTGAAAAAACACCGGTAGGAGCGGGCGCAAGACACTGCGAGAAAAAACTACAGTGTATCCTGATAATTTGCGTGCCAGCAATGTCTGTATAGCTTCAAGTACAGGATTCCTTGTACTTTTCTGACAGTCCATCCTGTACCCGTAAAATCTAGGCTTATAACATTTTCATTTCGAGCCCAAACCCATGACATGTGTTGACATTTTTTGCTCGTCTTGTCGAGACGAATTTTAATTCTACAATTGGTTTTCCATTTCAAATAGCGTTTTATATTTTGGGGTACGGGTGCGGGATTGACTGCCAAAAAGTTCAGTGAATACTGTTCCTGAAACTACAGCAAAGGCTGTAACGGGATTCACTGTAATTTTTTTTTCTGACAGTGGACTTGGGTGTTACGGCTGACACGGTCCGGCCGGATTACTAGTGAACTGGAAAAACAAATGTGACATGCTTCACGTCAGTACCACAGCATTTCTCCGTAGGCTTTGCCAACAGTGTGTGTTGCTTTTACTACACTGTTAAAATTGGTGTTGTTCATATACAACACCGGTGTTGTATACTTTCATAGCAGTACGTGTTGTTTTAAAACAAACAATTTTGTAATTTTACAAGAAGCAAACCTACTCTGAAAAAGATTTGGATGAAAAAGTTAAGGGCTTCTTCCAGATTTGAAACAAAACAGTTGTTACAGTACAAAATTGTTTGTTCAGAAACAACACATATTGCTATGGAAGTTTACAACACAGGATTTGTAATGTTACAACCAGTATTGTACCTAATTTCTACTGTTTCAGTAAATAACACCTTAAATTATACAATATCTTCGGGGGGGAGGGCGGCAGGGAATGGGTTAGCCATTTGCTTGTCGTGTGGGTATCTCCTCGTGATCCACCCCCGGGAGGCTATTAGGACTGGGGCGGCCTTAACTGCTTGCATGCTTGCGTACTGTGCCTGGCAGTCTGCAAAGCCACAAACGCGTAGGTCGCATTTCGGCCCGTCAGCTTATTAATCTGCCATCTTCTTGAGCATGCTCCTACCCCAGCTGCCTCGCTTGCCTAGCTATACTGTGGACCACACCGTGCCGACGGATCTGCACCCCCTGCCACGGGCTCCTCTACGGACGCGGACCGCCGTGGGGTACGGACTGTCCACCCGCACCACGCCTTGGAGTACAGTGGAGGGGGCTCCGGCCCGGACACCCTGATAGTATTCAATGAGGCTGGGTGCGGGTCGGTCCTCTGTCCTCTGCTCTGGTGGAGCCCGCGACCGGGTCGGCGGGCCGGCTTACGGTCTTCCCTCTATGCTGCAGATGCTACCCTCCTGCGTGTGCTCCCTTATCTATTTTCCTCGCTAATATAGAAAGGGCTTAACACCATGACCCTGACCTAGCCCTCGGTGGGGAGGTTGGTCTGTTTCCTCGCAGAGAGGGGATGGGGGCCCCCCGCTTCTGCGCTGTTTGCGAGGGCACTAGGGGCCGGTCCTGTCTTTTTATTGCAGGCATGGGAAGGGGTACCGGGCCAGCGGCACTCCGATGAAGGTAGTGAGCCATGGCAATAAGTCTCGCACTGGAGGGTGAAAAGAATCTCTGGATTTGGCTGAGGAGCCAGGCCCGCTCTCCCGATAACTAACTAACTAACTTAAATTATACAATATCTTCGGTGTTTGGGCTGAATACAGCTATCCTTTTAGCATACAAGAAAAGTCATTAGGGGAAGTACCATCAGCTGACAACTATTTTTAACAGTGTAGGTGGTTGCTTTTCCCGCACAGAGACTCGCTAGATACTGAGGCAGTTTCAGAGGAAGGCAGGACGCCGCTTCACGATGTGGTCTACAGTTCCCCGTACGACAAAGTGGAGGAACGATCTCGAACAAGCAGGGAAGAATGTATTCGCTTGCTGGTTGAGGCGGGCTGGAAAGTGGACGCTGCCACGAAGGACGGCCTCACCCCTCTCCACGTTCTTGCCGACAGCAACTGCTACGGGGGTGACAGGACCGTCATAGGTGAGTCCATAGCACTCGTAAAATATATTATGAAGAAAGTTGCTATCATTTGAAGACTGTGGAAAGTAAAGACACTTCGTGCCATCGAAGTAAACTAAACGTCAAATTTGTGGTATTCTGGGTTGAATCTCGGAACTGTAGTGGGGTCGATGTCTGCGGATAAGCAAATAAACGCAATACTTAATAATCTCTTTGAACTACTATACCCTTGAACTATGATGTGCATAAGCCTGGCAGGGTTCTCAGCAAACATAATTAATTATGCACAAGTTTTATTGCATAACTCTGCTTTACTACGTCTCTCGTGCACAAATTTTTGCATGATTACGCGCCAATTGTGGACATAGTTATGCATAAAGTTTTGTGCATAATGGTTCTACACAATTGAGCATAACGATGCGAAAATCGTGCATAACAATGAAACTACCAGAGCGAGGATTCTCGCCCTCAGGAGAGTGAGAAATTCTCTCTCTCTCTCTCTCTCTCTCTCTCTCTCTCTCTCTCTCTCTCTCTCTCTCTCTCTCTCTCTCTCTTGGCAATAGATTAGAGCAATAGATTAAAAATCCCCTGAGTGAGGATTGGGAAACCACGCCCTTTTTGAGTTAGGATTTATGTCCTTAATCTCACTTGATAAGAGTGTACACTAAACCCTTATGCGCGATTTTTGCAAATTTTTATGCATAACTATGCACACATTGTACATAATTATGCACAAATTTCTGCATAAGGGACAGAGTTAAGCATAGTTAAGCAGAAAAAATTGTGCATAGTTATGGTTGCGTAAAATCCTGCCGCAGGCTTATGCACAACCAAGTGCATAGGATTTAGTGTGTGATGTTGAAGATTCTTCCTCAACAAGAGTGGGGTTCTCAAACTCTTACTTAACTAAGGCAAGAGGAAAAAATCTCGCCCTTTTTAGATGAGGCATCTGACTTTTGTATTTGCAGTGAAGTTAAAAAGTCTACTCCCAGCTGAAGAACGCGAGCGCGAAGCGCTTTAAGACCACATTTAATCGTGTGGGCTTGATGGTTCTGTGTTGTAGCCCGGTATCTCCTCGACGCGGGTTGTGATCCGAACGCGCGCACTGTGGACGGCCGCTCAGCACTGTGCCTCACGTCCTACCCGCTCGACTTCCATGAGCTCCTGCTCGAACGTGGCTGCAGGGTCACAGTCCGCGACCTGCAGGGAGCAGCGGACTTGGCCAGCTACAGCCTATTTAAATTGCTTCATTCTAGGTAGGAAAAGAGGGAGCTGTGTTAACCGTTTTAGTGGTTGAGTTTTGCTGCGGGGGTTTTCAGGTAAAATATTTAATGATGAGAGAATGTGGATACTTACAGGTGTGAGACTATGCGTGTCCAACTATTACACTTCCTAATATATATATTCTGCTTTTCAATTCGATGGGTCCTAAGAACGTTGTCCGATCTCAGTCCCAGCGCGTGCAGATAACAGGCGTTTTAAAAGTTTATAACGGTGCAGAAGAAATCATGCTACATACTTTTCATGGATTCTAAATTATGACTTAATTCTGCAGCTCTTCCTGAGCAAGCAGATGCCAAAAACATGCTGTTCGTCGCTTGTTTATCGCATTACAGTAATTCACTGGAAAAACAAACGTGACGTGCGTCGCATCGCATCAATTGGTGTGACCATTTTTGGTCACACCTCGTAATGCGACCTAAATTAACGTCACACCATATCATGCGACGCAAGCTCCAGGGTATACGGCATTTCACATAGGAGGTCGCATCACAAACGTGACCAAAACTACGGTCTCACCACATGATGCGACCTGTCCAGGGGTCGCACTTGCAAGTTCGACGCACGTCACGTTTGTTTTTCCAGTGTTGGAATTTCTGTGCCCTCAGTCCTTGGTTTTCTCTCTGAGCCTGATGTTGAAACATTTACTTGACCAAAGTCTATTTTTTCCCCACACGGTAAAATTGAAGAGACAATTTGTTTTGCCGTTCATAGTCAGCAGTTGACGCGCGCGCGCGCGAGAGAGAGAGCACGGCTCGGCACGGCTGGCGCTGCTGCTAGGGGCGAGGCGCGCGGCGCGCATTAGGAGATCGGACAATGCTACTCGGAGCACCGGCTTCAAACGGACTTCAGACAGTGTTATTAAAAGATTAGGAATATTTCTATTCAGATTACAGAATATTTCTCAAAATAAAAAAAGATTATTTTTTTCCCCGACCATAGTCAATTTTTAACGCAATTCACCTGAAAAAAGTTAGTTCGGACAATGTTCACGCGTCACTACGAGATTCGACAACGCTCACGCGTCACTGCACTGTAAAAAATAATGAGAGTGAAAACTACGGAAATCACCGCTAATTCCTTTCACGGTGTCGACCGTAGTATGCTGCCTTCCTACTTCGGCGCGCACCGTACTAGAAATTTTCGAACCCTCCTTACGGACTGCCAAGTACGGCATCACCGTACTCAAAAAATAGGGTACGGAAGAACCGTACTTATGACCTCCGCACACCGAAAATGATGTACGGTGGCGTCGTACTCTGCGCTCCGTAGCGAGAGCGAGAGGGCCTCAACTCGGTCCTGCAGTGTACACTGGATTGCCAAGATTGCCAGATTGCCTGCGTATTTTTGGCATTTTCCGAGGGAAGACCCCTGTATGCAGGCAATACGTACACTGTTCGAAATTTTGTCGTAAATTAACGACAAAAAAGTCGCTAATTTCCATAGCGACATTAGTCATTCTGAAACGATTTGGTCGTAAGTCAACGACAAAAATGTCATTTCTCTACGACAGTGTCGTATTTTTTTTAACACTGAAGACTTGAAAAGTTCGTAAAATGTTACGATTTTAGTCGTTTAGTTACGAATTTTTTCGTAACTGAACGACTAAAGTCGTACACTAGCGACCAAAGTCGTAAAATTTCGAATAAAGTTGTAAATGTTTGACATTTTGCGCCAAAAATTTAAGATCGGTCGTAAATTTACGACTTTATTCGTTTTAAAACGAACTGTCTCGTTATGAAAATTAGCGATCAATTTGTCGTTTACTGACGACAAAAGTCGTAACTAGGAAGTGTTGTTCAAAAACGACATTATTGTTTTCGAAAATGTCGTAAGATTACAACTATTTTTAACAGTGTACGGCTTTGTACCGAGTATTGCGAAGATTGCCGAAGATTGTACACGGATTGCCAGCGTGGGTGTACACCGGATTGCCCGAATGGAGTCCCCCTTGCTCCGTAGTCGGTTTCTAACACGAAGATACGGGACACTGTAGTTGGTTCCGTACTACAATCTTGTTTTTTACAGTGTGGGAGATCGGACAACGTTCTTCGGACCCATCGAATTAAAGTTTCTGTGATAGCGTGGCACAGCTAACACACAAAAGGTGCCCGTGATTCACGTTAAATCCCTTCACAACCCTATGTTTTCCATGCTTTCTCCCTAAGTGTGTACCTGTAAACTCACTGATATATCAGAGGAGGGGCTGCCCAGCGAGCCCAGGCAAACTGATATCTTATTGTGCTTGCCGAGGCACGCTCTCAAATCAGTGCTAAGCATACACTTCTTTTACCAGTTTGTGCTAGAGAGGTTTCATTCACGGTTAAAAAAGCTGTCAAGTGACAACGTTATTCAGGGTGACAGGTTCGTTTTCAAACAATAGAATCCATTTTAATCTAAACTGCTCTTTCACTGAAATGTTTGCTCGCAACGAGTGGCTTGCATTCCTGGTGACATTTGCTGTTTGGCTACAACGTCTGTTGTATCATTATTATGTTGACATAAAATTGAGAAATTTAAGTATTTGAATAAATTTAATTTAAATATTTTGTTGCAAGAGTTTTGTCCAAAACAATTAGGGCTTTATTTATTTATTTATTTATTTATTTATTTATTTATTTATTTATTTATTTATTTATTTATTTATTTATTCTGCTTTTCGAGTATGTGCCGACAAATTTGTTGTCTATAAACAGACCAGGCAAAACAGGTTGTTTTCCGACAGCACTCTTGTCAATTATCAGTCGAACGCATTCGCTGTTGTGTTGAAACCCAAATGATGATTGTATACAACAAGTTTTTTACCAGTGCTGAATCCAAATAGTCAACTTGAATGAAAGACACGTGTATTTCTGGTCTTTGGTCTTAAACTTGGCCTAAGGCTTTCACAACACATCCAGCGTAGTGCCAGCGGTCCAAAAGTTAATAGAAAGGTATCCTCTTTGAAGAAAATAATAGGGACACCCAAAGTTTAGCTCTCTTATGGCACTGTAAGCTGTTGATCCGAATTAGAGGTGGTTACAACTTATCTTGGCAGCAAGTTTTGAGCGAGCTCGCACCCCGAAAACAAAGAAAGTACAGGCAACTCGAGGATCACTGGTGGGTCGTCGCGCGGGGGAGGCGGGGTGGGTGGAAGAGGTCCCCCATTGAGGAGCTCCGGCGAGGAGGCGAGACTAATAGGCAGGCCATAAAACGGCCTCGGCAATTGTCTGAATATGTCCAAGTCCTATTTCTGTAAATATTTTGAACCAGTGGCGACTTCCAATCGATCAAGTACCAAAATTGATGATATGACGTATAAAAAATCATCCCGATCGGACGTTTTGTTCTCGAGTTAGAACCATAACAAAGTTTATTAATAAAAGTGCTAAAATCAGACAAATACTTCGAATTTCGTATCAAATTTCTTGTCTTGAACCAACAAAGCCAAATATGGCGTTTAAAATTTGCGATAAGCCCTTGTTCGAAAGTTAAAATTCGACACTATTGAATAGGGCGGGGCCGTGCCAATGAAACGAATTGCACCGAGTCCCGTCCAGGGCAGACAATAGGGGGTAGGGTGGACCAAACTTTTTCCGACTTTTCCGGATCGCCCAACGCCGCCCGGATTCGGATTCTACGTCGAATAAAAGCAAAAACGTGTTTTGGGGTTTTTCGATAAATAGATTTCAAACACCTCCGGCAAGCTCATTTAGATTTTAGCCGTGTAGCGTACCTTCAAAAAATCGTCAAGTACGTATTTACTGACCGATTTAAAAAACCTCGACGCGTATCTCTTCGTTATGTGAGGAAAAACAAGAAACAAAATTTTACCTAGAGTACCAACGACTTTGCCTACCCTACAGGGGCGAATATATGTGCCTTTTAGGCCCTTTTGGACACGTTTTATACGGTTTTCTTGTACTGTAGGCCGCTTCTCTGACTACTAGGCAGCATTTTGAGCGGGATAGGATGCCCCCATGTCTGTGGAAGCCTGAACCACTAAATGCGCCCATTGAGCAGAGATTGCCTACCTTCCAGGGGTACAAATATTTTGACCATTCCAAGAAAACGCACTTTGGCCAAGCGTAGGTGGCTCAGGTCGTTCGGAAACTACCCTTGACCCAAAGGCACCACGGACGGAGCACTGCCGCCATGTAGGGCGGGTCATCTGCCTACCAGGGGCAAAACCGCTCAAATAGCCAAAAGCACGCTATTTCCACCCCCTTTGTAGGCAGGTGACCCGCCCTACATGACAGCAGTACTCCGTTTATGGTGCTTTTGGGTCAAGGGTCACTTCCGAACGACCTGAGCGACGTACGCTCGGCCAAAGTGTGTTTTCTTGGAATGGTCAAAATATTTGTACCCCTGGAAGGTAGGCAATATGCGCTCGATGGGCGCATTTAGTGGTTCAGGCTTCCACAGACATGGGGGCATCCTATCCCGCTCAAAATGCTGCCTAGTAGTCAGAGAAGCGGCCTACAGTACAAGAAAACCGTATATAACGTGTCCAAAAGGGCCTAAAAGGCACATATATTCGCCCCTGTAGGGTAGGCAAAGTCGTTGGTACTCTAGGTATAATTTTTTTCTTGTTTCCCCTTCCATAACAAAGAGATCTGCGTCGAGGTTTTGAAAATCGGGCCATAAATACGGACTTAGCGATTTTTTGAAGGTACGCTACACTGTCAAAATCTAAATGAGCTTGGCGGAGGTGTTAAAAATAATTTTATCGAAAAACCCCCAAACACGTATTCGCTCTTTTTCGACGTAGAATCCGAATCCGGGCGGCGTTGGACGATCCGAAAAAGTCGGAAAAATTTTGGTCCACCCTAATAGGGGGTCCACGACTCTCCGGCGGCTCCGGCCCGCTGGCCTGGGCCACATGGTCCGCAGCTCTGCTCGGGTCGCCTCGCACTTTTGGAGTAGGCTGTGACTTTGCTGCCAAGATAAGTTGTAACCACCTCTAGGACTGATCCGAAAGAGGTTTCGTCGCTCTATGCACAACGTAGTTCATGCGGGTTTAGTGTGACTGCATTTCAACCTCCACGGTGAACAGGCTACCAGCATCAGAGTGGGACCCAAATGCCGTGGACGAGGACGGGTCCACACTTCTGCACCTCGCGGCCCAAGGCTGTGACACTGAGCTACTCGAGCTGTTGCTGGACCTCGGCTGCGACGCGTCGGCAAGGCGGCGGGACGGCAAAACAGCCTTGCACTGCTCGGCGCAATACATACTCCCTGGCACGTTGCAATTGCTGGTGGATCGGGGCTGTGACATTAATGCACAGGTGAGGGCCTAATCGCCATGTTTAAGAGCACATATGTGTGTACACAATGTTACGGTAAGTCTTACAATTCGCAATGCAACGCGAAAGCACATCACTGAATCTGGATTTGATTTAAACGTAATTTCTTTGACAACTCTCGTTTGGTGATCCCTTTAATTTATCGCGTTATCAAGACACTATGACCTTAATCGCGAAACAGACATGCTGTGATTTATTGTATTGAGTAAAACTATCTCAAAAATACGGTCATAGTTTTTAATGCAAGGTTGCGTGTGCAACATGAGCTGGTACTACATTTCATCACTAGCATCTGCGATGAAAAATTACTAGAGATGGGGTGAACCTGACTTTTTAACCGAACCCGAATCCGAACCGAACTTTAAGTCCTTCCTGGCAAACCCGAACCAGAACCCAAACTCAAAAAATCTAAGCGAATCCGAACTCAAAAACTTGCTGCGTGAACTCTGAACCCGAACTTAATAGCTCTTTTCTTTTATGCTTCAAAAGCAAAAGGCAGGGAAACAAACGAATAGAACAGGCAAAGGTGTAGATCTTACTTCCTTTTAATTTTTCTTTTTTGAGATAGATGAGTATCTCGGAAATACTACATGCTTATGTTAACTCAATTGAGGTCATTAACTTTAAAAAAAAAACAAAGCAATGAAATAATGGCATATACTGACATGCCATTCAATGCAATTTAAAAAAGAAAAGATGAAAACTAAAGACTTAAGATAATCATTTTTGAATCTAAAATTTGAACAGGTGTGAGAAAAAAAACAGAAACTTCTTTAAAGTATTGTGAACATAGAAACAAAACTATTATTCATTCAGGCAGCAGGTCATCCAATGGAGTCTTTTCCGGTTTCTTGAAGGAAAGAAAAGGGTCTTTTGAAAACCATCAGTATTGTGTTGGCTTCACTCAATGAACTTGTCAAAATAAAATTAAATAAAGATTAAGTAACTTACAAATTAAGATTGCAGTACAGCAAGACTAACATGTTAACCTTCAGAGGTTTCAGCAGAGTTATTCGGTTGGTAACTGTCAGACCAACTTTAGAAAATTCTCGTTCACCCCCAATGGATGTGGCGGATATGCCCAGGTATCTGATGGCCACTGAATATAGAACTGGAAAGACACTTGCATTGTCTCTCTACCAAGCAAAAGAGTCCTTTGTCACAGCTATAACAGGAAGCTCTAAGTATTTCTCTATCTAAATGAGGAAAAAGGAAGAAGTTATTTATCGAAATTTAAATGCACAATGAAATGATTGTCATAAACTTTTATGAATTAATTCACCTCTCTTGTAACAGCAGTAGAATGACAAGATGCTTGCTGGTTTCTGGTTTCGTTGTTCACTGACTTTCTTGTTCAAGACATTCTAAAGAATAGAATTTGCAGCTGGTGCATCCTGAGTTACCTTTTGTGCATTTACCCTTTCTTCCATAGAGTTCAATGAGGCCTCTCTTGCCATAACCCTTGCTGTTTTTCCAAGCTTATTTTTTTACAGCTTGAACCTGATTTTCTTCAGACATAGCTATTTTGAATCTTGGGTCCATGATGGTTGACAGCATGTAATGTGTCTCCAGTTCACATTCAGCAAACCGGGACTGAAACCCTTATAAAAGATTTCTTTTTCAAATGTTAGCAGATAAGCTTCCTGCCATAGATGCTCTAAATCTTTCTTTCAAGGACTTAACAATGGCCAATACTAAAGCAAGGGTGAGGCAGTCCTCTCTTGAGAGCTCAAGATTTGCCTCAATGCAACGTAGCTACAATGACATGAATTTTTTGCCATTCTGCAGCAGAAACTACTACAAGTTTTCCTCCAATTTTTTCAGCATTAGGGAAGTCAATGCACAAAGCTTCTTTCTGCTCCTGTAATCTTTGCAGCAATAAGTACAGGGTGACTTTTTTCCGACTTAATATATTTCGGGGGCGTGTAGGGGGTGCCTAGAGAAGTGTTTCGATGTACACTGTAAAAAATTTCTTTCGTAAATTAACAAGTAATATCTGTGAATTTTGTTAAACGAACTGCCTGTTAAATATTTGATCTTTTACAGAGTTTATTTGTGAATTTACTTTTTATTCCTGTACATTTACAAAAGAATTCTGTGACTTTACAAAAGAAATCTGTAACTTAACAAACTTTAACGTTTGTTTTGCGACTTTTCTTGTTATTCTACTAATTTGTCCATCAATCTACAGGAAAAATCTGTTTATCGATTTAACAGAGAAAATCTTCTTATTTTTTTTCTGTTATTTTACAACAATTTTTTACAGTGTAGGACACTTGGGGTCGGAAGTGAAAATTAGCGGTGCTACGCCAGATTTAAATTTGAAAAATTGCGCCGGAAGGTAGGCAACCCACCCGTAAGGCGGAGTTTCGCGGGCGAGAGGGTAGGGCCAGTGGGGTGGCCTTACCCCTGTAGCCATCCCCCGCACATCGGGAGCCGTTCCCCAGGGACCCGCGAACATCCTCCGCGGTTCCGTTAGGAGCCGCGGCAACCCCTCACAGTTCCGCGAGGACCCGCGGTCACCCCCGCGGTTTCGTCAGGACCCGTGGCCTCGCCCGGGCGGGGGATGGCGAAAAGGGTTAGGCCACCCCGCTGGCCCTACCCCGTCGTCCGCTAAGTCCCACCTTAAGGGTGGGTTGCCTACCTTCCGGCGCAATTTTTCAAATTTAAATTTAGCGTAGCGCCGCCAAGTTTCATTTCCGACCCCAAGTGTCCTATATCAAAACGCTTCCCTAGGCACCCCCTACACGCCCTTGAAATATATTAAGTCGGAAAGAAGTCACCCTGTATGTGCTGTTCCACCTTGTAACAACGCTTTGAATGAGATCATGTTCGGGAACCTTCAGTCTCTCTTGAGTTTCTCTTAATCGCTCAAGGGATTTGTTGTTATGGTTATAATGCCCCACAATTGATCCACACTTTGAAATCAATTTAGCAACATCTTTGTCTGCACTGCCTAGGGCATCAGTTACAACTAACTGAAGATTATGTATAGTGCAAGGAATACGAATGATAAATCCTTCTCGAATGGCAGCATCCATGTTTCGAGCATTATCAGTTACTACACTCAGAAAACCGTTTAGTCCACAAAACTAAATTTAAAACCGACCAAATTTTGTTGGTACTGATAGAAGAATTTAGTCAGTTTAACTAAGTTTTGGCTGATTCGACCATATTTAGTCTGAAATGTAGGTACTAAAATTTAGTCGGTTTCAAGAACTAAATTTTGTTACCGACGGCCCTGATTTGGTTGTATCAACTAAGTGGTTTTCTGGGTGTATGTATAGGTCTATGGCATTTCGTTCTATATCAATGCCCCATGATTAACACATGTTTTTACCTTGTTGTAAATAGCTTCCCCTCTGTGCTTACCTGGAAAATAGAAGCACTCTAGTGATGTGCGAATCATTCGAATCGAATCGAATCAGTACCCCTTCGATTCGGATCGAATCCGAACCAATCAGGTTCGATATCGATAGATTCGAAGACGGGAATTTCTCCACGCTTGAAATTGAAGCGGGTGCGCGCGCAGCGCCCCTGCGTTTAACCATCTCACCTAACCATTTCCTCAGGGGGAAAAATTTGTTTCTAGTGACTCGGAAAATAAATTGTGGTTTTTCCTTGCAGATAAAAGTAATATAATATCTTCATCCCTCGTACAAATTATCTCTGCAGAGCGTTGCGTAGAAAGTTTAGTGCATTTTGAGTGATCTGAATGAATTCGATTCGGTTTTGAAGTGGGGACCTTCGATTCGATTCGCTTCGGGGGGAAAAAATGTGATTTGATTCGATTCGATTCGGGAAAATTTTTAGAAATTCGATTCGATTCGATTCGACTTTTGAAAAAGGCACTTCGCACATCACTAAAGCACTTAAGAGTTAGGTTTTTGAGAAATCCTTTCTTTGAAACATAGTGACTTGTTAGAGAATAGTAGCCTTCGTGCACCCAGAAAATGTGATCCTTGAAACAAGGCTAAAGGCGTTGATTCAAGGAAAAAAAATTACAAGGAAAATTTTAACCCAATTTCTAGGAATTTTCTTTGAGTCAAGGATTTTTTATTCCGCAGTTTTAAAGATTATTCCTTATTTTAACGTATTTAACATCATGTTAAGGAAAAAAAGTTCCTTGTATTTTATTAAGGAAAATATCCTTGATTCAAGGACCAGATTTTCTGGGTGTGGGCTTTTCAGGACCAGCCATCTGTAGTTAGGGCTATTGACTTGATGTGTTGTATATCAATGTCAATTATATTTTGAATTTCAACCCTTGTCTCTTCATACAGTTTGGGCAGACCTATATTACTTACCCATTTCCTTGAAGGTATTACAGACCCTGGCTCCAAATTTCTAATTATTTTTCTCTTGGGGCTGTCATGTCTCAGTTTTGAGCTTTTTCTGACAGCGGTTGCATCGCGCTTGCTGCGTATTCTCTAGCCTCTCATAGTGTTCTGCATAGAGGATGCTGTTCGGAACTTTTGCGTTGGAGAGCTGTCAATTACTTCTAATTCATCCTGAGAGTTATCTACTGTTTCCTGGTCTAAATTTATTTCATCAGGATCATCCTTAGAGGCCGATTCGTTGACCGGCGACGCTACTTTTCTCGTCCTTGTTTTCATGCTATATGACACAAAAATACAATTTATAAAGTAAAACCAAAAACTCATGATTTATCAAAATTAAGCTTAGATGCGCAAGATTTCTTCAAGAGCGAGACCACGCACTGCACCTTTGTAAACAACAGCAGGTCCCAGCATGCCTTTGTGATTCTTTTAGTAAAATTTACCAAGACTTTATATTGAACGTTTCTTTTTTTTTTGTTATCACGTTAATCAAAGCGATGGGTCCTAAGAACGCAGTCAGATCTCGCAGTGACGCGTGAACGCTGTGCGATTTTGCACTGACGCGTATACGTTGGGCGATCTCGATGTGACGCGTGAACATAAGACCCATGGAAAGGAACCACAAAACACGCGTTTTTACAAAATTGTGTTCAAACTATAACAAATCCAGATTCAGTGATGTTACGAGTGTAAGCCTTTTTGACACATTGTGTTTTTGTTTTTACGTTTGTCTGGATACGTCTGTGCAAAGTTGCATACGTGTGTCGTTCACTACGAATGTGTGCTCAATATGGCTTGATGACGTAAAAATCGATGCATGAAAACGTGCAAGGCAACGCACACGCATTTGTACGAAATATTGGATTCTGTAACTTTGTACAAATGAAAGATACGAATACAGTTAGGATGTAGATATCAGGCCGTGACATTATTTTGAGCGTTGATGGAATAACGTTTAATTAAGCCCAGAGATCTAATTTCTTTTTAAACAATTAAATCAAAACGTACAGAGTTTTGCCGTTCTTCTATGTTGCAGGACTGTGACGGATGGACAGCTATGCTTTACGTGATGAGGGCAAATCATGGGCCAGGTTTCACGTACATAGCTAAGCAGTTCCTTGACAAAGGCTGGGATGTGAACCTGCGGTAAGTGTGCACGAACTGAGAGGTCAATGTGAATGACCCTCGACAAGATTGTAGCAATGTACACGCAAAATAATAATTTTCACTTCCGTGCTAACCGTTTTAGCTGGCCAATTCAGCATCCGCGTGGCAAAAAAATTAGCAGCAGGAAAAAAAATTAGCTTCACAGCTAAGTGGTTTTAGCTGCTCGTCTATCAGATAGCTATATAGCTAATCGATAGCTAGACTGTAAAAAGAATTGTACCGGTGCTATACAAATTAGCTGGGCCTCTGCAGCTATTTATTTTTGCTCCGGAGCTAAAATCTTAGCTGAGACGCTACTTTTTTTTTTTGCGTGTAGTTTGACGTTTTGCGCACATAACTGTAAGAATAGTACACAAGTGTATCCCGTAAAACTAGAAAAAGTAAGGCGTAGATGGATGCTTAAGTCAAGCGTACAGCTACGCTTAGGGACCTAACCTAATTTTTTTTCGTAAATTTACAAGTGCTAGACCCAACATTTTGTATTATGGCGACCATCCAGAAATGCGCTTTTTGAGGGTCCTGTTCACTTCTTCACTGGTAAAACAAATGTACAGTTTCTGCACACTTACGTGTCAAGGTGATGACCTGGCACATTACATGATGTGGAGCCATAACTAGACATCACGTAATGCATAATTACTGAACGTTTCGTAACGCGCACACAAGTGCACACATAGACACATACTATGGGCACATAGTTACTATTGGTAACCTCGAGAAACTGCATACCACATGGGTTGCAGTTGACTAAACGTTTGCACAAGTGTAGAGCAGGTGCACACCAGTTGACGTTTATATATCAGCTCGACACCAGCAAGCGTTTAGTTTTTTGCACTTTTGATACTAAACACCAATTGATGTGCAGAACTTAACATTTGTTTCCCCAGTGTGGCTATTCGCCAGATTTCTAAGTTTTGGGTCGGTACATTAAGAAAAAAAAATCATAAATTTTATTTGTAGCCACACAAATGGCGCCCCTCAGGCTAGCTATCAACAACGCCGCTTGGCGAACACTGAAGTCCAACCAAAAATAATTAAGTCGTAATTCTAAATTTGAAAACGAAATAAATGGACGTTGTCACATTTCAGCAAAAACTTTTTAGAGCTTTATTTCTATTCGCATTGCGTAGATGAGAAAAATAAATTACAGCAAACGTTAAAAACATGGGCCTGAAGGGAATAAATATACAAGGTTGGCATTGTTAGCGTCCCGCCGGCTCGACTCGGCCTGGCTGCTCAGCTCGTCATTGCCATAGAAACAGACGATGCAAACTGGTTTTATGCAAAAACGTTTAGACAGTTTGACATGAGACCTATCTCAGAAATGTTCTAATATTTCATAGTATTTTTCAGTAGAATTTGGTGTAAATCGGTTCGGCAGGATCAGCTGCGCCCATAAGGGGCCAAAGTCAAGAATAAATAAAAAACTTTCTGGCGAAAGCAATAGGCACCCCTAACGGGGGCCGAATTAGAAAATCCATTATAAGCTGTAGCTTATAATGCATTTACTTTTTTTTTCTTAATAATTATATACATCAACGGATTTTCTTAATTTTTTAAATAATATATTGACAACATTTTTCGTCAACTATACGCAGGAGAGTAGGAACGTTTTTCGGTCTGGGTGGGGGGCAACCTGGAGAACTATTCTGGCGCCCCTTAGCTGCACCCCCCTACCCCCGCCTCTGTCTAAAAACGTTTAAAACGTGAGCGAAGCAAACGTGGAAAAATATATTATCAAGGAGACGAAAAATCTCGATTAAGTGATCAAAAGTGTCTAAAAACACCCAGATAGATATGCTGCGCACACGATAGCAACAGAGGCCTAAATGTGAAATACCGCGTGCGAAGCAAGCGCCAAAAGTATTTAGAGTCGTATAGGCGCAGAAATATTGGTAGGGGCATCAAAATGCGTCTCAAAAATACCAACAACAGTTTGCATCGCTTTGCGGTTTTGGCACCTCTGCGTGGCGCAATTGGCGCCCCTTCGGGGCGCGTTACTGCCAATTTATTATCTATGATTAGTAAGTAGGTAACAAACCAGAATAACTACAGAGTCTGTAATCCTGATGCGTAAAAAGCGTAGGTGTCTACACTGTTATTCAATTCCTGTGACGTCACATTCATTTAACTGTAAAAGCTGTCACATTCGTTATAATATGATGTCACATTTGTTGTAATGTGAATCGACAGGACAAAGTGCCGCAAATTCGGCAGTCACATTCAAAGGAATGTGACACTTACATCCAACTGAATGTGACAGTTTTTACAGTGAAATGAATGTGACGTCACATGAATCGAATAACAGTGTACAAAGAAAAAAATTAGTACAGGCCAGAGAGTGCATTTAACGTCTAGGTATATGGTCGACTCGCCTCGCTTCGACAATAGCGGCGTGTTTCCGAAATTGCAGTGTAAGCACATCGAAAACCTTAAAATGACCATATCGGCAGAACCCTTGAAGCTTTAGCGCTCATATTTTGCATGGAAGTACCACTTCGTAGGTATGAACTTTCACGCAAAAAAGAAAACTCGTAAGGGGTGCAAATCGTAAAACTCTAGTTTAGAAGGACTCCTTTGCATCTCTTCTCGATTTCCAAGTTCATGCGTGACAAAGGGTCTACCGTGTTGGTCTCTCCTCTTGACAGCTTTATGACCACAGGGCGAACGACGGCACGACTGCTCTACACATGGTCATGACCATGTATCTGGACGAGACCATCGAGGAGGTGTTGCGCCTGCTGCTGGATCACGGGGCGGACGCCACGGCCCAGCGAGACGACGGCAGGACAGCGCTGCAGCTGCTCGGGTCGGCTTGCAGCGAAGAGGTGCTCAGCATGCTGGAGGAGGCAGGCTGCGACCCCACGGCAACCGCGAAGGACGGCAAGAACCTACTGCATGACATGGCATGGCATGGCGACAACTGGACTGCTGTGCTACTCGCCAAGGTAAATGAGGGTATTGAATAAATCACAAGCTTATAAACGATGCATTTGATTTTATTTTTTTATTTAATTTTTTAAAGGTGAACGTCCTACGTTATTTACTCCTTCACAGTTGTACCCTTTACAAGTTATCCATATTACCCGGAAGTTCTCGTAAAATGATACTAAAAAGATGGCAGAATGTGCTCGAAAATGGACAAATCTGAGACTTGCTCGCAATACCGGAGAAATCCGCAAACTAAGCCCTTATGCACAGTGCTGTGCATAAGCCTTGCAGGATTTTAGGCAATTACAATTGCATATTTTTTTCTGCATATATATATTTAACTATTTCCCTTCTGCCCAAATTTGTGCATTATGGACAATGTGTACAAACACTGTGAATGCTTAGGCTACTTTTAATGCCAAATTTGGCATTCTTTTTTGAGCGCTAAATTTTTGTAACTTGCTAAAGGAATGCACATTTTTGGCATGAAGAGTGGCCAGAAATTGGCATTCCTTTAGAAAGATTCCAAAATTCAGCATTCCAAAAAAGGATACCAATATTTTGGCATTAAAAGTGGCCACAGCGCACTGTTAAAACCTTACAAAGCAATGCTTTGCAATTACGAACAAAATGCTTCGCAACTGCAAAGGATTTGGCTGCTTTGTAATACAAAGTATTTTGTTTGTAATGCGAAGCTTTTGCTTTGTAGGTTGCGAAGCATTTGCTTTGTAGGTTGCGAAGCATTTGCAAAATGCTTTGTATTACAAATTGTATTACAAAGCATCCAAATGCTTCGCAAGCTTACAAACTGTTTTGTTTGTTAGGATTTAACAATGCGTTTACATTGAAATCATGCATAAAACTTTGTGTACAACTATGTTTGAATTAAGTTGTGCATATAACGATGCGAAAAGGGATTTTGCATAAGGGTTTAGTGTGCGAGCGCTCTGTACACACTAACTTTTCTGAACTCTTTTCTTTTTACTTCAATTTCTGATTTGAGTCTATTTAGTTTAGGGTCTCGAAATTTTTCTGTAGCTTGATATTTCTCAAATCTCTAAAAAATGTAGCAGGATTTTCCTTCACAGACTTCTGTTGGGTCCTCAAATCATCTCCGTTATCACAATATCTGTCATTACCTTACGAAAGATATTTTGTGAAGAACCGGGCTGCTTCGCAGTTGCGAAGATATTCTTATGTATTACTAAACAAATCGGTTCGTAATCGTAAGCCTACGTGCAGATATCTTTGTTAGCTGGGAAGTGTATTCGCTGTAACAGCGAAGCATATGCTACGCATTACAAAGTATCCAAATGCTGTGCAGCTGACGAACTATCTTTTTTTTTTGTAATACAAACAAATTCTTCGCAAGGTTTTAACCAAGGGGGTATTTACGCACGCCCATACTATGTGTTATTACGGGGTAATCACGCCTCATTAGGCGTGAGTACGCTCGTACTACGCGTCAATTACGCGTATTTTTAGCTGTTCTTTCGCGTTATTACGTATCATTACGCACAAGAATGTACCACGAATTACGCGAACAAATACCCCTTTGGTTTTAACAGTGTTAAATTGTGCATAATATAATGCCCGAATTATGCGCATGGTTCTTATATCCGCATGAAACACTTGCTTATACCTTGCTCCCGGCAACAGGGCTGTGACGCTACAGCCAGAGACCAGGATGGTAAAACGCCCCTTCACTACGCCGCCGAGTCCAGCTACGATGTCACCAGCCTGGAGCAGCTCATCAGCGCGGGCTGCGACGTAGCGGCCGCTGCCGCGGACGGCACCACTGCGCTGCATCTAGCGGCTCGAAATCACGACGCTGGGAGCGACGAGCTCGTCAAGGCATTGCTGGATGGAGGCGCCGATGTGCAGGCCCGCGATGCTGAGGGCAGGACTCCACTGCACCACGCCGCCGACCTCGGGCAGTATCACAACGAGCCCCACTCTCTGAAGAGGATCCGCGCGCTCATCGACGCGGGCGCAGACGTGAACGCGAGGTACCTTAGTGTATACACTGTAAAGAGGTGTGATTCTGAAACGACATTCACATTAATTCTTCAAACAAATCAAATTGTATTCTTAGGACATTGCAAAAGTTAAGATTTGGACTAAAAACTCAACATTTGGGCTGCACTCAGACGAAACATCAAATTTAAAGGCAAAATTTTACATTATTGAAGCTTAAAGCTGGACCATTTTGCTGAATACTTGAAGTAAATTCATCACATTTCAGGAATCGTCGTTACAGAACAGTTTATTGTTTGTTTAAGAGAGGCGTGCTTTGTTTGGAAAATTAATCAGCCATGCTGCGTTGTCAAACGACCGAAATTTTAGAGTGTTAGGCAGACGCACATTAAAAGTGTACGCTCAAATAGAAGTGCGTCGACCTTGGTGTGCAGCGCAATCTATTCATTCTCTGGAAAACCAAGTGTGTACTTGTACATGTATTCATTATTTACTGCATACTTACAGGTATTCAGTAAATAATGAATACATGGCCATGTATGCAGTAAATAGTGTGTACATGCCATGGTACACACTATTTGCTGAATATGGCATGTACACACGTAGTTTCACGGGGTACGGAACGCCGTACCTGCTCAATCCGTAAACGAAAACAGGGTACGATGGCGCCGTAATCTGGTCTCGGCGAGGGGGCCACAACTCCTGAAATCATGTGTTCACACGTGTCGCAATCCACCCGAAATCCTTGCAATCTTCCGAAATCCTGTGCATCACAAAACATTTAGTTCCTCCGCAATCTGCCGCAATCTCTTGAAACCCTCTACACTCTAAAAAGCTTACGGTGATTTTCTCTGTAAGCTACAGTGAAGCCTGCAGCACTGTAGCTTACGGTGAATTTTCACCGTAAGCTACAGTGACTGTCACTGTAAGCTACGATGATGCACCTGATTCACAGTGAAAATCACCGTAAGCTTTTATTAGTGTACAATGCCCCGCAATTCCACTGAAATCATTTGCAATCTCCCGCAATCCTCCGCAATCATAGCGAAATCATCAACGTAATCTTGTAATCGTCCAATAATTTTCGTAGCCAGCTTAGTGCAATCTTATGAAATCCATCGCAATCTTAGTGAAATCCTACCTTCTCTGGAATCATGTGTTCACCCAAAAGGGGATTTGTGGCCCCCTCGGGTCTCGGTACTCAGATTTTTAAATGCAGCTAAGGAACGCCGTAGTTGGTTCCATCGTGCAATCTGGATTTTTTACAGTGAACAAAATGCTTCCGTAGATAATTACTAACTACATTTCTTGGTAGCAATAACAATATGATTGATACCTTGCGCAAATCGTGGATAGCGAATAATAAAACTTTCCATAAGGGATCTGAGAGTGTACGAAGAAACTGTGGTCGTATATTATGACAGCACAGACATTTTTAATATTATGAAGAGAAGATTTCTGAAAGGTGCCTTTCGTTAAGACTTAAAGAGTAAATGAAAGGCAAATTAATGTCATTGAAAAAACGCTGTAAAAATCCGGATAATTTAAAAACCATTTCCTTATACCTGGACGGACTTTGAACACTCTCAGCCCATTACTGATGTTTTGGACCACTTTTTGTCAGTATTCCTGCCGCTTAAAAACTTTTTTAAGCTACTAACAACGTTTTATATCAGTTGTACTCACTAATTCCTTTTTACGAAACTAACAATTTCTTCTTTTATCAGTAAGTCACTTACAAAACTGTACAGAATAACTAACAAATAAGTCAATAATCCTGCTGCGTAAAAACGTAGGTGTTTACTAAGAAAAAACTCAGCACAGGTCTGAGAGTGAAAATGGCTGCGCGAACGGATTTGGGTACGACAGTTTTTTTCTGCTCAGGTCACAGGATGGCTGGACGCCGCTCCACTTCGCCGCCCGCTGTGGGGCGCTGGACGTGGCCCGCCTGCTCCTGTCGTCAGGAGCCTCCTGCAGTGCCGCTGACGAGCCATGCCGTTACACAGCACTGCACCTCGCGGCGAACTGCAGCAACTCGATGGGGATAGGCAGCGACTTGAGTAAGAGAGACCTGGTGCGTCTGCTGGTGCAAGGAGGTAAGACGCTACCGGGTGCTACTGCACAACCTTAATCCCTTAGTGACTTTTTTGTTGGTAAACTATCAACGTATTTGTGCGTTGATAACACTGCGAAAAATATTTCCGTACATGTACGATATTTTTTGTAATTTACCATTTACAAAATGAGTCGTACATGTCCAACCTCCCACTCTTGATCGTCATTCGATTCCAAGTCGATACGCAGTGCTTGTACATTTACAATCTAGGATTTTCATTGTACGACATCTTCTATGGAAAATTTTCCCGTACCCTGTACGACATTTTCTTACAGTGAAGGTTTAAACAAATTTGTTAACAAGTGGCAATAATAACGTTGATGGCTAATACACTTCCCTTACCAAAAAAATGGTTTTGTTCCCAAGGAGGAATTTGAGCACTGACTGTCAGGATGACGTCAAAATGGTCCCCTATTCTGACGTCTTCCATGACTCTTCTTGATATCATCGTGACACTGATTTGACTCAAAATGGCAAATCACGGTCCAAATGACATCAAGAAGAGTCATGGAAGACGTCAAAATAGAGGACCATTTTGACGTCATGCTGATAGTCAGTGCTCAAATTCCTCCTTGGGTTGGTAATGACTAAACACATTTGTTGGTGCAAATTAACAATTCTGTTGGTATCTTGTCAATGCACCAATACGTTGCTAGCAAGAAACAAAACTCTCCATACACTCTCATTTGCTTACGGATGTACTAGCCGTAAGTTTAGGAGAATTTTGCGCAAACGTCACGTGCGGACAAATTAACTGTAGTATGGATGAAATCGGTCTGCAGTACAGCAATTTTGTTCGCAATACAAATGCACCTGGAATTGTTTGTAATACGGACAGTTTTCATCCGTGATACATTAGATTTGTCCATACCTTACACTCGCACAAAATTCACTTTAACTTACGGCTAGCACATCCGTAATAAAATGAGAGTGTTACAACTGCACATTTTATGTTGATTTTATTCTCTTGCAGGCTGCGGCGTTGACTCTAGGTCACTAGATGGCAGCACTGCACTGCATCTGGCCGCTCAGGGCGGGAGGCGGCAAGTGGCGAGGCTTCTCGTCGATGCCGGCGCGGACCTACGGGCCGTGGCGCTTGCTGGGGGCGATAGCGACATTGTGAACCGTAATTTGGTGTCGGACACAGTGGCGCGTCAAGTAGTGCGAGAGCTGCTAGACTCCGGCTGCACTGTAGACGCCCGTGATGAAGACGGAAAGACGGCGCTTGAGCGTGCTGCCATCAAAATGACCAAGCAGGATATAAGATGGCTGTTGGGACAGAAGGAGGAGTAGTATGCGATTTTCGAAGAGGCAGATGCTAGTTGGGATATCCTTAGCGGGATATGAGGGATCAGTGGTAGCAACTTCGGCCACCCTCTGCCAGATATAATGCTAAATGCGCCATCTGTTTCTTCGTCTCCAAAATCAGCTAGTTCTGCCTCTTATTAAATAAATATGACGTAATAATAAGTCTAATAAAACCATTAAATTTGATCTCAAATGCAGCTCTAGATTTTCCATCACCTAAATTATTCACCCTTATTCACACCGAACTTGGTCGCACTTCATGTTTTAAAGCATCTAGTTATCAGGAGACTCCAGCCACCTACACCCTAGCTGAGACTGAGGAGGGAGTTTTTTTGTCCATAGACGGTGACATTTTTGAGCACATCCTGACTAGGCCATTCCGTTCTGCAGGCGAAAATCTTAAATCGAAGAGGTAACGGTCTCAAATAGAAGAGTACATGATGGAACGTCGCTGTGCAAAATTTGGGCTCTGTGCGACAAGGTTTAGGGGTCCCACAAAGTACTTTTCGAAACGGCCTTTTTGCCTAGGCGAAGCGCGTCGCCATATTTGAAGTGGCGCCCGGAGAGATCGGGGCGGCCGATGGGGGTGACTGACAGGGGCCAGGGGCCTAAGTGTCACGCGACACGCCACTAAAGCCCCACTGAAAAAGGGTGAGTATTTTGGTTCAGTTTTTGTGGCCTCGGGAAGGGCTTTCCTATCCCTTTTGAACGCCCTATAGACTACACAGTAGATCTGATGTGATCATGTTGAAAATTTGAATATGTGAATGAGAGCGCTGGAACGCCTGTAAGGTAGGCCACATACGAACAGGCGTGTTGAGCAGCCTGTAGGGCACTCAAGAGGGATAGGAAAGCCCTTTCCGAAGCCTCAAAAAACATACCAAAATATTCACCCTTTCTCGGGGGTGCTTAAGTGGCGTTTCGCGCGACACTTAGGCCCCTGCAGGCCAGTCTATGTTACTGGACACGATTTCGCGTTAGCAGGGGAAAGTATGAGCCCCAAGAACTTACCTCGCACACAGTCGTCTCCATCGGCCGCGCCGATCGCTCTGGGTGCTGCCTCAAATATGGCGACGCGCTAGGCCTACGCAAAAAGGCCGTTTTGAAAAGTACTTTGTGGGACCCCTAAACCTTGTCGCACAGAGCCCAAATTTCGCACAGCGGCCTTTCATCATCAACCCTACTATTTAAGACTGTTACCTCGATAACTTGTTTTTTTGGAACGGCCTAATCCTGACCCAGGACATCAGAGTAGATCTCTCTAGTGGATAAGTAAAATAGTTGTCCATGACCAGGATACAACTTTTCGCGTGCAAAATGCAGATTTGCATGTGGTTAGATGTGGAAAAAATGGCACCTTAAACTAAAACGCACGCAACTCATATCATGCGCCCGTTTCGAAGCGCACGCAGTTGATCCGCGCGTTCCAAAGCTCACGCAGTTGTCCCCTACGTGCCAAACACACGTAGTTAAAGATCACCGCGCGCACCGCGCCGCCAGGCGGGTTTTTTCGGGTCGCTGGCCCAATTGGTAGCGCAGCAGCCGGTAACGAACTACGTGGGTTTCCAACGCGAGCGGTGAAGTGCGTGAGTTTTGAAGCGCGCGTTTAAACAGCCTGCACTGTAACAAATAAGTGACCGATACGGTTCAAGGTACGGTGCAACGTAGCCTGCGAAATTGAAATATGATACGGAGCACAGAGTACGGAGAGACCGTACTCACTGATTTTATACGACGGAGCCGTGAAACGGCGTCAGCGGTACGGAAGAACCGTTTTCGAGCCCCGTAGCACTCAAACCGAGGTACGGTTGACCATACTTAGCGCCGTAATAAGTACGGTAACCAGCGGAAATTAATTAGCGGCTGCTAACCGTCATCTCGCCATTATTATATTTTACAGTGTATGAATGTTTTTTTTTCGGTGAGAATTTTTGTATCACCGAAATTTAGTGAGATGTCTCTCATCTTGATTTCCAGTGAAAATGCACTCGACGCTCCCAGTCACACGAAAATACCACTGTCAGAAACGCCTTTAATGTGGGGTCTTAAGTTTACTCTGACTATTGAAAGACGGGTAAGTAGGAAAGTCACTACAAAGCAATTTTTGGTTGTTCCTGCAATTTATTTTGATGTTATGATATAAGGAAATTTTTTGATGGATCAGAACACTGTATGCTGCGTGTCGGACGAGCAGCCACCGTAGCACCACGGTTACTCTATCTCTCTCACGCCACATCTGTTTCTAGATGCCATCATAGTGCGTGTGGCCTATGCACACCAGGGGTCCGTAACTTAACATAACTTTGCTTTGCGTTAGTTACTTTATCGTAACGTTTCGAATTGTTATGAAAAGTTAAAGTTATAACGTTATATCGACTGTCGAAAATCAATCGTGTGAGTACCCACCGTCTATCTGGCACACTTAGCCCATAACGTTTCGTCTTAGCCCAAAAGATATAACTTAAACATGTAAACTGACGTTATAAGAACATTCGTGTTAACTTACGGACCCCTGATACAAACACCTCTCGGCGCACACAGAAAATGATTTTTTAGCTCTAGGAAATTTGAGATTAGCGAAATATATTTCCTTCATGAAAGAAAACCTCGAGGAAAATGTTTCTTACGTTGAGAAAGTTTTCCTGGGCCTAAGGTGAAGAGTTATACAATCTTTTTATCTTCAAAACTTCCTTACAAGAAAAAAAATTCTGAGTTTAAGAGTCGAGTTTGAGACCCCTTTTTTTATTGCTCTAGCACACCCTCGTTTTCGTAAAACCTTTTATTGGTTTAGGAGCAATTTTCTTGATTCTCATGTATTCTAAATACTGAGGGGGAATTTTCGATAGCACACGTTTACGCAGAGCACGCAATGTTTCACTGCTGTTGCTGGCAACGAAGTCTTTCATAGCAACGAATTGGACGATGTCCCGTTCAGTATGCCCAACTGTATTATTCAATTTCTTCGTAGCAGAGACATGCTCTATTACAGTCTTCAGCTCACTAAAATCAATATTGCCGATACCAACAATAATGATGGAAATGGGCAAAGACGAAGCTTCTAGAATAGCCTGTCAAAACAAACAAAAAAAACATCAAGGAAAAGACTATTTTATTTTAGAGATCGCCGGTATCGTAGTCAACCTCATTTCAAAGATATTTCTTCGCAGATTGAAGCACTGAACTGTTTCTGTAATGAAATAGTGATCTCGTTCCAAACGCGCATGTCATGCAGTTACCTGTTCTGTTTCCTTGGCGTCATGAAGAAGTCCATCTGATAGTAAAAGGTGGACGAAATACTTTGAGCCGTCGCTGAATCGTTTTGCGTGGTCTACTAACTTTTTTATACCCGGTGCGAAATGGGTTGGACCACCCATATTCAGACGCGGAACTGCATTTCTATAAGCTTTGCGTACGCCTGTTGAATTATAATAAAGGACACAGAGAGTAATAAACATAGACGTTCACAAAGTTACTAACAATTAAGACTATGGCTATTTTTTTGTGATTAATTAATTGTAGTCTTAAACTTGAAAGAAATAGGATAAAATAGACGTCATCAGCAGCTCCTACCTGTTACTCCTTTGCAATCGGGTGAACCAGTATCTAAATTAATTCCAAAGTCAAATGACTCCGTCGCATCTCCTGGTATAGTGGCACCAAAACCGTGCACCTTAAATACGGAGTCCGCAACAAACTTCTCGACCACTTCCCCAACACTTATGATGGCAACTTCATAGCTTGTTAAGTTTCCGGTAACGTCATGCAACGAAGGCGTGACGGCTTCGTTGGAACCTAGAATAATATCAGTGCAGTACAGTCAGCAAACTTTAGATTAAAATCTTATAAAATATTTTATTTAAATGTTACACTGCCAAATACTAGCGAAGACCAAAACAATACACCCTGAATAGCCCATTCTTGTACCAAGAACAGTGGGTTTGTCGTTGTGAGAATTTACTTCAGACAAGAAAATGTACTTGCTGTCAGCAACAACATTTTTTTGTCTCAAGTAAATTTGCGCCACGACAAACCCACTGTTCTTGGTACAAGAATGGGCTATTCGGGGTGTACGGTCACACCACATGATGCGACCTCTCCACTCAAGGGGTTGCACTCGCAAGTGTGATGCATGTCACATTAGTTTTTCCAGTGTATGTTACGCCCAGGGCTCCGTAACTTATTACTTAAGCTCCTTAAAAGTTATGTTAGGCGTTAGAGTTACAACTTTTAACTTTTATTCTGGCTTTTTCAAAATAAGTTATTGTTGCGGATGGTGCAAATCACATGTACATCGCTCCTGAATAATTTTGGACACATTTGAAATTCTATTACTTTAACTTTTATCGGAACGTGTCTTTTGTTACGTTAGGTAACTATCATTCGTTCGTGTTATGATAAGTTACGGAGCCCTGGTTACGCCGTCCTCCACAGATCCTCATTCCAAAATTATTGATAAGAATTTTGAAGCAGTGTAATGAAATTTGCATCGCAAACTATTTTCATATTATAACAAATAACACACCTGTAAAATCAATTTGAATGGAACCCACTAACTCGAATCCAACAGCAACATACTGACTAAACGTTGGAGGGATAGGTATTTCACCCACAAAAACAACACCGGTGTTGTTGTAAGCGAGGCCTTGTGCTCCCTGTAAGGTAATCAAAGGCGATGTTTCATAAGAAATATTTCAGTACTTTGACAAGCTTTTTTTACACGTACCGATTGGGCGCGTAGAAGAAAACCACCGTGCTGATTCTTGATTCCGTTAAGAGTTGTTTCGAAAGCGCCAATCAACTTTGATCCTTCATCATCGACGCCGAAAGCATAGATTTTGATGGGAAGATCATAGTCCCCATCGCACAGTTCTTTCACAGACAAAGTCAAATTTCCCCAGTGAACGAAGTCAATATCTCTTGGCACCTGGATATTAAAATATAAAAAGTACACGCTAGAATCTTATAGTTAAAAGTGCATGTAATACTCAGAGATATGTGTTATTCGTCTCAATGAACGCTGATAATCAGTGTGTATTGCTTGGTACGGTTTGGACCTTTTTCTTCTTATACTTTTGAGTTGTTTAAAATTCCAGATTCTCTATAAAAAGAGCGTCTAAACGAGCTGCCATGTATTAGATTAATGTGACAGGATCAAAACACTGATCTTTCAGTTTGCGTAGTATGACCACTGAGCCAGCACTGCTGTGTGCACTTCACATGCAACGTACTTAAAATAATAAGTGCAGGATGATAGGATAGGTACGTCGGTTTTTATGCTACAAATAGCACTTACTTTTAAAGTCAGTTTTTCATGATTTTTTTTCCAAATACTATCGAGGGCTTTAGAAATATCCAGACAAACATTGATTTCAGGAACTTTCCGGGCACTTTCGTCACTTTTCTAGTAATTTATTTGTCTTAGCGTTCGGTGCAAAATCCCAATCATATGGCTGAAGCTAACACTTGAACTCTGCCTTGTTGTTAATTAACTACATTTTCAAGCGAAAAGCGCTGTTTTGAAGCATAATTTACTTTTACCAAACGATAATTTCTATCAATATATCATATTTTCGAGAAATCTAAGAACTAAAAGCGATTGTTTTACCACTTCTTTCAAATTAAAGTCCTGAACATTTATAAATAATTGAAAATACTACTTCAACTTACATATTTACACCTGACTCGCAATTCATCACAGACTCCCAGAATATGCACTCCTCTATACGTAGTTTACGTACGTGTTTTTGTATGCGTAACTTTTCTTCCAAAACTATGAAGAAATTCCTACTTAGTTGCGGAAAAATTTGCTTCCTTATGTAAGACCTGTTTTACGTAAGCTAACGTATGCACAAAACCGTACGTAGCTATGTACAAAAAAGTACACCAGAGATGAGTGTGTTCATTAATGTTTTCAAGTTCTTTGCATTTTGTGTACTAGTACAAATACCCTAGCATACCTACCACGTCTGTTTCTGCCACTTCCAGGAAACTTTTGCTCTGAAACTGAACGAAAATATCAGTCGAGTAACAGTTAAAGAGGTAACTCTTTTAAACAAATGTTGTTAACTGTTCAAGTTGAAAAACTTGACCAAACTGGGACAAAGAGAATAAATTAAAACCTTTAGGAGGGGAGGGGGGGTGAGAAAGAGGTGATTTCTGGAAATACCCCCCCCCCCCCCCACCCCCCACCTCCACCCTTAACCAATGAGGCAGTTGGCCGTTGGCGTTATCTTTTTTTAAGAGGCTAATACAATCGCTGCTTCTACATCTGGACAGAAAAATTCTAACGCATGCACACTCCCGGGTTATGTACTTTTTTGTACGTAGCTACGTAAGTCTATGTGCCTGCGTAGCTTACGTAAAATTTCTTACACAATTATGCAAAAAATCGTACGTAGTTATGCACAATTTAAGCTTATATATGCGTAACTATGAACGATTTTTTTACGTAAGCTACGCATGCACATAGACTTACATAGCTACGTACAAAAAAGTACATAACCCGGGAGTGTGTGGGTGTTAAACGGCCCCGAAGATTTGACACTCATCAGAAAAACAGGAATTAATACACTGGAAACTCAAGTATGTGTAGGTATGTTGTAGGTGTGCGAGGACCCATTCCTACACTTGGCCACTCAAATGTATTAATTTCCGTACGAAATTCATACGTTTGAGTGGCCAAGTTTACGTTCTTAAGTTGCTTTTAGCAAACAATTATGAAAGCGTGCACCCTAAATATCCAACAATGAGCAACGCACCCGTCTACAAAGTGTGCATGAAATGCACGTTGTCTCTAAAGTGTACATGTAACGTGTGCATGACATGTACACTGTTTACAAAGTAAGCATTCAGATGCTTACTATAACTTCAAAAGTGAGCAATGCTAATATTTTGTACAGTGAGTATGGCGATGCTCTATATAAACAGTGAGCACTAGGATTCCCATTCCCAATCCTCGCTCAAATTGAGCGAGAAAACCAAACCTCGCCTACAAACAGAGGGGGATATTATTTCTCTCCCTCCTGTGGGCGAGATTCCTTGCTCTGGTATTTGCAGTGCGGCGATTCCGTAGTTAGACACCACCGTACCTGTAATTTTCAAAATCTTATTGATGAACTGCCGAGTACGGGGCCAACGCAGACGAAAAACAGGGTACGGAAGTACTGTACTTCAAGCTGTACTTGCTCGATCCATACACAAAAACAGGGTACGGAGGAGCCATGATCTGCTCTCAGTACTCAGTTTTTCAAATGCAGGTAAGGAACACCGTAGTTAGTTCCGTAGTGCAATCTGAATTTTTACAGTGCAGGTCCCCCCGCCCCCTGCGGCCACCGCCCTCTGAGCTCCCCAGTCAGGCGCGTACGAGGGGGCAACCACTCGTGAAATCCTGTGTACAAGCCCGCGGAAATCTCAATGAAATCTTCAGAAATCTCGATGAAATCCTCGGAAATCTCGATGAAATCCTCGGAAACCTCGATTAAATCCTTGGAAATCTAGCTGAGAAATCTCATGAAATCTCATTGAAATCTTGTGAAATCCCATGAAATCTGAGAGAAATCTCATGAAATCTCATTGAAATCTTGTGAAATCTCATGAAACCTGAGAGAAATCTCATGAAATCTGAGAGAAATCTCATGAAATCTGAAAGAAATCTCTCAAAATCTGAGAGAAATCTTGCGCAATCAGTAGAAATCCCGTGTACGCTACGATGGGGAGTGGTTGCCCCCTCGGGCGCGTAGCACCCGGGAAAAAATGTTAACCGACTTTTACTGGAGTTCATCTGACATGAGGCGCAGGGAGCTGAGAATTGAAACGGTTATAGCTGACGTAGCTGAGAATGACTGATATAGTCATTGATATTACTGGCCTAGAAAACTAATTTAGGCGCCTGTATCTGAAGTGGAGCTGCGGGCCTTCGGTAGGTTTTGTCAGGTAACTGTCGGGTTCAGGTCATGTTTTGGTTGCCTGATGTTACCTGACTACAAGCTGGACTCACTTTATATCGGCTGCACGTCAGTCCATAAAACATTGATTCCTAGCTGGTGGTAGCCGACATTGTCGCGACATCTTAAGCCAGTTATCGTACAGACATCTGTCAGTAATATTTTACTGACATGTTGCTGTGCAGGAACTGCACTTCCCTTTTCAGGCAAAATCGGTTTAAGTTCAGCTTAGTGATGTTGCACCGTCAACTGGGATATGGGGTCAGCTAGGATATGGCCGACATTTACGAACTGCGTGAAGAGCAGCTTGGGAACAGGTACGATCAGTTAACAGTTAGCCGCATTCTATCTGAATAAAGCTGAGGTGGGTAAAGTGGCCTCATTGCAGCTCGATGTCAGTCACCACTCAGATTTTTTTACACTGATGTTTGCTGATTGATAAATGACAATTAACTGAACCACACACAGTCGGCTACACGGCAACTAACTTAGTTTCCTGGTCCGGTAAAGTCGCGTTCACAGCAGGTAATTACCAGGGCTCCGTAACTTATCATAACACGAACGAATGTTAGTTACCTAACGTAACAAAAGACACGTTCCGATAAAAGTTAAAGTTATAGAATTTCAAATGTGTCCAAAATTATTCAGGAGCGATGTACATGTGATCTGCACCATCCGCAACAATAACTTATTTTGAAAGAGCCAGAATAAAAGTTACAAGTTGTAACTCTAACGCCTAACATAACGTTTAAGGAGCTTAAGTAATAAGTTACGGAGCCCTGGTAATTACCGGTGATGTCAGTAAACCTCAGATAAAGTCGTCTCGTTAACAGTTTCAAGACAGATTTAAACCAGCCCAATCTCAGATAAAATTTGGTAAACGTCAGTTAATATTTTTTCCCGGGGACTTCGATTTTGGGGGAGGGGGGGTTATGGTACTCAGGGTTTTTGCGGTTTGCCTACCTTTAAGGGGTTTTACGTGCTCGCTTGTTTCTCTACATAATGGAAAGAGACAGCTCTTTAGTAGGGCGGTTACTTATTCCAAAATTTAGCATGCACTGTAAAAAATGAGGGACCAATACGGCGCCAGGTACGCTGCACCGTACCTGGGAAATTGAAATATGATACGGCGCACAGAGTACGGAGAGACCGTACCCACTGATTTTACACTACGGAGCCGTGAAACGGCTTCACCGTACCCAGTAAAAGCGGTACGGAAGAACCGTTTTCGAGCTCCGTAGCACTAAACCCGAGGTACGTTTAACCGTACTTAGCACCGTATCAAGTACGGTAACCAGCGGAAATTAATTAGCGGTTGCTAACAGTCATCTCGCCGTTATTATTTTTTACAGTGTGTGATTGACCATTTTTTTTTTTCGCGACCGTTTAAAAATGCTTTTTTGGGGGTCCAGGTCTCCTTAAGATCCTACTTCAAGATCTTGTTTCGGGGGTTGGGATAGAGAAACTGGAAGGTTAGTAGAGTAGGATATAAGCTTGGGATCGGTTCAAGACAAAAGGAAAACCGGAAAAAAACATTTTTTGGGGACGATTCTGACTTTTTGAGCAGCTTTAATCTGGTCGAAGTACCAAAATTGCCAACATTTTGCTGATCAAATAGAAAGGAGAGATCGAATACCCCAAGATATTACTTTGATACTCCGTGTAAATAGAGGGGAACACATCCAGATATTGAGGTCAAAACGCTTAAAAACGCGTGTTTTCAGCGAAATTCACGATTTTTGCCAGGTTCCAGGTTCAGTCCCACACGTTTATTTGAAAGATCTAGTCGCTAGCCTCCGATCTGAGCCCTCATAAGATCAAAAAGTTATGGGTCAGCCATCAAAGTTTGCCAAAACGCATACAGAAAAGTGAAATTTAGCATTTTGGGTATAGGGAGCTGGGTCTGGAATCGGATTCCTCAGATTATTTTACGTCCAGGTACCAGGTCAATTTTAAAATTATAGAACCCACTATAAATACCAGAGCGAGGATCCTCGCCCTCAGGAGAGCGAGATATTTTCCCTCTCTCTTTGAGAGCGAGGTGTGCTTTTCTCGCTTGATTAGAGCATTAAATTCAAAAATCTCGCCCTGTTTGAGCGAGAATTGGGAAATCTCGCCCTTTTTTAATGAGGATTTTTGTCCTTAATCTCACCCAATTTGAGTCATGTTGCAGATTCTTTCTCAATAAGAGCGAGGTTGCTAAAGTCCCACTTAAATGGGGCAACGGAAAAAAATCTCGCTCTTTATAAACCAGACATCTCACTCTTGCATTTGCAGTGCCACATCTCTCTCCCTTTCTCTCCCTCTCCCCTTTTTCCTTTTTTCTCCCTTTTTCTTCTTCTTCTCCCCTTTTCTCTTTTTCCCTTTTCTCTCTTTTTCTTTTTTCTCCCGGCGGCGGGGTTGACCGCGTAGCCCCCCCCCCCGGCCCATGGCTACGCCCCTGCTCCCCGGTCGTATAAAATTACCAGTAAAACTATATATAAATAATGAGTAGATACAGAAACAATATAACTAAAGTCCACACTTTTGGAAACCAGCAAATAGCAAAAACTTTTTTGCTGTAAAGTCTTGTATTGTAAAAATTTTGGATTTTCGGGCGCATGCATGAATTGAAAAATATTTGTTTGCACTTTTAAATCGCTACAAACAAAATAGTTTGTAAGCTTGCAAAGCATTTGGATGCTTTGTAATACAAAGCATTTTGTTTGTAATACAAAGCATTTCGCAAATGCTTCGCAAGCTACGAAGCAAATGCTTCGCAAGCTACAAAGCAAAAGCTTCGCATTACAAACAAAATGCTTTGTATTACAAAGCAGCCAAATCCTTCGCAATTGCGAAGCATTTTGTTTGTAATTGCAAAGCATTGCTTTGTAAGGTTTTAACAGTGTTCGAATCGAATCCCAAAAATTTCTTACGAATCGAATCGAATTGGCTCGAAACTTTCCGAATCGAATCGAATCGGCTTAAATTCGGGTCCGATTTGAATTGAGAAAAAACTCGTAATTTTTCTTTGCCTAAAAACAACAAATGGCTATAATTTAGCGTAGAAGTACAATAATTATAGGATTTTGAGGCCTAGGTCTGGGCTGGGAAAATATATATGCCGTGCGTCGACCCCGATGCGAAGGTGAGACTGGTTCGTATCACCCTAAAAGAAGTGAGACAGGTTAGTATCGCTCAAAAAGAGGTGAGACAATTTAAGGCGGTATAAAACCTATCTCACCGCTTTATGGGCAATATACATACCTATCTCACCGCTTTATGGGCAATATACATACCTATCTCACCTCTTTTTGGGTGATACAAATCTGTCTCACCTCTCTTTGGGTGATACAAAACGTCTCACCTCTTTTTGGGTGATACGCCCCTTCTGAAGGTGAGGTGTATCACCTTTTGATTTTTAGTGGAACCAACCCAGTTCGAAATTTCGAATTATTCGACATCGAATCAGGCAAATTCGAATTCGGTCGAATCCGAATCCAGCCGATTCGATTCGATTCAATTCAATATCGAACAATTCGCACAGCTCTAATTTTTTCATACCTTACGCTTGCACAAAATTCACTGTAACTTACGGTTAGCACACCTGTAAGCAAATAACAATGGTGATGGATATCAAAACGTTTCCACTGCACTGTTAGAAAAATTTGTAAGCTAACGACACTCCTCTTGATGAGGATGTTGTTAGCAAACAACAGTTACTGTTTTCATTGACAATCTGTCAAATGTCGTTCAAACCCATAGTGGCCCACAATACGAACTACTTCTTACCACCATGTTGTAACACTACACCCAGAAAACTATGTTCTTAGTTTTTCAGTGTTCTTAAAGTTTTAGGAACATTTTGCTTAAATGAAGCGCATTTCGTCATTAAACTAAGTCAAATTTCTGATATCAAGAACACTGTTGTAAAAACTTTAAGGCAATGTTCTTGGATTAAGAACACAATTATTTGGGTGTTCAACAAAATTGTAATTAAGTTTGATAGCGACATATATCGTTCCAAAACAAACAAGTTTGTAATGTAACATTTTATTAAAGAGCAAACAGAAAAAAATCACTGTTTTGAGAGGAAACTCCGTTTTAAAATTTTTTATGCATATTGTAGGATTTCAACATTGTTGTTGGCTTACGACATGTGTTGCTAACAAACTTAACTACGAAAGGGTCGTTAATTCACAACATCTTTTTTAACAGTGCAATTGCGAAGCATTTTGTTTGTAATTGCGAGGCATTGCTTCGTAAGGTTTTAACAGTGTGTTTTAATTTATACGCCAAGCATTTCAAAAATATCTGAAATGCCACTTTCAAGACTTTACAGCGTAACGGGTGTTAAAGATGCAAAAGTTACGATAAGGATCGACAAAATACCTTCTCAGAGACTCCTTGACTTGGTGCTCTCATGATTTTAAGGAAGACATCTCTGTCACCCGGAATATTTTTGCCACTAAGAGATAGTGTGACTTTGTCTTCACAGTTAAGCTGGAAACTTGTGTAAAAGACTTCTTGAGGTGTTGAGGCGGAAATCTCAACCTGAAACAACGGAACAGACTTAGAAAACAGTTTTTGGGTGGTAATGCTCCTTTACTAAGTCTTTTTGTCTCCAGAAAGGATGGTTGTTTTCAATCGCAACATCAGAAATACACGGAAAAGACGTTTTTGCTCTAACAGCAAACGGATGAGCTGGTTCCGTGATAGATCATCAGGTCAATCTCCGAGAGCCAAAATATTATGAGCAAGAGCCAGCATTTAGCTGTCAGAGTTAAAAATCGGCTACGACAGCTGATCCGTTTGCACGGTCAGTAGAAACAGGTGAGGCCGAGAGAAATTATAGTTTTAGGTATCCCAGTAAATGGATTAGCTTTTGTAGCTAATCCTACTCTGTAACAGCTAAATTTTAGCTCTCGCAGCCAAGTAGTTGTCCCCCAGAGGTCTCCCGCGTTATCTCACCCAGAAAATGTGATCCTTGAAACAAGGCTAAACGCGTTGATTCAAGGAAAAAAAATTACAAGGAAAAATTTAACCCAATTTCTAGGAATTTTCTTTGTGTCAAGGTCAAATATGGTTAGTATAAGAATTTTTTATTCCTCAGTTTTAAAGATTATTCCGTATTTTAACGAATTTAACCGAGGGGGCAACCACTCCCCATCCTAGTGTACACGGGATTTCTACTGATTTTACAAGATTTCAATGAGATTTCACAAGATTTCAATGAGATTTCATGAGATTTTTCAGTTAGATTTCCAAGGATTTCATCGAGATTTCCGAGGATTTCATCGAGATTTCTGAGGATTTCATCAAGATTTCCGAGGATTTCATCGAGATTTCCGCAGGTTTGTACACAGGATTTCACGAGTGGTTGCCCCCTCGAATTTAACCTCATGTTCAGGAAAAAAAGTTCCTTGTATTTTATTAAGGAAAATGTTCTTGATGCAAGGATCAGATTTTCTGGGTGCACATACCACGTATCATCGCACGACCCCAGTCAAGCCACGCACGGCTGCGCGACCCCAGTAAAACCACGTATCGTTGCACGATCCCAGCGAAACCACGTAACGGAATTTTTGGTCAATTTTTTGAGAACTACAAATGGTGTAGTTTTCAAAAAAATGGTCAAAAATTGCGATTACGTTGTTTCACGTAGTTCACGTTAAATTTGTACAGTTAGCACCCACGTTATGTAGCCCAACACGCTGATAAAAATTGCAGGTACAATCGATTTTTGAATTCTGTCAGCGTGTGTGCGGGATATAAGAGGGAAGTAGTCTTTGCTATTTAAGTGTTTCTCATTCACAGTTTAACTGCACCCAGAAAACTATGCTCTTAATTTTTCAGTGTTCTTAAAGTTTTAGGAACATTCTGCTTGAGTGAAGCGCATTTCGTCATTAAACTAAGTTAAATTTCTGAAATCAAGAACACTGTTCTAAAAACTTTAAGGCAATGTTCTTGAAGTAAGAACACAATTTTTTGGGTGTGTTTAGTGTCACTTGCCCGCTACAGAATATACATTTTAACGGGAGAGTTTCCCGTGCCGCGAAATGTACGCAACAGGTATGATATTTGTCAATAAGGAAACGACCCGAGGTATAACCGGATTACGCTGATACACTCTCTAAAAACCCACAGCTGTCAAAACTTTAATCCGTCAAAAACCGTCTCTGCACTCGGAATAAACGGTAGACAACCGTACATTCAGCGTCACGCCCCATAAAATTCACAACACAAACTTACGGTGCATTATTTTGTTTGGAAACAACTTCTTTAACCGTTGTTAAAACTGTTTTTTTACGGTGTAGCCCGAATTAGCTGGATAACAACTGGTTTTCATCTAAAAATGGACTCATGCATTCTAAGTTTGACCCAAATTTCCTCAGTATACCCGATTATCACTTCTATTGCAACCGGGCTGTGCACAGGCATGCCACTCCTCCAACCCTAAGACGGTTTCGCTAATTTTCACTCACCTTTCCCAATGCGTTAACCCTAGAAAGATGCGTTTGATTGGTGCCAATCAGTTGACTTGATTTAGGTTTCTCACAGCTAGTCATTCCTTGATATACTTCCATCACGAGAATTTGCTGTTCTTGAAACCTGAAGGGCAGCTTCACACTGCCAGTTGCGACGTACGTATCGGGTGACGTTTTTGAGCGGAATATCTCAACTTTCGTCTTATCACCTTCTACAGCGATATATACAATACACATGGCATCCACTTTGTCATCACTCTTGTGTCTAAAAAAAAGCAATGTTCATTTTTAGCTGCGTGGCACTCTCATTTCCCCACGGATGGAGAATTTTGTGCAATCGCAATGTGGATCACAAATCATCCCTTACACGGGCAATATCGTTCGCGGGATGGTTTGATACATTTGACAAATCACCTTCATCTACAAAGAACGCCAAAATATTTCATCTAACAGTGTCTTTCAAAACAAGCAGCGTTTTTATTCTGGCTTTAATTAAATGGCGAAGCGGAAGAAGGCGATATGCTGACTCTACACCCAGAAAAGCGCATTCTTGGTATTAGTACAATGTTCTCGATTTTTCATGTTCTTGATTTAATCAAGTGCAATGCTCTTGGTTTGAGAACAAATTTTGGTTATTATAATCCCACGCACTTAAAACAATCCCATTGCATTTGAATAAATCAAGAACATGTAAAATCAAGAACACGGATTTTGGGGTGTATTACCCCCAATTTAGAATATGATTGAATAACATAGTCTGCCTCTGTCCACCAAGCACTGTAAAAACCTTACGAACAAACGTTACAATGAAATTGGAGTAAGCTATGGTAACATTGATATTTTTTCCGTGTACCCTCAGGGGCTATGTCCTTCCTGGGGGACATATGCACTAGGGCTCGTGACCGATTAAGTAACCGCAAAAGTAGGAGCACATATTTGGAAAATGTGCCAGTCGGAATCGGAAAGCACAAATTTAGCAGGGAAAGATGACGTGCAGCACAAATTTCTAATTTGATTGGGTGGTGCTGGCGTGACGCTAGCACCACCCAGTTTCTTGTTCAATTTTGACTCCTGTTTTTCTGACTACAAATTTTGAAATTATGTCTTAGCGAAAGTACTAATTTAGAGCTAAAAGATAGGAGGTAGCAGAAATTTTTATCGGCATTGGGCCGATAGGTTCACGAAAGTTGGGGTTGGTAATAAGAGATATGACAACATACCTTCACATTGCACAATGAGCAGGCGTTTAAACCAACCTAGTTGATTTAAGGTAAACGATACGGTAGTTACCTGCATCCTACAAGAACTTCCAAAGCGTCTGCATTTGAGTCGTTTAGTTCCGCACGGTAAGAATCGAGTTGGGCAGCCGCACAAACGGAGTCCGGTATTGTTTTTTGTTCAGGCTTACTCTGCTTATCTGAAAAAATAATAGCAGTTTCGTGAAACCGTGGCTGCAATCATGTAGTAACAGTACACGCATTGTTACAGATACAATATTTGATCTGGTTCTTGTAAAAAGGGCTGTGCAGTAATAAGATTTAGTTATCAACGTTCGATCTTTATCGAAACTTGAAGGTTTCGGTTATCGTAATTATCTAAATACCTAAGCTATCTTAATACCAAAGGTATCTACATACCAAAGTTATCTGAGAGCTCAAATTTGGCTTGTGACCTAAACTTATGCTTATGTCTTTATCAAACACTGGGGAAAAGTATTTAGTGTTTTCACTCAAACAGTTGGAAATTTTTAACTCAATTTCTTTAAAGACCATCCACCGAAAACTCTGATGAAACCAAAACATACTTCGTGCCTACTAGAATTTCCTGAAATCGTATTTTTAGGCACGAAGTAGCCTTATGGTTTTGTCGCAGGATGCGATTTTTTTTAGGCACGAAGTAGCCTTATGGTTTTGTCTCAGGATGCGATTTTTTTTATCAGCACGGCCCCTTATGTAAAACGGAAATTTTCTATACGATTTTGATAAGATTTGGCAGGGAGGTAGAACTAAATCTCTTGAGTTCACTGCTGCAATGTCATCCAAAAGTTAGCGGCCAATTTCGAGAAATTTGAAGTTAAAATCTCCGTTTCTATGGTAATGCTCGACTTGTCACTGAGCCGAGCCGATCGGGGTATTGTTGCGAAGGCTCGAGTCCACTACGTGGCGCGCAGGGGAGGAGGCCCATGGCTGGGGACCTGTTGCTTCTAGTCATGCACAGTACTTTATAAATAAAAATTTGAAAGAACATGGTAGAATAGAAATGTTACTGCACTATTCGAATGAACATTGCACAACGAGCCTACAGTTCAAAAATCATGATGATCGGACATTCCTGCTTTTACTAAACTTCTTAACCATTTGAGCTAAATAGCTCAAATTTGGCATGTGAGCTGTACTAATGACGCTGATCCAAAAAAAGGATATTTTTTTACTCAAATTCTACATAGACTCACCTAAAAATCTTATGAAACCAAAACATAAATGAACTTCGTGCCTACCAGGATTTCGTGAAATCGTATTTTTTTTTTTATTAGCACGGCCCCTTATGTAAATCCTAAATTTTCTATACGATTTTGATAAGAGTTGGCAGAGAGGTAGAACTAAATTCGCTTAGTACACTGCTGCAATGGCATTCAGAAGTTAGCGGCCACTTTTGAGAAATTTTGAGTTAAAATCTTTGTTTCTATGGTAATACTCGACTCGTCATGGAAAAACAAACGTGGAAAGGGGAGCCGAGTCGGCTCTGGCCAATAACACTATTTCGCTCCTTTTTCCAACCAATGAGGAAGTTCGCCTGTTGCTTTGTACCTCGACGTCCAAAAGTTTCAACGCAAGGAGTGGTCACGTCAGAATCATCGCAGTTTCGCGCCGTGCGTAAGGATGCACCACGGGGACAGTTTCGAACGTGACCACTAGCTGGCCGCCGCGGCTCCTCATTGTTGGCTAGACCTGTCATTCGGCATTTCCTCGGCCATGTCTGCCACGGTCGTCGGCTGACGGCGTCCACCTCACGACTTTAACTCATTGTTAAAAATCATCAAAACGTTGACAAGGGGAACTGAATGCGGAAATATTAGTTTCATATCTGCGGAAATCGTTTGGCAAAGTTTGACTTCAATCTGGCGAGAAGGAATAAAACTGGTTTACATCTGCGTGTATCTTTACGTAAAACATTTTATGGAACACTTTTTTTTCCCTCTCGACGAACCTTCGTGAAACTTTTCGAAACGTTTTCCGCAGGTCCAAAACTGATAATTACACATTCATTTAGACTGTCCAACATTTCGTTCACCTAATATGAAGAGATAAAGTCGCGAGGTGGACGCGCTAGCCGCCGAGCCATCGGCCTTCTTTTGTCGAGTGGAGGTTCTAGCCTGGGACTACGCACTCCCACCCCAAACGGAGCGTTCTGTCTACCGCGACGCCCCTTCGGGTTGCCTACCCCCCAGGATAGTGCCAGTTCAGAAGGGGAGCCGAGCCCAATCTGTATTGTTGCAGGTGCTGGGCTCGGCCCCTCTGCGCGGTACGCAGGAGAGGGGGAGGAGGACCGTGGCTGGGGACCTGTTGATTCAAGTCATGTACAGTATTTTAAAAACTAAAATCTGAAAGAACATGTCCGAATAAAAATGTGAATTCAGTGTTCGAACGCTAATTGCACAACGAGCCTGTAGTTTAAAAATCAAGCTGATCGGACATTTCCTTACTGAGAACCTATCTTCTAAGTCGTTAAAGCAAACGAGCTCAAATTTGGCTTGTGACCTAATCTTATGTCGCTTATCAAACACTCGGAGAAAAAAAAATCAATATTTTCAGTAAATTGGTTGGAAATTTTTAACTCAATTTCTACATAGACCATCCACCAAAAACTCTGATGAAACCAAAACATACTTCGTGCCTACCAGGATTTCGTGAAATCGTATTTTTTTAAAAATGGAAATTAAGGTTTAGTTTCGAAAACAACAATCTCGGTTACTGTCAGTGACGCACCCAGAAAAATAGAAACTCCCAGCAACCATATTTTGGTAGGCCAGGGACAACCATAGAAAATATAGTTGAGGCGACTCTCATATGGTTGTAACAAAAAAAGCAGGCCCAAGCATTTGCGTTGTTGGTGCAACCATGTGAGTGTTGGCACAACCATAATTCGCATGGTTGTCCCTGTCATGGTTGCTACAACTATCTATTTTTCTGGGTGAGAGCTCCGAGCCACACCGTGCCGCAACCGAGTTTTTCCCGAATTTTAGGCAAAATTCAGTTTTTTCTTTTCCAAAGTGACTTAAATTCAAAGGTTGTTTCCCGGATTTCCCGGATCACCCTATACCCTGAGTTTTATGGTGCTTAAACTAGGGCGGCGGCACGGGACAGCAGCGCTTGGCAGCGATTAGGTCGGAAATTAGATCGGAAACCAAGAAGGGAGGGGGGGGGGGCGAGGGATACCTCACGTCGAAAACGGGTATACACTGACTAAAAAGTGAATTGATTAGAAATGATTGACTAACTAAAAATGACTGATGCAACTGAAATTGACTAGACATGACTAAACGTGACTTAACTGACTTATATAGACTAAATGTGACTTTTTCTGACTAGAATGGACAAAATCTAACTTTTTTGACTAAACTTGACTACACGTGACTTTTTTGGACAATAATTGACTACATTAGATTTAAATTTGACTTTCTACGCCGAAAGCATTGACTGAAGTCAAAACAGTGGCTAAGTCGTGTAGCGCCCAGGAAGGTAGGCAACCTTTACGAAATACGAGCTGCCCCAGAGCATCCCAACAACCTAGTTACATTACATTTGTCACAGAGCACCCTAGAGCGGAACTTAGGGGTATTATGAAGCCGCTGTTGGGCCCGCAGGCTCCCAGCCAAGTGCCCAAGGTGCCTGATCAGCACTTTGGGCCAGGCACGCAGGCAGCCGTGCCGCTAGCGTCAGTAACGTACCCACCGCCCATGGGGACGGTCACCCGTGGCTCCGAACCACTGAACCACCGAACCATTGAACCAATAGAGTCTTAAACACGTGCCACCAACCGGCCTAATTCTCTCACCAACCCCGCACTCCCGAAGTCCATCAGCTTTAATTCTTTCCCCGCAACACCGTCACCACCCAGCACCCTCATCCGGTACCCGGTTTTGACCGATTTACAAGGCGCCTTTGGGGAGCTCCGTAGTTCTCACTCAATTTACAACAATGCCGAAAATCGGCATTTAAAGATGCCGAGAATTGGCAATCCAGATAAATACCGAAATGTCGGCATGCAAAGAGGCCGTAGCATTTACAGTGAAAGACATTATTTTTTTAGGGGGAAAATAAAACAATATCGTTGTCTGCAGGCGCGTAGCCGGGGGGGTTATTACAGGGTTAACTCCCCAAACTCCGCCGCGCGGAGAAAAAGAGGAGAGAGAAAAGGGGAAGAAGAGAAAGGGGGGAGAAGGAGAAGCAAAAAAAGGGAGAAGAGAGGAGAGGGAGAGAAAGGGAGAAAGAGAGATATGGTTTTAAAATGTTAAGATTGAGCTGGTACCTAAAATAATCTGAGGAATCCGATTCCAGACCCAGCTCCCTATACTAAAAACGCTAAATTTCACTTTTCTCTATGCGTTTTGGCAAACCTTGATGGCTCAGATCTTTCAAATAAACATGTGGGACTGAACCTAGATTTCGTGCTCAATGCCGACAAAAAAGCAAAAATCGTGAATTTCGCTGAAAACACGCGTTTTTAAGCGTTTTGACCTCAATTTCTGGATGTGTTCTCCACTATTTACACGGAGTATCAAAGTCATATCTTGGGGCATTCGATCTCTCCTTTCTATTTGATCAGCAAAAAGTTGGCAATTTTGGCACTTCGACCAGATTAAAGCTGCTCAAAAAGTCAGAACCGTCCCAAAAAAATATTTTTTTTTTCGGGTTTTCCTTTTGTCTTGTACCGATCCCAAGCTCATCCTACTCTCCCAACCTTCCAATATCTCTATCCCAGCCCCCGAACCAAGATATTGAAGTATCTTAAAGAGACCAGGACCCCAAAAACAGCATTTTTAAACGGTCGCGAAAATACAAATTTTTTGGTCAATCACATGCTTAATTTTGGAATAAGTAACCGCCCTGCTAAACAGCTGTCTCTTTCCATTATGTAGAGAAACAAGCGAGCACGTAAAACCCCTTAAAGGTAGGCAACCCGCAAAAAACCTTGAATACCATAACCCCCCCCCCCCCCCCCCCCAAAATCCAAGTCTGGCTACGCGCCTGATTGTCTGGTTTAATATGTTTTGAAATATTTGTACCATTGAATTTATTAGAAATGGGTTCAATTATATTTACGTAACTGCAACTGCACGAGTACGCAATTAAGCGAATGGTCATTCCCTCACCTACAAGTGGGCGAACAGTTATTCGCTCACCTACAAGTGAGCGAATTTATTCGCCTATCTACAAGTGAGCGACACTTGGATTTACATTTGGTATACACTTGGATTTCCAGTGTGTACACCGAACACGCCTGAGCGGAAACAGAATTTTCGGCGTCAAGTATAACACACTACGCGATTTCAGGAAATGACTGGAAAGAACGAAATTTTGACTTAAAAAACTAGTTTTCAGCTAAAGGCGACAGAGAAGGACTTCTTCCGACCTTTTCCTGCGTTTTTCTGACTGTATCTGACTTTTTCTGACTCTTTAGTCATTCAAAAGTAGATTTACACGATTCACAGCGACCCCTTTCGATTTTCTTCATTTTCACATCAAAGTTAGAAACTACTAGTGGGTACTTCCCTGCGGAATCCCGGCGCTGTAGCTTAAAGGGTTCCGGAGATATGTGCATTTGAAGTTTTGGAAGGCGTTCTTTTGAGTGTTTTACTGAAATATCGAAAATTGGCTGTGTCTGGAGCCAAGACTCTCCGGAAAGAAATATGACCACGGATCTCTATGTAAAACGACGTCAGGAAGTGGTTTTCTGGGTGCAGTGTCCCCACTAGTGTGAGCAACGAGCTACAGATTGGGTATAAAGTATGAGCAAATCGAATTCTAGCATAGTAACGCGAAAATTGTGCTTAGTAGTTAACAATGTCGTACGCACACTATAAAGGCGAGAAAACAATTTTGTTCTCCGATTTGGAACGTTTTTAAACAAATCCAGACTGGATGCTAATTTGTTCCTGAAGTGAGACAAATTGTGTTTCACTTTACACTCGTCCAGCGTCCTTCAGCATTGAGAGTGTAAGTTATGCATATGCATAGACTACGTAGCTAATCCTAAAATAGTACATAAGAATTAGGTGTGTATGTAAGGGCATGACAGCAGCAGCCCTTTACGGGTGTTAAGAAGCAACTCTGTTTTTCCAGTATAGAAACGCCTTATAGAAGAGAGGGGCCAGTGCTCGAACCAAGGGAAAATGGGCATTGATGTAGCTCATCGGATTTCAAAACCAGAAGAAAACTATCAAAGGAGATGAAATTCTGCATGTTGTCGGTCAAGCGTTCACGTTTCAGAAGCAGTCGTCCTCGATCCAGCTCAAATAGTTCAGCCAAAACAACACTCGGAGAACAAACGTGACGTGCGTTGCATCGATTGGTGTGACCAGTTTTGGTCACACCACGTAATGCGACTTTAATTTACGTCGCACCGTGTGATGCGACGCAAGCTCCAGGGTATACGGCATTTCACATAGGAGGTCGCATCACAAAAAACGTGAAAAAACTACGGTCACACCACACACTAACTGAATATGTCTCTTTTCTTTGTACAGAGTTAAGCAATCAAATTGTTTGCGTTGATTTGAACAGTATTGTGCATACATGTGAACGAAATTATGCATATGCATGAAAATGAAACGTCGTAGGTTTAACTTTGAACAAACGTTTGGACAAAAACATACAAACACAGTTAGCGTGATGATGCGACCTGTAGGTGTCGCACTTGCAAGTGTGACGCACGTCACGTTTGTTTTTCCATGCTTTGCAAGCTTACAAACTATTTTGTTTGTAGGGATTTAACAGGGAACACCAAAACCCCGATTCACACAGCTCTAGGATAAATCCACTATAATACGGGTGAACACTGTCCGCATCACAAACAATTTATCCGTAATAAACAACCCAATACGTAAGTTCGACGGGTCCTAGTAACGTCGTCCGATCTCGTAGCGACGGTTCAACGTTGTTCGATCTCGCCAGGACGCTTCAACGTTGTTCGATCTCGGCGCGGCAGATTTCCGACAATGTTTGACGTTAAATATAAAATCAGGGTTTCAGCTTTTCGAAAAAGTAAAAAATGGACATTATTATTCAAAGTCTGAAGAATAAAGTCCATTTTTTACTTTTTCGAAAAGCTGAAACCCTGATTTTATATTTAACGTCAAACATTGTCGGAAATCTGCCGCGCCGAGATCGAACAACGTTGAAGCGTCCTGGCGAGATCGAACAACGTTGAACCGTCGCTACGAGATCGGACGACGTTACTAGGACCCGTCGAGTTACGGAGAAAATTTCGTTTTTTCTCCACATGTTTGTATTGCGGACAGTTTCCATCGAGGGGGTATGCACTCGCGTAATAGTCGGGTCACTCTGCCCGAAATAGCACGCGTAATAGTATGCGTAATAGTGGCATAATCGCCAAAACTCACCGAAAATTACCTATTTTTGGGTTGTTTTGGGCTATTTTTAGCTGAATCCCGACATTTTTGAGGCGTAATAGAGCGTAATAGACGTAACAGTCGGGTCACAGGTTTTGAGAGTGCATACCCCCTCGGTTTTCATCCATATTACAGTGGATTCGTCTATACCCTATGCCTGCAAAAATTCACTGTAACTTACGGTTAGTATATCCGTACACAGTAAACCCATTTTTGGTGCATGGTTATGCAGGATTACGTCGTGCAACCATAGCTATGCACTGCACAAAATTCTGCATTCATATGCACAATAAACATAATAAACATTGGGGTTCTGATAAGCGGTCAGCAAATAAATAGCAAGTAAAAAAGTACAAAAAAATTGCAATCAATTTATGCCATTTCTGAACAGAACCCCATCACATGTAAGCTCGTTCGACGCGGAATTTTGCTTAGAGTACGAATATAGGTCTTCGAATGTAATTGTATTCTATAGTAAGGAAATATTTCGAAAAAACATAAACTGTAGTGCCTTTGGAACTTTAGTGCCTTTTAAAGGTAGGACTTAGCACCTTTGTTTTACCAGTGTGCACTGTTAGAAAAAGTTGTTAGCTAACGACACTCCCCTTGATGAGGATGTTGTTAGCAAACAACAGTCATTGTTTTCATTGACCATCTGACAAATGTCGTTCAAACATATAGTGGCTCACAATAGGAACTACTTCTTACCACCATGTTGTAACACTACAACAAAATTGTAGTTTAGTTTGATAGCGACAAATATCTTTCCAAAACAAACAAATTTGTAATGTAACAATTTTGTTTTTTAAGAGCAGACAAAAAATCACTGTTTTGAGAGGAAACTCCTTTCTATAAATTTTTATGCATATTGTAGGATTACAACATAGTTGTTGGGTTACGACATGTGTTGCTAACAAACTTAACTACGAAAGTGTCGTTAATTTACAACATCTTTTTTAACAGTGTGGGTGCCCCGAACTTTTCCCCAATTTGAGGGTTCCCTTAGCACTGTACGACAGACGAAGACTCCGGTTTTGGACCGAAATTAGCAGCCCCTCTTTGAAAGTTTTGCACATTGCCTTTTTTTAAAGTGAGATATTAAACTTACCGATAAAGTTGTAGGGACCGTTCGCATAGACAACGCGCAGAGTTGCAGGGCCCTCTTTTAGGAAAGTTTCAATGACACTATCATTTTTTCCATCAATCCAAAAAAGCATCTTCCTTGGGGTTGGTCGACTCACAACAAAAATGTGCTGCCGTCCAGTTTCGAATGTTCCACTTGACGTATCCTAAAAATTAGGAACAATACTGTAAGAGTGTCCACTGGAAGGCGAAACTGTAACACACAATGTCGCGTGTGAGTATCCACACGTACGCTTGTCCCCTTAAGTGTGAAATTGAAAGAAAAAGTTATACCTTTACTGGCTTAAGTGTACAAATAAAAATCTAGAAATACGAAAGCGCGCGAAAACTATGCACTTCGGTTTCTAGTTATGAAATTAATGAAATTTGTTTTGCACATGTTCGAGAGACCTCTCCCACCGCGAAGGATCAGAAATAAGCCCTTTCTACGAAAGAATAGTATTCTGACTTCTTACCTGCTTTAGCACCCATCTTAACCGAAGCGTCTTGTTTTCTTTATCAGCTGTCTGAACGTCTTCTATATGTGAAATAAAGGTACTGAATCCAATGCCGTTCTTGTCGAGGCCATCGAGGCGCACACCTCCACATTCCACGCTGCCACATGCCACCACGCCGAAGTAGTTATCCTCCTCTATGATGACCCGGATACGTACAACGTCCCCGACGAGCAGTGGATCACCATTTATTCGCCCTAGATTTCCATTCATAGTCAATATAATACGTCAAATAGTAAAAGTACAGTCAACTCTCGATAAAGCGTCATCGCATATGGCGTTTCTCCGCATATAACGTTCTAGATGAATTTTACAAAAACAAAAAAATAAAAATAAAAAATCCCAAATAGACTAAAAAACACATAAAACCCGCATATAACGTTCTCCGTTTATAACGTTTCTCCGCTTATTACGTTGCGATTTGGCTGCATTTAATTCGCATACAACGTTTTTACCGTTCGAAACAAGTGCATTTTTTACCGAGATCGTGTGGAAACCCCTGTCTTGCATGCATCGCTATCGGTGGGCCGACCCGTTTACTTCGCGCGTTTTACCCCCTCCCCCGACCACACCGTTGCCCCCGCCGGAGCTCGGGTAGCAGACGAAAGCAAGCACCCACCCCCCGACAATTTCTGGGAATTTATCCGAGGCCAGGAATGGCAGAACTGTTGTTACTCAGTGTTGTGTTGTGAAGTGGCTGGGCGTTCTGTGTGATTGCGTGTGTGAGAAGTGAAAGGGAAAATGTCACCGAGGCCGCCGTCAGGACGACCTGGCGAAGATACAGTGTGCATTGGGATGCACGCTGTAGTTACAGTGTGCATTGGGATGCACGCTGTAGTTACAGTGTGCATTGGGATGCACGCTGTAGTTATGGACGGTTTAGACTGGTGAGGACAGATGCGTTATTCATTTGTTTGGGTATATTCTAGTAGGCCTCTGAGGCATCTGATTGGTTCAAAAGATAACTGGAACGTATCCAATAAATAAATAACGCATCTGTCCTTACCAGTCTAAACCGTCCAACAGTGTGCATCCCAATGCACGCTGTATCTACAGCGTGCATCCCAATGCACACTGTAACTACAGCGTGCATCCCAATGCACACTGTATCTACAGCATGCATCCCAATGCACACTGTATCTACAGCATGCATCCCGATGTAGATACAGTGTGCACACCATGCACACTGTAAATACAGTGTGCAATGCACACTGTTGGGTTTTCAGAGTCGCCCTAAAAAGAGGACAGCCTTCACTGTTCAGGGGAAGCTGAGGATCTTTCAAGAAGTGGATAAAAACCCCAAGGAGCTAAGAAAAAACATTGCCGCTCGCCTGAATACAGCGGTGAGCACCTTAAACGGCATATTGAAGGATCGGGCAAAAATAAAAGAAGCTGTCATCAATGGGAATGCCAGAAGAACAAGGCTGAAGCACGGTCAGTATCCGGACGTCGAGAAAGCCCTCCTGAACTGGATGAGGCAGGCGCGTACATTGCCTGTAAAAGTTCCACTTGATGCGAAAATTTTGAAGGCTCAAGCCATTCGCGCCCAGCTGGGGCCCTTGGCGTCAAAGACTTTACCGCTTCCGAGGGGTGGCTCACCCGCTTTAAGGAGAGGCATGGGATATCATATAAGAAGGTCTCTGGGAAAGCGCAGACAACTGGACAACAGTTGTTCTGCTAGGCCCCCTGAAAGGGTATGATCTCAAGGACATATACAATGAGGATGAGTTCGGCCTGTTCATCAATATGCTCCCAGACAAGACTATGAGCAGCAAGGACGAACCAGAATCTGCTAAGAAACAAACTAACATTTCTGATTACTTTGCCCCTATGTAACTACTTAATTGAAATTGTACTTAATTTAAGCATTACCTAGTCCTACATCAAAGTTGATTAAACTAAATGTGAATTTTCTAAACTGCAGTCCTGTATTTTCCACAGGTTTCCCACAACGGCGATAAAGTACAGGCTGTTATAAGCTACACGCAGCGCGATTCTTCGAATAACGGCAAAAAATGCACTTTAGACCGGTAACTTAACGAAATTAAGCTAATTTTGGGTATGAAGTTCTCCGCTTATGTTTCGAAACGCTGCAATTTTCGAAAACGCTTTATCGAGGGTTGACTGTACTTTGATAATGGTGTAGTGATCTTTGTGGGTTGTTTAGACATTGTTGAAATTAAATACTGCTGCTGTTGCGGTATTATTTGACCCACGGCAAGTCGTGGGAATTTAATGGAAGTAATATAACGAAACAGCAATGCACTTGGTTTCAGGACACAAATGAGAACTTTCCAGTTATCTTATTAAGAACCGATCGTTCAGGACTATGCAGAGCGTCCTTGTGAATATTCACAGAAAAAGTTGTCGAATATCGTACCTCCATTCACGGTAACTGTAGCTGTAATAAGTCCAAAGAGGATCATCGACTGCATTGTGCTGAAAACAAAAAGAAATACCTATGAATTCCATACAAGTGTTTACAGCACTTTTCGCTTGCCAGCTCAATAGTTAATTATTTTTAATAAAATTTACTTTTGGAGGGGTGTGGAAGAGGCTTAAAGAGTGTACACATCATTGTCTCTAGACAATACAGAGAATACATAACAATAGAAGACCATATAACAGATTCAGACAAATTTTTGCGAAAAATGTGCCCTTTCAAGAGACTTTATCCCCAAAAGACTAAAAATGACATCAGGTTTCGGCTAATAGGCCGTAATTTTTAATTTTTATTCAAACACGCTCAAAATGAAAAGGTTTTTTTTTTTTTTTATGAAATTCTGTCCGAAAATGTCACTTTGTCGCGTCATATGTCTCGTGTTGTTTTGATATTGTTTCGTATGCCAGCGTACTCATATTGTTTCCGGTTCCACACCCCTCGTAACTCTTTATCTACTTACACAGTATCACGGTTAAAACAAGATCTGATTTTTTGAGGAAAAGGAGAAAACTTTTAGGAAAACTCCTCAGATTTCGAGGAAATCTCCTCAAATATAAGGGATGTTACCTCATTTTTTGAGGAGACTTCCTCAAAATCTGAGGACTTTCCATCAAATTAAGAAGGTTTCTCGCAGTGTTCCCTTTTTTCCTTAAAAAAACAGGCATTGTTTTTACCGTGATAAATGCTATGGCCACTTAATATTCCGAATGTTTTGCGTTCTTCTAGAATGCTGATTTTCGGCACCTTTAAATACCGAAATTTGTCCTGGTTAACTCGCCCCCGGTATAAACTCGCCCCATGCCCAACTCGACCCTGATCCAGCCAAAAACTTGCCCCGGCTTGTGTGCCAACTCATCTCCGTATTTATTTAACACTCCCAAAGTAATTTGCTCCATGTTGTCGAGAGACGGAATTGTTGTGGCTCGATGAGATAGCAGTTCCGAGGGGCTGGTTAGGCCCTAACCAGGCAGTCACCGCAATGAACGGGGAGGTGCGGTACACAACCATGAAGAGAGGGGCACGCAAGGCTGTAAGTACATACACTCCTAGGGTATGTACCCTATCGGCTTAGCTAAATTTAAATTTAATTTGAACTTTAATTGCTTAGCCCTGTCAGAAAGCGCAATGGGGAAGCTGACGGTAAGTTTGCGTGAAGTGAGACGGCACGAATAAATTACGATAATTGTGCACAAGGTAGCACATTGTTAAGCAAGCGCAAAATTATGTATTGCTCAGTACGCTAATTTTGCGGAATTTCACACAGTATTATGCTGTGTGATGTTCTAATTTGCGCATAAACAACCCAAGTTCGTAGACGTACACAGCAATGTACTAAAACGTACATAACCCGGAAGTGTGTAGACGTGCACATCACCATCGGCCGTCGTCCCCAAACTGAATAAACGCTTACAGCTTAAAGCTACAATAAAATATTCTTGTATCAAATTATTTTCATTTATATTTTCAGAAAATTGGGGGCGAGTTAACCCTAGGGCGAAAAGGGCGGGAATGAAAAGGGCATGGGACGATTTGGACTGGGGACGAGTTTGTGGGGGCGAGTTGTCCTAGAACCGAAAATTGGCATTTCAGAACAATGCAGAAATTTCGGCATACAAAAGCGGTCGTAACAGTTAAAGTGTATTTCTCAGTCTATTATTCTAGGAGTTATGTTAGCTACCAGACTTTTCCATAGGTAATACGGGTTTTTAAAATAATGTTGTGCATAAAAAAGGAATTAAAAAAAAGCAGTTATTTCTTGTAAACTAGCAAAGACAACTTTAAATTATTAGCTACTGTGATTTAATAACAGACTTATGGTTGTTCTAGTGCAACACTTTTACATACGTACAGAAAAATTGTTTCGTAACATGAAAAGGTGTCTTAAAACAACGAAAAAGAATGTGTACCGCAAAAGAGAATTTCCTGCTTCCATTGAAAATACACGAGGCTTTTATTGATCAACTTTGTAATCTATCTAGCAAATTAGGTTTCCTTCAGATTTTTCGTCTAGTCCTCCACACTATTTTTCAATTCATGTGACGTCGCATGCGTTTTAATATGATGTCACCTTTGTTGTAATGTGAATTGACAGGACGAAGCGCCATAAATTCGGAAGTCACATTCAGAAGAATGTGACAACTACATCCAAACGAATGTGACAGTTTTTATAGTGAGAATTTGACGTCACATGAATCGAATAACAGTGACACCTACCTTAGAAGAGACCGATGTTGTGAGAGGGCTGTCATCTTCACACAAGCCGACGACACAAGCAACTGCGACCAGCTTACTCACCAGACAAGACAAGAGGAAAACGTCGTGTCGTTCTCTGATAGGATTTTTGAGATAATAATATGCTGTGCCTGGATGACCTCGGTCAAGGCATCGAAGAGGTTATCAGTGAGCTCGAGCGGCAGCCACGCTGCTGAGGTCGAATTTCAAATAATCAAAATGTGCAGAACACGTAGAAAATCGGTATTTTTTGTGCTGGTTTTTAATCTTTTTGCTGTTATAATGATTCAATTCCTTGGTTCTTTAACTGTTGCTTTGAGTGCTCGGATATTTAAGGGGAAGCAGTTTACTAGCGTTTACAGGCAACAAGAAAGGCCATCCGTAAGGAAAACTGTATGTAGCAACGGTCTCCTCGTGGTGGTGTTTTGCCGAACTTAAGCATTTTCCTCTGCCTCTGACAACCCGTTCGGGTTCTTGGAGGAAGTCTATGGTATACTTTGTTATTTACTGAGCGCGAGTACACCGCTCGAAACATGTGCAAGTGCGCGAAAACAGTTTCGGTGGACTTTCTACAAGACGGCTGATGCGCTTCGAGTCGCTCTTGCGCGCGCGCGTTCCCCACCCATAGGGCAACCCACGGGGAACAGGGCTTTCACTGGCGCCACCGCCACCGGCATCACCGCGAAAGCGTCGGCAATGTTGCTCCGGTAGAGCGGCGCTCATTCGAATCGAGCGCGGGAGGGTGCCTTCTTCTAGTCTAGCTTCCTTAGGTAATCTGAGCATCATCCTGCATCACTTTGTTTCAATACTCTCCAGGGCAGTCCATGAGTTGTCGAGTATGTTGTCCCATGCTGGGAGGCCATAGGTAATAGGCTATTCCGCTGACTGGAAAAGAGGAAGACAAGAAGTACACAACTTCCGTCCCCTGGCCTGCGGGGGGACGGAACTTCCGCTGCCCCATTTTGCCCTTCGCAGGCCAGGGGACGGAAGTTGTGTACTTCTTGTCTTCCTCTTTTCCAGTCTGCGGAATAGCCTATTGTGGACCTTATAAGCGCATTGTTGGCTGAGCGAAGCGAAGCCTATTACGCTACTGGAGTGCTAATAAAGTTCAATGTTTGTGTGTGTGTCTGTGCGCACGATAACTTGAGTTGAGACATCGAGCTGAAAGAGTTTTAGGCTATGTTAAAATGATGAAGCCAGCTATTGTAAATGAAATTTGAGCTTTTAGTTGAACATTAAACCATCCACAACCTGTTGACTGAAGTATTGGAGAAGAAGACGGCATACAAGGCATCAACCATTTACTTATGAGCAAAGAACATCAAGCGCTGCGTAGCGTTCGCCCTAAAATGGCAGGGAAAACCTGGTCTTCCTAAACGTTCAACGTTTTTTGCACGACTTCAATCATCAAATAATGCACTTGCTTTAACAGTTACAACAATAGCCAAGAACGCAGACATATATGATGCAAAAAGAAGGTCAAAAGAGGAAGAGGTCAACACAAATTGCCATTGCAGATTTTTATGAAGATCAATCAATCAGAGAAGAGGTCTCAGCTGCTCTCTCTGACCTGGAACAACAAGACAGTTTAAAGCTTGGAGAGAAACATAAATATGATCGTGAGCTTGGAAAGAAGTGGGATCTTGTAATAAGATACATAGGTTTTGAGATTATTGGTTTGAAGGGGAAACGAAAGGGCACAGTTCAGAACATGGCTGTTGATGAATGGGAAAACAGTGAACCCCTCAAAGACTCGGTTGTGGTAAAGGTCAAGGACCACAAGAACTATAGGCATAACGCCGATTCCTTTGTTGTACCCTCAGAAAGCTATAACCTTTGGGCAAGATATGCGGAACTTCGAAAAAGATGTGAAAAAGACAACTGGACTGAAGATAGGTTCTTCATTAAAATCACTGGCTCAATGTACGACCAGTTCGATGCTCTGATAAACGCCAGAATGGGCTGCTCAGTTCCTGGGCGCATAACTGGTTCAAGAGTGCGAACAACTTTAAACACCCAAGCGCTTTCTGCCACTGAAAAAACTCGCGAACAGCTTGACCGGCAGTTAACCATACTCGAGCTGTTGCAGAAAAAAGTATGTGTTACCGACTTCAAAACAAACTGCTGACAATGACCAGTCGGTCGAAGTTGTGAGACGCAAATTAAGAGTAAAAGAATTATCAAACATGATACTTGCCGTAGTAGGCTGGGACGAAGCTTTCCCTCTTAAAATGGACCTCGAAGACCAGCTATTTCATGAGTCCAAGAGACAGCTTCTGCTAGACGATGAAGATTACAACATCCTGAAGACATCATGGCAGGACAAGGCACTAGAAAATAAAATTAATAAAATCGCAAAGCAATACAAGACCTTAGAAAATGTCGATGAATCTGCCATCCTGAAATCGCTTCGTGATGATTCCTGGGCTAGTCGGAGGTACGATGTCCTGGCAGGAGTCAAATCTGCTCTAAAAGACAAGGTAGGGTATTATTTTTGTAAACAACAAAGCACAGCCTAAAAATTCAGACTTACAGTATTTTTATTTTGTTTACAGGAGTCTCCTGATTCACATGAAAAAGCTTCAACCAGCCGGCACAGATCTTCCACCAGAAGCAGACGGGGAGCTTCTGAGCCTTCGGTAGGTAGTTGGCCTCTTTCTTCTGCTCTCCAAAATCAGCAACTTAAACCATGTACTTAAAAATATTTTTTTTCCAGGAGTCTCCTGAATTGCCTTCTAAACCTTTGCTAACATCTAAAGGGAAAGGTACCACAGACAAACCAGCGGTTAGTATTTTAATACATGCGACTTACCTTTTCAGTAATCAGCACCTAATTTAATTGGACTTACCTATGTTTCTTTTTTTTCTTTTAGACAGGATCTCGCGGAAGAGGTTCTGGCAGAGGCTCCCGGGGACGTGGCAGGGGACGAGCAAAATTCTGAAAAAGGCATTGGACAAAAAAACTCACCACAGACGTCACGAACCTTGGCTGCACTAAATTCAAAATTTAAAATTAGTTTAGAACAACTGGTCAAATCTTTTTTGGATATAGATGAAAATTTTAAAATGTACCGTTCAAAGTTTTCCGAAGAGTTTGTCTTTGTTATTTTGGTTTGTTGGCTGAGCGATAGCGAAGCCTATTACTTCACTGATCGGATTTGGCTTGTCTGTTTGTCTGTCTGTCTGTACGCACGATAACTCGAGAACGAGTACAGATATCGAGCTGAAATTTTTACTGTGGCTTCTTGGAGTGAATACCTCGGACAAGTTCGAAAATGGGCATTCTAGCTAAAAAATTGACACCGTTAAAAATTAATTTACATTTTCGAAAAAAAGAATTTTCAAAATAAATATTTTTTACAGTGTCCTAAGGGGTAACTCGGCGAGTTGCGGCCCCCTGGGCGAAAATTTCGTCCGATTGGCTGTATCTCTTACTGTTTAGCTGCTACTGCGTGACTAAAGGAAGAAAAGTCCTAAAAATGCATGTTGGGTTTCGTTTCCGAAGTATTTCGACGAGTTGCGATCCTTCGGACGGAAATTTTGTCCGTTTGGCCGTATCTCGCACCGTTAAGCCGCTGCAGCGTCAAATTTCGACAAGAAGTCCTGAATATACGCTTAGAGTTTTGTATTTCTCAGATTTTTGCTTATCACAGACTAGCATATCGCCGGAACCGTCTGCACGAGTGAAATTTTATTGCGCCTACTGTTCCGTTACTCAAAGCGTATTTTTTATGGCATCCTAATCCATACTGACAGCGCCGCAGGCCTAAGTAGATGTACGCAGGCGCGTCGCAGCGTAACAGTGTTTCGCGAGATATCGCAAAGCCTGTTACGCGAGACGTGGTCTGGCGTACATCTACCCAGTTACCTTTACTTATCTGTGGTGATTTTCAAGTTACCTGTAAATAAATTCCATTAATAATCACATATTTCTGTAATATCTGAGCAATACTTATTACAAAAATGTATGTATTTTAGGGTTATTTAACTTTGTTACCCTTAATTGCTTGTGGTGATTTTCAAGTTAACTGTAAATAAGTTCCATTAATAACTAGCTCTTGGCATTGCCAACATGGTCTCGACGAAAAGGTTAAGGAAGGAACAATTAATAGCCAACACAAGCGCCAGAAAACATTTACATTGAAGTTCCGAACCACCTTTGTTATTTTGGTATCTTAAAATGATTTTTCTTTATATGAATTATGTCAAAAAAATTAAAGCTAGAGCTTGATTGCAAATTTAATTGTGAATAATTGTGAATAATGCATATAAATGCATAAAAAATAACCATTCTACAAAACTTGAATTCTTATTAGTTTATCCTTTATGGTCAAGGCACCTTGTTTATGGTAGATTAGTTTATGGAGGCAAGGAGTCAGGTTAGTTATTGACAAAGATAGAAAAGTAATGTTCATAAAGTTTATTATTTATGAAGACAGAACAGTTATACAATAATCAACCGCTAATAGCTGATGCGACAGCTGTATGAGTCACATAGTTACATAAGGTATTAGCGGTATTGTGAATTCACTTGAATCAAAATAAATTATTCTCTACTAAGAAAAAAAAACTTAAATACTTTGGTCATATCTAAGACATGAAAAATTGAACATTTATGACCAGGTAAAATTTGCAGTTGTTCTTGATATTGCCAAACAGTTAGTTCGATCTAAATTTCTTCAAAGGACTTGGAGAGGATGATCCAGATGCACTGTTAAAAAAAGACTCGGAAATTCACGACATATTCGTTGTGAAAAAAATTGCCAGAGCTCTTCGTGATTATTTTGGGGAAATCACAACGCTTCTTTGTAATCAAAAATTAATTAACTTCAGAAGTATTACGACTAGTCTACAACTATTACAAATTATGATAGCGAAATGCTCGATTTTTGACTACGAAGAAGTGTTGGGATTTCACAGATGCTCCGTATCGAGCTAGTGCTGGAAAATCACAACATATTTTTAACAGTGTGATTCATCACAATTTGGGCATTCAACTGAAAACAAAAAAATTAGCTATTATACTAGTGTGGTTGGTTTGTCCGCTGCTGTACCGTTCCTGCTAGCCTTAATAAATCCACTGATCCAGATCTCCTGCATTTCCTTTACTCAGCCTTCCCACACACTACAGTATTAAAAAAAAAAGCATAATACATTGACACGTACTAGGTTTTCCAGAGTTATCACATTTCTTGATGATATGTAGAGATTCTGTAACAGAAATTTAAGTTACATTAAAATATTTTAAAATTTAAACTACTCAAGCTGATAAAAATTTCAAAATATTACCATCAAACAGGGGTAAATTACTGGACTTCTCACTAGGCAATAATTCAAGAACGACTGTTTCAAGAGACACGCCTCCACGCGATACCAGGTAAAATTTGCAGTTGTTCTTGATATCATTATTCATCTTTTCAAAATCTTCATTTGATAACTTCGAATATTTTCCTGATTTTCCTGAAAACCATCAAATTAAGGCCTAATCCAGCTTTCACAGTCACCCTATTTGCAAAATCTTCACTCTGATTTTTCTTGACTCTCTCCCCTTTCATTATTTCAAACTTAATATTTACGGGCAATTGCCATGGGCGCGTATATGCGAAATTGTCAGGATTAACCGAATTCACTTTATTCAAGATATCAAGGAAGGACATCTGTAAAATAAAACAATAATTATTAAATTATTTAAGCTGGATTAATTGTTAACAAACCAGTCCAACAGAAATAATTGAATATAACATTGGGAAGCCCAATCAATTTCTACTTCCAAGAATCAAGAGTAACAAACTTATCAATAAAAGAAAGATAGAGAAGCTCCAGACAAAAAAAACCACTTGAAAAATGACATTTTTTGGGGGGGCAACTATGATATTTAATCGGTTCCTTGTATGCATACGGACTGCCGAAAAGACACTTTGTTGAAATCCGACCCCCCCTGTGGGTTTGGCAGGGGTCCAAACACCCCAAAAACGGCTGTTTTTGAGGGTTTGGGACTAGTTGGGATCTCGGAAACCAAAAGCCAAAAAAGTACCCATTGGGGTACTCGGGACTCAAAAAAGTGCCATCTTTCAGAATCCGGGCCGAAAAAATTTTTAGGTGACCCCCTTCAAAAGTTATGGGGGTCCAAAATTGCCAAATTTCACTTTTTTTGACAAAAATTCTTTTTTTTTGTAAAAATGCAATTTTGATGGGCCCAAAGCGCCTAAATTGTTATCTTGACCTCGTTTCGTCTTGAATCACATGGAACTGGCTCCATACCTGCGGGCTTAAGCTGATTTTTACACCGCACGACTCAGCTGCACTGGCGTGGCTGCCTAACTACAAGGGGTTCGCGTTGCTGACAAGGGAACGTTTTCCGGTGATACACGTAGAATTGGTTGGCATAAAAGTATTTTGTAGGTGACCCCTCTGGACAAGGTTTGGCACTAGTGGTAGCTGCACGTAGGGGGCTTGGGGGTAGATATAGGCCTTTGAAAATCCAAAAAAATGGTCCAAAATTTTTTTTTTCGTAAAAAAATCCAAAAAATACCTTTAGGCCATGATTCGTCCAGAAATGAAGTCGGTTTGGTGATTTGGAGACTTTCAACTTTTCCCCTTGTATTTTTGAAAGGGAAATAGTGGAAAAAAAAATATTTTCGGTGAAAAACCCAAAAATGACCTTGAGGTCATGATTCGTCCAGAAATGAAGTCAGTTTGGTGATTTGGAGACTTTCAACTTTTACCCCTTGAATTTCTGAAAGGGAAATAGTGGAAAAACAAATACAAGGGGAAAAGTTGAAAGTCTCCAAATCACCAAACCGACTTCATTTCTGGACGAATCATGGCCTCAAGGTCATTTTTGGTTTTTTCACCGAAAATATTTTTTTTTCCAATATTTTCCTTTCAGAAATTCAAGGGGTAAAAGTTGAAAGTCTCCAAATCACCAAACCGACTTCATTTCTGGACGAATCATGGCCTCAAGGTCATTTTTGGTTTTTTCACCGAAAATATTTTTTTTTCCAATATTTTTCTTTCAGAAATTCAAGAGGTAAAAGTTGAAAGACTCCAAATCACCAAACCGACTTCATTTCTGGACGAATCATGGCCTCAAGGTCATTTTTGGTTTTTTCACCGAAAATATTTTTTTCCACTATTTCCCTTTCAAAAATACAAGGGGAAAAGTTGAAAGTCTCCAAATCACCAAACCGACTTCATTTCTGGACGAATCATGGCCTAAAGGTATTTTTGGATTTTTTACGAAAAAAAAATTTTTGGACCATTTTTTTGGATTTTCAAAGGCCTATATCTACCCCCAAACCCCCTACGGGCAGCTACCACTAGTGCCAAACCTTGTCCAGAGGGGTTACCTACAAAATACTTTTATGCCAACCAATTCTACGTGTATCACCGGAAAACGTTCCCTTGTCAGCAACGCGAACCCCTTGTAGTTAGGCAGCCACGCCAGTGCAGCTGAGTCGTGCGGTGTAAAAATCAGCTTAAGCCCGCAGGTATGGAGCCAGTTCCATGTGATTCAAGACGAAACGAGGTCAAGATAACAATTTAGGCGCTTTGGGCCCATCAAAATTGCATTTTTACAAAAAAAAATTTTTGTCAAAAAAAGTGAAATTTGGCAACTTTGGACCCCCATAACTTTTGAAGGGGGTCACCTAAAAATTTTTTCGGCCCGGATTCTGAAAGATGGCACTTTTTTGAGTCCCGAGTACCCCAATGGGTACTTTTTTGGCTTTTGGTTTCCGAGATCCCAACTAGTCCCAAACCCTCAAAAACAGCCGTTTTTGGGGTGTTTGGACCCTGCCAAACCCACAGGGGGTCGGATTTCAACAAAGTGTCTTTTCGGCAGTGCGTATGCATACAAGGAACCGATAAAATATCATAGTTGCCCCCAAAAATGTCATTTTCAAGTGGTTTTTTGTCTGGAGCTTCTCATAGAGACTTATAAAATACCAACGTGAAGAAGGGAGCGCAAATGAAAACAAAATACTTTGTGGACGACCTAAATAAAATCCTGCCGTTCTGTATGCAAATATACAAACAAATCATATTAAGGCCTCTCAATCACCGCGAAGTAGAATTTGAGAATGTGCGGTAGGTCAGGGTGTGGGCGTAACTCTACCAGAGTCAAATTAAAGCAGACTGCTGAATGCCGCTAGCCTTGATACAGCCTATGAATCCTAGCAATTCAAATTCAAGCAAAATGATTCCCATAAAGTATTTAACGACCAGAACATTTAAATGAAATGCATGCGAATTAATGATAAGGGACCAGCAGAAACCGACCACGTGAATATTGGGGTTATATTCCTAACCTAATAAATACTTTCCATATAGAAAGAAGAAAGCCACAACATTCTAATGACAAATGGATTCCCAAAAAGCGATATTTGTGGTTGGTCTGATTACAATATGCACATCGTAGTAAGTTTTCTTCGCGTCTATCCCTTTCTTCGTATCTTTCTCGCGAACGGTCACGGTTGTGACGGTCACGTTCTGATGCTTCTCCTTCTGTTTCAGATTCGGAGTGTTCATCGTCAGCTGATTGAGTGTCGAGGCCGAGATGGCGGGCGGTTTCGTTGCGGGCGTGCAGGCGCACTGACCAGCCAGGTTGTCGGCCTCGGCCACGACGGCCTCCGCGGCGTGCTGGGGGGCGGCCCGGCCCGCGGCGCGGCTGTTCTTCGGCGTGCATCTCGCCGTCGTATTGCTGGCCAAAGTCTTGGCCCTCAGCGTCGTGCACTGGAAAAACAAACGTCGCATCCGCTACACCAATTGGTGTGTTCTACACTGAAAACTGCGTGGCGTCTTTTGAGGCCAAAGTTGGCGTTCTTCCCTGAACGCCAAATGTTGGTGTCAAAAGACGCCAAATTTTGGCGTTCAAAGACGCCAAATATTGGCGTCCTCTAGGAGAACACCAAAATTTGGCGTCCTCAGGACGCATTTGGCGTCATAGAACGCCAAGATTTGGCGTCTTAAGACACCAAGATTTTGGCGTCTTAAGACGCCAAGATTTTGGCGTCTTTAGACGCCAACCAATTTTCAGTGTATGGCAACATTTCAGTTTTTGTGGAATATTAACCAACCGAGACTTTAAGTTTCATTTCTGATGCGCCTATCAGATTCCCCATGAAATTCCCGTTCGAACGAGCCTACATGTGATTGGGTTCAGATGCATAGTTCATTCAACATGTCCAATTCCCCATTTTCTACAAATCCTATATAAAGTCGTAGTATTTAGGCTCGCAACCCCACTACATGTAGGCTCGTTCGAACGGGAATTTCGAGAGGAACCTGATGGACTCGTCGAAAATAAAACATGAAGTCTCACTTGGTTAATATTCCACTAAAACTCAAATGGTGCCACAGAACACACCAATTGGTGTAGCGGATGCGACGTTTGTTTTTCCAGTGTGGTCGCTCATCTTGATTACGGTGGCGGCGACGACGGCGGCGCTGGCGCGGTGCGGCGGCTGAGTTGACTGGCGGTGGTCTGCGACGGTGGCTGAGTTACGCCGGTGCTTACTGGCGGTTGCGGCGGCGCTTCTGGCGCTTGCCTCTAAAGGCGCTAAGGACTGGTCCTTCTTCTCGCTGCTCTTCTAGGGTTTTCCACGATTCGAAAGGGGCCTCGTGGTACGGATGGCATGCCTGAGGAAGAAATTCTGGTTTTGACTCATTTACCAAAAGAAGAAGAGGAGAAAAGGATTCCAGATTTAATGCAGCACACTGTAAAAATTAATATTGTTAATTAACAGCAAATTGTTGTTAAGTTTTTAACTGACTCGTGTTGTAGAACAACAACGGCTGTTGTCTGGCAACAACGTCAGCTGTCCAGTAACAACAAAAGTTGTCAAGTTACAGCAAAAATGTTGTAAAGATACAACAGAAGTTGTCCATTAACAGCAATAGTTGTCCAGGAACAATAAAGTTCTTGTTTTCCTTAGTAAACAGTCATTGTTGTTTTTCAACAACCTTTGTTGTTCTTGAACAGCATAGTTGTTTGTCAACAACATGGTTGTTACAAAATAGCCCAGGCTAAGATTACCATGGTGGCCATGGCCACATGAACTAGTTTACCATGGCCACGAGGGACTTTACTATGGCCATCATCCCATTTACCATAGCTATCCCTGAGACCATGGGCATCGTGCCCCATGGCCTCTCCATGCCCATGGGCGGAAGCTAAGTGGCCATGGCCATGTTGCCCATGGCCACCCAGTGCCCATGGGCGACACTATGTGGCCATAGGCAACATGGCTATGGCTACCTAGTGGCTATGGGAGCGAGTAGCTGGCCATGGGCACGATGGCCATGGCCGCTTTCAGCGCATGGGCGGGGGTTGGGAGGCCATTGGAATCGTGGCCAGGGGCTACTTTCGACCAAGAAAGAGTTTAGATCAGCCTGCTGTACAGTGTGGCTGCTTGGAGCGCCCCGACGCTACTGTTGGGTAGGCAACCCAACACACCCGCAACTACTGCGCGCACTGCGGCGCCTATTAATTCGAGGTCCCAGGCTACAACTGCCATGGACGGCAAGGCCACGTTCGAAGACTTACCATGGCCACGATTCACTTTACCATGGCCACAAGGACATTTGCCATGGACACATCATTGGCCATGGTAAACATAGCCATGGCCATTGATGGCCATGTAATTTCAAAACTTTATAAAATCTACAATTATTGGAATTTCTACCTGAAATTTGGTAGGAAGCTTCTTGGGAGTATTTTAGTAGGCCCATTTGAAAATGATTGAAAGCCGTGATATTTTTTCTGGCATCTTGAAAACGGCTTGAGCTAGGACAAAACTGACACCAGATTTGGATCCGCCTCGGTCAAAACACCCCATAATGACACCCTCTTACTATTACTTACATTAAATTTAACTTAAAGGAAACTTAAACTTTTCAACGTTTAACAGATTATACCATGGCCACCACTACGCCCATGGGTCAGTAAAACCATGGGCAAGTACACCCATAGTAAAAATGTACCCATGGACCAGAGCGCCCATGGCCACGACCACCCATGGGCCAGAATGCCCATGGTCACTGATAACCATGGGCCAGAATGCCCATGGTCACTGATAACCATGAGCAATTTACAATGGCCATTCTCACCATGGGCGGTGACCATGAGTGGCCATGAGTGGCCATGGCCATCAGATGGCCATGGCAACCCGCATGGTAATCTCAGCCTGGGAGGTTGTTCTCCAACAAGCTTTTTTTACAGTGCAGCAGGTGCTAACTGCTGAAGTTCTAGTATCAGGCACTCCATTTCCTTTCTTTGAGGTAAAGTCTTATGTGGGCCATTAAAAACAACTTTTACTTATTCTCAACTTTGATAATAAAAATTGTTTTCTTATCCTATATTCAGAACATATTCATAGACATGCTTAAAATATATATGAAGGAGGGTGGGCTGTCTGATTCCGATTTTTTGAGGTGTTTTGATATTGACCCAAACACCTCTTCAGTTGTTGTTGAGGTACATATGACTTTGAGATGGCTTATACTACATTGTAAAAATTTTAAAGCAATTGTCTCTGATAACAATCACTGTCATAGACTTATGTAATAACAGCATACTGATGTTTTTCTTTGTTTTTTAGTTTGTTTCACCTGATGTGGCCACAAAATTTTGCCAAATTTCCAAACCCTTTAAATTGAGACGAGTCACTCACCATTTTAGCCAACGCACAATTAAAGGTAAAGACTGTCATTAATTATCCATTTCCCATTTAACTTAATTTACTGCTCAATTATTTTTTGCTGCTAGGTTTAGTGTTTCCTTCCTACATTAATTTTTTTTTCTGTTGTCATGTACAGGCAAGATTGATGTTGTCCCAGAGATTGCTGTTGTGCCAGACATTGCTGTTGTACCAGAGATTACTACTGTTGTTCCTGAGAAATGTGATGCGTATGGCTCCATGGAATTCAGAACGGACTGGCCGCTTTATGAAAGTGCAGAACTCATGAAGCTGGTCAATCAGCACAGAAATATTCTCATGAATCCCTAAGAGAAAATAGATGTCTATTTTATGTGCAATAGACGTCTACAGGTAGACGGCTAGACGTCTAGAAAATTCCGTCTTGATGGTCGCTAAATTCGCGTCTAATAGACGTCTATCTTTAGACGTCTATGTCTAGACGTGTCTAGACGTCTATGTCTAGACGTGTCTAGACGTCTATCGTTGGATGCTCTTTAGATGGCTACCTTGAGACACCTGTAAGATGTCCAAAAAGCGACCGTCATGAACGAAAATGATTTTATAGCTTCGTTTTCTGTTAATGACTATTTCTCTTACTCGTTTGTTGATCGTAATTTCACTTAACCAATTTAATTTGATTTAATGTATGTAATGTACCTTACCTTTGCCTGGATTCGAACCTCGGAACTGTGGGTTGGGAACCTATGACGATGACCACTGTACCAACAGTTACCTCCTACCTGAGGAAAGTCTGGCTCCAGTGCCTTTCATCCCGTCAGACTCGGGATCCCCTCTCCTCTGACATGGACTAGTCAAGGAATATTTCGTTAAAATTACCCTTGCAGTCTGCGGACAATTTCGTCAAATAATCGCACTACAGTACAAACATCCCAATGTGTTCAAAACTTTCGTATCCTACTTGGTTAAAACTTGAACGGTTTGACCGTCTGAGTTCATAGATACGCCAGACAGGAAATAGATCGTCTCGCGTCGTCTACACTCGGTTTATCACTAGACGTATAACTTTCATAGATTGGTTAGATGGTTGTTAGATCGTCTCGGCACGTCTACAATTCGTGTACTGCTAGACGTCTTAATTCATGGATGGGTCAGACAGGAAATAGATTATCTCGTGTCGACTACACTTCGTCTACCCCTCGACGTCTAATTTTATAGATAGGCTAGATGGTTGTTAGATCGTCTTGGCATATCTATACTTCATCTATTACTAGACGTCTAGGTTCATGGATGAGTCAGACAGTAAATAGATCATCTCGTGTCGTCTACACTTCGTCTACTCCTAGACGTCAAAGTTCATAGACAGGTTAGATGGCTGCTAGACCGTCTCGGCATGTCTACACCTCGTCTACCGCTAGAGAGATAGAAAATAGATCGTCTCGTGTCGACTGTTTCTTGACCAAACCTAGACGTACACGTCAAAAGACGTCTATTAAACGTCTTTTAATCATCTACGTAGAGACATCTACAAATTTAGACCAACTATAGCAGCAATAGACCATCTACAGAAATCTATAGACGTCTATTTTCTCTTAGGGATTGGCATCACAAAGACTATCGGAAAACATGGGCCCTCGTAACACAAAGTATGCACAAGAAAAATCTTTACTATACTGAAGAAATCCTGAAGAAGCGATTACGGAGTATTAACAAGTACTATAATGAGTCCAGCAAGAAATGGCCCCTCCGCAGTCTGGTGGAGGAGTATAGAGGTATTATTCCTCCAGGAACTGCAATAGTACCACCAGAGTGCCTTGAAGGACATGTCTCAAGTTCATGTTCTGGAATTTCTAAAAATAAGCAAGGAAAGAAGAAAATCTGCGGGATTGTTGTGCTGGACAACCTTGATGTAAATGGTAAGTTCACACCTACCACTATCTGCCTGTTCACACTAGTTACATGTGTCAAGGTGCTGATATGGAAAATCTGAAAACCCAGTGGGACAGAATGGCAAACGTAGATTGGCGCGCCTCCTTCAACAACAAAATCCCCAAGACCAGCGAGGAGTTTTGGAGTCGCGTCTGGGTAATTCCACGCCAAGTCACCACACGACCCGAATTTGAGGTCGGCCGATCTGGCCCACAGGGGTGTCAATCCATTCAGGGTGGTCCCCTGAGTCACCATATAAATTTTTTTTGGGCTACTCCAACCGGTTTGGATTCTGGAGCAATTTGAAGTTTTAGCCATATTTTGATGAATTGGATGTAAATCTTTTTTTGCCCAATGGCTATCCCTAATTATATGAGGACCTCTTAGGGTTCTTAGGCTTCAGTAGGGACTACTGAAGACATGAAAAAAAAAAGTTTGAAAAAAGTCACCAAACTGACAAAATGTCGACAAAATACAATGAAAATTTTAGAAAAATGGAGCTAGCAAAAATACGCGGTCTGTCAAATTTGACGACTCTTGGCTCAAAACTTACTTATGTTTGGTCGAACAAGTCCACAAAATTTCAAGTCTGGCCCGGCATATTTACTATTGATCGTTAGGGTGTTCCAAAATGTAGGGTCATGTCTTGAATTTATGGGACTCAACCGTTTTTTGAAAGTTTATTCGATTACGAATCGATTGGTACAAACCCGAGCGTTCTCCGACCTCGGGAACAGGGCGCGGATCACCGATAAAGATTTCGGCCTCGCGGTGCGGTTGCGGTGGTATGCGCGCGCGGGTCGCTGCCGACGCGCCGCTCGGTGGTGCTTGGGCTTCATTTTTACACAATATGTTCGTTAAAGGGTCCTCCTTCGAATGCCGCTTCTCCGACTGCGCTGCGACGCTGCGTTCGGGTAGTAGAGCGAGAAGGCTTCGACGAGGGGCCTAACTACCATGGAGGAGATCGGCGAGTGGTGGAGGGTATTTTTCGCAGTAGAATTCTCGCTAGGGGTCCCCTGTTGTAGGCCCATTCCGCCGTGCCAAGTTTCCGCACCGGCAAACCAACAAAAATCGGCATGCAATCGCGTCTCTTCGCCCTGCACTGACATGACGCTGTTTGAACAGCGCGCGCCTACTGGTGCCGGCTCGGCCGGGTGGACGGTTGGGGGACCCTCCCCGCCGAAGCACACAGTTAATTTAGTTCCGGATGGCGTGAATACGGATATTATGTTAGGTTTCGAGTTTAGAAGGAATTATATCACTTGAAACTCAACTAAATTTAACCCTCCGGCAGTCGTTTACGTGGACGCTGCTTCCCCCTACCGGCCGCCGGCTGAGTTAGCGCGCGCAGTTCAAACAGCGTCAGGTCAGTCCTGGGCTATGAGACGCAATTGCGTGCCGTTTTTTGTAGGTTTGCCGGTGCGGAAACTTGGCACGGCGGAATGGGCCTACAACAGGCGACCCCTAGCGAGAATTCTGCTGCGAAAAATACCCTCTACCACACACCGATCTCCTCCATGGTAGTTAGGCCCCTCGCCGAGGCCTTCTCGCTCTACAGACCGAACGAAGCGTCGCAGCGCAGTCGGACAAGCGGCATTCGAAGACGGACCCTTTAACGAACATATGGTGTAAACATGAACCCCGGGCACCACCGAGCGGCGCGTTAGCAGCGACCCGCGCGCCCATACCACCGCAACCGCACTGCGAGGCCGAAATCTTTATCGGTGATGCGCGCCCTGTTCCCGAGGTCGGAGAACGCTCGGGTTTGTACCAATCGATTCGTAATCGAATAAACTTTCAAAAAACGGTTGAGTCCCAGAAAACTTTTTTTTTTGGAACACCCTATTGATCGTGCTAACTTTTATGCTTTTTCAGTCAAAAACCAACATCGAAACCTAGTGGACCTATACCAAAGTGCTCGTATTGCCTGTTGAAATCATTTTTGGGCTTTGGGATGACCACCAAACATCATTTCAAACTAGACATTTCATTTCCCTTGCACACTGTAAAAATTAATACTGTGAATTAACAGCAAATTGTTGTTAAGTTTTTAACTGACTCGTGTTGTAGAACAACAACGGCTGTTGTCTGGCAACAACGTCAGCTGTCCAGTAACAACAAAAGTTGTCAAGTGACAGCAAAAATGTTGTAAAGCTACAACAGAAGTTGTCAATTAACAGCAATAGTTGTCCAGGAACAATAAAGTTCTTGTTTTCCGTAGTAAACAGTCATTGTTATTGTTTTTCAACAACCTTTGTTGTTTTTGAACAGCATAGTTGTTTGTCAACAACATGGCTGTTACAAAATAGGTTGTTCTCCAACAAGCTTTTTTTACAGTGCAATACAGGGGAAAACTTTCATGTATTTAACCCAAAAGTTGATGTTTTGAGTCAATAAGTGGAGATAAGTTACTGAAATCAAAACCAACCACTTCAAAATAACCTTCCCAGATAGACTGGCTCCCCATGTTCATATCACTAACCTGGAGCAGATTTCAACACATTAGTGAATTGATTCTGACACTTCATCATCAGCGGTAGTTTCCTAAGCGATAATGAAAGTCACACGACATGGGGCAAGCCACAAAATACAATAGAAACCAAATATTAACGACTCAAGCCAACTCGGTTGTAGTGTTTTTCTTTTCGAATCGTCTGCTGGCTATGCGCTCCACACTTCTAGCATGAGAAATTTACGGTGCTCCGATTAATTTCTCATACGGACGTTCACTCCCCCCCTCCCCCGCCTCCCAGACAGACAGACACACCGAGCGGAGGCAGAGGGAATCACCGAACTTGCAGCTTACACTGCCTTGCAGCTTGGTCCGGCGTCGTCTCGATGTAAACATTGCTGTCTGGGTGCTTTTAACCATGGATATTGACTTTTATAACGTGTTCAGGTAACTAGTAGGCGATACCTGTCGTTTCTGAGTCGTCTGGTTGTTTGTTTCTGTAAAGTGGTTTCATTTTTCATTTATTATTTTTAGAAAATGCTCCCTGGCAGAGGTGTCAGATTGCAGTGGCAGGTTAACTGAGGCCTCATCACTGACACGGCAGGATTTGCAACTCCTGAAGATCCGTGCTGTTGTTGGTGAAGTGTTTTGTGTGTGTGAGAAACACAAAACTAATTTCTACAGCAGAGGTGATATCACTGTTAGATCCTTGGGTGTTAGGCTGGTCTGCTTGAGAATTCTTGTTACCCTCAGGCTCAACTTGACTACTTTGACTGTTGCTGTGTCCTTGGTCGGCAGCATCAAACTCAGCAAATAAATCAATAGATTCATCTTGACGCTTCAAACCCTCCTGGGGCTCTAAATCACTCACAGCAGAGCAACTGGCCTGATAAAAGAAAAAATAAAAACAGATGTCAGCACACCATGATCGAACCAATTTTAAAAAGGTGCAAAAAAAAAAAAAATTTCAATCCAGATTGGAATTGAAAGCAGATGATACATTTTGTAGCTACATGTTTATTTTCCATTTACGTCGATTCGCATATTTAATTTCATTCTATCTAGAGTGACGAGGCTGGAGGGTAGTTCGGACGATAGTAAAAATTAAAATAGGTAAGGTTCGTTTTCATTTTAAAGCTATCAGGGGACGGGGCACGGGTCGCTTAATCCCAAGCGTCCAAAGGTCCGAGCGAGCATTGTTGATCGGCCGTTGCGGCAGCGGCAACTGCAAGGCATTGTCGCGCGAGCGAGCGAGGCGAGGCGAGGCGAGGCGAGGCGACACAATCCCCCCTGTATATTATTTTGCCACACTCACCACTCGCTTTATGAGAGTACAAGCTAGCTGATACATTATCTTACGTTTAGTAATTGTCATTAAAGTTAGCTAGAATGTATCATCTGCTAAAAAGGTAATAAATAACCTTTGGAATATCTGGCATGATGACATTACGAATAGAGCCTCCAGCTTCGTGCAGCATTTGTTGCAAGTAATCTGGCTGAGATGGATTATTTTGAGAACTTCCAGAAGAACCGGGTTCAGGTTCGGGTTCATTTCCTTCAATGTTTTGTAAAAGGGATGTTACAGCAGTGACACATCTTTTACAGAGTTTCGTGCCAGGAATCAATACTGACTTGAGATTAGCACATCTCAAGCTCTGGAAATACATTTGCATTGAAACTTCCTTGACTCCTCCAACCGGTTTGCTATGCTGTTCCAGAGGGTCACAACATTTTGTCTGGCGGTATGTGAAGAAGTCCAAGAAATTAGTTTTGTGTTTCTCACACACACAAAACACTTCACCAACAACAGCACGGATCTTCAGGAGTTGCAAATCCTCCCGTTTCAGTGATGAGGCCTCAGTTAACCTGCCACTGCAATCTGACACCTCTGCCAGGGAGCATTTTCTAAAAATAATAAATGAAAAATGAAACCACTTTACAGAAACAAACAACCAGACGACTCAGAAACGACAGATATCGCCTACTAGTTACCTGAACACGTTATAAAAGTCAATATCCATGGTTAAAAGCACCCAGACAGCAATGTTTACATCGAGACGACGCCGGACCAAGCTGCAAGGCAGTGTAAGCTGCAAGTTCGGTGATTCCCTCTGCCTCCGCTCGGTGTGTCTGTCTGTCTAGGAGGCGGGGGGAGGGGGGAGTGAACGTCCGTATGAGAAATTAATCGGAGCACCGTAAATTTCTCATGCTAGAAGTGTGGAGCGCATAGCCAGCAGACGATTCGAAAAGAAAAACACTACAACCGAGTTGGCTTGAGTCGTTAATATTTGGTTTCTATTGTATTTTGTGGCTTGCCCCATGTCGTGTGACTTCATTATCGCTTAGGAAACTACCGCTGATGATGAAGTGTCAGAATCAATTCACTAATGTGTTGAAATCTGCACCAGGTTAGTGATATGAACATGGGGAGCCAGTCTATCTGGGAAGGTTATTTTGAAGTGGTTGGTTTTGATTTCAGTAACTTATCTCCACTTATTGACTCAAAACATCAACTTTTAGGTTAAATACATGAAAGTTTTCCCCTGTATTGCAAGGGAAATGAAATGTCTAGTTTGAAATGATGTTTGGTGGTCATCCCAAAGCCCAAAAATGATTTCAACAGGCAATACGAGCACTTTGGTATAGGTCCACTAGGTTTCGATGTTGGTTTTTGACTGAAAAAGCATAAAAGCTAGCACGATCAATAGTAAATATGCCGGGCCAGACTTGAAATTTTGTGGACTTGTTCGACCAAACATAAGTAAGTTTTGAGCCAAGAGTCGTCAAATTTGACAGACCGCGTATTTTTGCTAGCTCCATTTTTCTAAAATTTTCATTGTATTTTGTCGACATTTTGTCAGTTTGGTGACTTTTTTCAAACTTTCTTTTTTCATGTCTTCAGTAGTCCCTTCTGAAGCCTAAGAACCCTAAGGGGTCCTCATATAATTAGGGATAGCCATTGGGCAAAAAAAGATTTACATCCAATTCATCAAAATATGGCTAAAACTTCAAATTGCTCCAGAATCCAAACCGGTTGGAGTAGCCCAAAAAAAATTTATATGGTGACTCAGGGGACCACCCTGAATGGATTGACACCCCTGTGGGCCAGATCGGCCGACCTCAAATTCGGGTCGTGTGGTGACTTGGCGTGGAATTACCCGTCTGGCTCTACGAGGTGGGCGTAGACAGGCGGTTCCAGGACATCGCTGGATTCACCCTGCGCGTCCTGTCCCCTCTCAAATGCTGTGGTCGAGAGAGCCTTCAGCATCTTAAACGTTGTGAAGTCGAAGCTTCGCAACAAACTTCAAACTAAGATGCTGGAGGCTCTTATGCGGCTTCGCTTGTGGGCACGCGGCGTCCACTGCTGCGCGGCTTTCGTGCCTACACAAGAAATGTACAACCTCTTCACGAAAGCCATGTACGACAGTGACGCGAAGGAAGGCCGCGGCGGTGGTGAGGCAGAGGAGGAAGAAATTTGGCATGCTTTGGACGAAGCAGAGGGACTGTTGCCAAATTAATAAAATTTTCACATGTAATTACGTCTTTCTTTTACCCACTTGACAGTGACAGGCGACCTTTGGCGATTTTGGGGGCTTAGCTGGCGACTTGGCGACTTTTGTCCTTTTCTGGCGAATTTTTAGGCACGAAGTAGCCTTATAGTTTTGTCTCGGATCTGACTAGTTTTTTTAAGCGGTCTCAGCACCGCTTCTATCTCTACACGAGTTCTGGACGGGGGTGCCGCCATGGCGGTTGGTGGTCGTCACTGTGACGTCACGCGTCTTCCCTCCAGGCTCTGCCCCCACTCCTCTGCTCTGTCCGTGTTTCGTGTGCGTTTCGGGTCTCGGGTCGGCCGGCTCGGCTGGGCTCGGTCTCAGCTCTCGGCTCGGGTCACACTGTTGAAGTTCTGCGAAGTATTTGCTTCGCAGGGCTACAAAGAATTCTCACTCTTCGTAAACTGCAAAGCATTTGCTTCGTAACTTACAAAGAAAACAGACACTTTGTAGGCTGCAAAGAATTTCTTTGCAGTCTGCGAAGCACGAGCTTTGTAGCCTACGAAGTATCTCTTTTTCTTTGTAAGTTACGAAGCAAATGCTTTGCAGTTTACGAAGAGTGAAAATACTTCGCAGAACTTTAACAGTGCACGGATAGGCTCGGCTGGGCTCGGTTACCGTGTTGCATGTTCGACCAAATTGGTGCTTCATATGATTGGAATACAGTTTCCAAAACGTTTGGACCTTGCATTCCTCATAATTTGTTTATTAAACACATTCTCCATATCACTCTTGACTTCATATAGCATTTCATTTCAGAAAAATCATAACATTTTGATTGGGTAATTTTACAGGATCTGAGACCGGTTCAATACATTTGAACCCACAGTTTAAAAATAAAGTCGATCTGACGACTCAAACCAAACATTCAGACGCATTTAATGTGCATTACACGCATTTAACGGTTTTTAGTAGTACATTTTGATTGTCAATGAACAAACTGATTCTTAGTGATACGACGACACAAACCTAACTTTAACACGGCAAAAACCTCAGCTTGAAAATCAAGCCGGGGATCTCGATTTTCAAGCAAATCGGGTAAAAACAAGGACCCCTCATTTTGCGCCTTGAAATTCGGTACGTTTTTCAAGCAGCTCTGCTTGAAACCCTCCAACGGTGCTTAAAAATCAAGACGGGCACTCACCTTCCCGTTCGCCTGTCTGGTTTTGACTCCAGCTGCTTGAAATTCAAGCAGAGTTGCTTGAATTTCAAGCAGAGCTGCTTGGTTTATATGTAGAGCCGCTGCCCACATTCACATTCGGCTGCTTCTAAGACCCGCGACGCCACGACGGCCGCGACCGCCCCGCGAGATGACAGGCCGCGGGTCGCGAGGACTATGCATCCCGACTGGACTGGAACCGCGGTGCTCCGCCTTCTCTCTGGACCTACCTGCACACCTCTGCCCCCACATTGAACTCATCGGGAGTTGACGGCACGAAATTTTGGATACCAGGAATTTAGTTCCTGATTTCCCTTGGCGGGTTGGCCTATAAAGTGTGTCGCAGACGCTCCGCCTCGTCAATATCCATTGTGGGGGCGCCATACCAGGAGCAAGCAGGGCCGAGGGGCGGCTCCAGGCTCGGCCTACTTCACGGCCAGCAGTAGGTTGCTGGCGACGACGGCCAGGGAGGGGACCGTACCGGGAGCGAGCAGGGCGCTAGGCGCGGTGCTCGCTGTTCGGGCTGCCGGGCGCGCCGAGGGGCGGCGTGCAGCCACCCCGATCAACCTTCTGCGCTGAGTACCGCGCGCAATCCGAGATCAACCTTAGCCAGTGTTACGAGCAAAACCGTTCAATACAATTACAACTCAATGATCAAAAGAAAGATAATTTTTTTATCTAGGATATGTAAAATTTCAAAAGTTCAAAAGTGAGATCGAACCGTCTTAATAAGCAGCGGAGATCGAACGTTGTGCGAAGCGAAGCTTCACTCAGGGATCGGAATGTACTTGGTCGGTTGTTTTGTCGGAATAGTCTGTCTGTCTGTCCAGCTTGGTTCTGAACCCTCAAAGTACAGAAGTAATCGTAAGAAGTGGTGGTGTTCCGAATCTAACAATTTCAGCGCAATAATATTTGTCCAGACTTTTCCTAAAATGGAGTTTCATATTTGAAACGTTAATGTAAACTTCACCGAAAGGTTAGGCAACGAAGGAGTCACCGGTAGCGCCACGTAGCGGCAGTCTCGAACTACGTCACGACGGCCCATGCCAAGCCCGGTGTCCACCTGATTGTTTGGTCCACATCAAAATTAGAAATTTGCGCCATTCGACGAATATATGTCTCAAATAGTATTGAGTGGTGGTAGTCGTCTCTCGAAGTTTCAAGTGTCGTCATTTTGTAGAAGTGTGTGTAGAAATGATGCCGTCTGTTCACGTCTGAGTTCTAAGGGTCAAAGTTCTTATCAAAAATAGTGGCATTGTACTGATTTTGTGAAATGAACGTCACGATTGCTGAAATGACAGCCAGGATCGTCAACTTACTTCGAACTTATTATCTGGTGAGTGATATTAACCTAACAACATAAACAATGTTGTTTACAATATACCATTCTGTCCGGGAGACAGCAGACTTTGGTCTGGAGAAAATCCCAACACCTTGATCTGACAAAGAGTTACTAGCTCTGACATTATTTACTTATATTTAGTTAAATTTTGTTTACAACCTTGCTCGGTAGTTGCATTTCCGCCACAAATTACCAGCCAAACGGTTTCATTACGGTATTGATGCTTTAGTAAAGTGTGCTCCTTTTGATTACAGATAAGACATTTGTTATTTAAAAAAAAAAGGTTATTAATTCATAACAATAGAAACATTTAGTCTCATCTTACTAAAGAAGACACATCAAAGTGTGGTGAGTTATTACAGAATATAACCCTTAAACCCAACTGAAAAAGTAAATAGTATGGTCATATTTCAGATAATTAGTAGCATGTCTGAACCTGCTTATCCCAGTGAAGATTTCTGATCAAGTTATCTTATGTATTAAACAAACATACTGCTTGATCCATTTTGGCTATGAATTTGAATGAGAAAGCCACCATTAATGATACGGAGTAAATGGTTCCTCAAGCATTATTAGTTTGAAATTTGACTCTTACAAACACAAGGCGATACTGTTAGATTGGATTTTAGGTGAGAAACGGTACTTGTAATATAACAATTATGTTGAGAGATATTAAACTCAGTGTTTCTAAAACACAGTATTCTTTGTTTCATATAACACAAAACAGAGGTTTTGGAGGTTCCAATTTATTTCAATAGCTATAAATAATTCAAAATAGATTCACCTCTTCATTTCCAAAGGTTGAATCTGTGAATGTCTTAAGTGCATTTAAAAGTTAGTGGCCTCTGTAACAACATTCATGCTATGTCCTTTAATGAGGACCTCTTAGGGTTCTTAGGCTTCAGTAGGGACTACTGAAGACATGAAAAAAAAAAGTTTGAAAAAAGTCACCAAACTGACAAAATGTCGACAAAATACCATGAAAATTTTAGAAAAATGGAGCTAGCAAAAATACGCGGTCTGTCAAATTTGACGACTCTTGGCTCAAAACTTACTTATGTTTGGTCGAACAAGTCCACAAAATTTCAAGTCTGGCCCGGCATATTTACTATTGATCGTGCCAACTTTTATGCTTTTTCAGTCAAAAACCAACATCGAAACCTAGTGGACCTATACCAAAGTGCTCGTATTGCCTGTTGAAATCATTTTTGGGCTTTGGGATGACCACCAAACATCATTTCAAACTAGACATTTCATTTCCCTTGCAATACAGGGGAAAACTTTCATGTATTTAACCTAAAAGTTGATGTTTTGAGTCAATAAGTGGAGATAAGTTACTGAAATCAAAACCAACCACTTCAAAATAACCTTCCCAGATAGACTGGCTCCCCATGTTCATATCACTAACCTGGTGCAGATTTCAACACATTAGTGAATTGATTCTGACACTTCATCATCAGCGGTAGTTTCCTAAGCGATAATGAAAGTCACACGACATGGGGCAAGCCACAAAATACAATAGAAACCAAATATTAACGACTCAAGCCAACTCGGTTGTAGTGTTTTTCTTTTCGAATCGTCTGCTGGCTATGCGCTCCACACTTCTAGCATGAGAAATTTACGGTGCTCCGATTAATTTCTCATACGGACGTTCACTCCCCCCTCCCCCCGCCTCCTAGACAGACAGACACACCGAGCGGAGGCAGAGGGAATCACCGAACTTGCAGCTTACACTGCCTTGCAGCTTGGTCCGGCGTCGTCTCGATGTAAACATTGCTGTCTGGGTGCTTTTAACCATGGATATTGACTTTTATAACGTGGTCAGGTAACTAGTAGGCGATATCTGTCGTTTCTGAGTCGTCTGGTTGTTTGTTTCTGTGAAGTGGTTTCATTTTTCATTTATTATTTTTAGAAAATGCTCCCTGGCAGAGGTGTCAGATTGCAGTGGCAGGTTAACTGAGGCCTCATCACTGTACAGGAGTTCCTTCCTGAAGATCCGTGCTGTTGTTGGTAAGTGTTTGTGTGTGAGAAACAATGAAAACTTTTCTTGGATGAGTTTCATGCCGCCAGGCAAAATTGATGACCCTCTGGGCAAGTAACAAGATTACACAATACCAAGCAGTTCAATGCAGTAAGAACCTCCACCAGCTTTCAGAGCTTGAAATGTTGATCTCAAGTCAGTATTGATTCTAGCTCTGCAAGATGTCACTGCTGTAACATCCCTTTTACAAAACATTTGAACCCGAAGAAAGGTCTCTTCCTGGAGGCCAACATGTGTCTCAAATAATCCGTTCAAAGATACAAATGCACCCAAGCTGGAGGCTCTATTCATGTCACAAGCCAGTTGATTTTTCCGAAGGTTATTTATTACTTTTTAATGATACATTCTAGCTAACTTTAATGACAATTACTAAACGTTGGTTTAATTTGTAAAATAATATACATATGCGCCTAGTAGCCTCCTCGCCTCAAAAAAAAAGCAATGGATCTTTTTGCCTATTAGAATGATGGCTGTTTAGCCTTTGTTTCATCGTCCTTAAGCTTTGCTGGATCAACAATGCTCGCTCGGACCTTTGGACGCTTGTGATTGCGACCCGTGCACTTAAGGCCGTCCCCCTAGAGCTTTAAAATGAAAACGAACCTTACCTATGGTTCAATTTGAAGTTTTCTATCGTCGAACTACCCTCCAGCCTCGTCACTCTGGAATAGAATTTTAAAGTCCTGAAGACGGCCGGGTTTAATTGAAAATTCTGGCGAAGTCCTCCTTGAGGTACAATTTAATGATGATAAAAAGCATAACTTATTATTGATTACATGCAATCATTCTGGATTGAATTTGTAAAATTGGTTCAAATTGGCTGGTGTGCTGACATCTGTTTTTTTTTTTGTAGGCCAGTTGCTCTGCTGATAGTGATTTAGAGCCAGGAGGGTTTTGAAGGCGATAGATGCTCAATATATTTGTTATGATACTGCCTTTTGACCAAGGAAAGCAGTCAACTAGTCAGAAGTTGAGCCTTGATAACCCAGAATTCTCAAGCAGAAAGCTAACACCCAGGATCTAACAGTGGATATCACCTCTGCTGGGTTTGTGTTTAGCCCAAAAGATGGATCAGTTTATGTCTGCTGATGAGGTACAGTTAACCTGCCACTGCAATCTGGCACCTCTGCCTGAGCATTTTCTAAAAATAATAAATGAAAAATGAAACCACTTTACAGAAACAAACAACCAGACGACTCAGAAACGACAGGTATCGCCATACTAGTTACCTGAACACGTTATAAAAAGTCAATATCCATGGTTAAAAGCACCCAGACAGCAATGTTTTACATCAGAGACGACGCCGGACCAAGCTGCAAGGCAGTGTAAGCTGCAAGTTTGGTGATTCCCCTCTGCCTCACGCTCAGTGTGTCTGTCTGTCTGGAGGAGCGGGGAGGGAGTGAACGTCCGTATGAGAAATTAATCAGACACCGTAAATTTCTCATGCTTGAAGTGTGGAGCGCATAGCCAGCAGACGATTCAACAAACTGAAAAACACACAACCGAGTTGGCTTGAGTCGTTAATATTTGGTTTCTATTGTATTTTGTGGCTTGCCCCTTGTATGTCGTGACTTTCATTATGGCAGGAAACTACCGCTGATGATGAAGTGTCAGAATCAATTCCACACTAATGTGTTGAAATCTGCCAGGTTAGTGATATGAACATGGGAGCCAGTCTATCTGGGAAGGTTATTTTGAAGTGGTTGGTTTTGATTTCAGTAACTTATCTCCCTTATTGACTCAAAACATCAACTTTTTGGGTTAAATACATGAAGTTTTCCCTGTATTTGCACTGTAAAAAAAAAAAAACTATTTGGAGACTATTTTGTAACATCCGTGCCATGTTGACAAACAACTATGCTGTTCACAACAAGGCAGTATGTTGAAAAACAATAACAATGACTGTTTACTAGCAATGCACAGAACTTTATTGTGTTCTGGACAACTATTGCTGTTAATTGACAACTTCTGTTGTAGCTTTACAACATTTTGCTGTAACTTGAACTTTGTTGTTACCTGGACAATGACGTTGTTTGCAACAACAGCCGTTGTTGTTCTACAACGAGTCAGTTAAAAACTTAACAACAATTTGCTGTTAATTCACACAGTATTAATTTTTACAGTGTGCATAGGAAAGAAATGTCTAGTTTGAAATGATGTTTTGGTGGTCATCCCAAAGCCCAAAATGATTTCAACAGGCAATACGAGCACTTTGGTATAGGTCCACTAGGTTTCGATGTTGGTTTTTGACTGAAAAAGCATAAAAGTTAGCACGATCAATAGCCGGGTGTTCCAAAAAAAAGTTTTCTGGGACTCAACCGTTTTTGAAAGTTTATTCGGTTACGAATCGATTGGTACAAACCCGAGCGTTCTCCGACCTCGGGAACAGGGCGCGCATCACCGATTAAGATTTCGGCCTCGCAGTGCAGTTTGCGGTGGTATGGGCGCGCGGGTCGCTGCTAACGCGCCGCTCGGTGGTGCCCGGGTTCATGTTTACACCATATGTTCGTTAAAGGGTCCGTCTTCGAATGCCGCTTGTCCGACTGCGCTGCGACGCTTCGTTCGGTCTGTAGAGCGAAGGCCTCGGCGAGGGGCCTAACTACCATGGAGGAGATCGGTGTGTGGTAGAGGGTATTTTTCGCAGCAGAATTCTCGCTAGGTGTCGCCTGTTGTAGGCCCATTCCGCCGTGCCAAGTTTCCGCACCGGCAAACCTACAAAAAACGGCACGCAATTGCGTCTCATAGCCCAGGACTGACCTGACGCTGTTTGAACTGCGCGCGCTAACTCAGCCGGCGGCCGGTAGGAAGCAGCGTCCACGTAAACGACTGCCGGAGGTTAAATTTAGTTGAGTTTCAAGTGATATAATTCCTTCTAAACTCGAAACCTAACATAATATCCGTATTCACGCCATCCGGAACTAAATTAACTGTGTGCTTCGGCGGAGGGTCCTCCAACCGTCCACCCGGCCGAGCCGGCACCAGTAGGCGCGCTCTGTTCAAACAGCGTCATGTCAGTGCAGGGCGAAGAGACGCGATTGCATGCCGATTTTGTAGGTTTGCCGGTGCGGAAACTTGGCACGGGGGGATGGGCCTACTACAGGGGACCCCTAGCGAGAATTCTACTGCGAAAAATACCGTCCACCACTCGCCGATCTCCTCCATGGTAGTTAGGCCCCTCGTCGAAAGCCTTCTCGCTCTACTACCCGAACGCAGCGTCGCAGCGCAGTCGGGAAGCGGCATTCGAAGGAGGACCCTTTAACGAACATATATTCTAAAAATGAAGCCCAAGCACCACCGAGCGGCGCGTCGGCAGCGACCCGCGCGCGCATACCACCGCAACCGCACCGCGAGAAATCTTTATCGGTGATCCCGCCCTGTTCCCGAGGTCGGAGAACGCTCGGGTTTGTACCAATCGATTCGTAATCGAATAAACTTTCAAAAAACGGTTGAGTCCCATAAATTCAAGACATGACCCTACATTTTGGAACACCCTAACGATCAATAGTAAATATGCCGGGCCAGACTTGAAATTTTGTGGACTTGTTCGACCAAACATAAGTAAGTTTTGAGCCAAGAGTCGTCAAATTTGACAGACCGCGTATTTTTGCTAGCTCCATTTTTCTAAAATTTTCATTGTATTTTGTCGACATTTTGTCAGTTTGGTGACTTTTTTCAAACTTTTTTTTTTCATGTCTTCAGTAGTCCCTACTGAAGCCTAAGAACCTAAGAGGTCCTCATATAATTAGGGATAGCCATTGGCGCAAAAAAGATTTACATCAATTCATCAAAATATGGCTAAAACTTCAAATTGCTCCAGAATCCAAACCGGTTTGGAGTAGCCCAAAAAAGATTTATATGGTGACTCAGGGGACCACCTGAATGGATTGACACCCCTGTAGGTCAGATCGGCCGACCTCAAATTCAGGTCGTGTGGTGACTTGGCATTGATTGCAGACGCGACTCAAAACTCCTCGCTGGTCTTGGGGATTTTGTTGTTGAAGGAGGCGCGCCAATCTACGTTTCCCATTCTGTCCCACTGGGTTTCAGATTTTCCATATCAGCACCTTGACACATGTAACTAGTGTGAACAGGCAGATAGTGGTAGATGTGAACTTACCATTTACATCAGGTTGTCAGCACAACAATCCCGAATTTTCTTCTTTCCTTGCTTATTTTTAGAAATTCAGAATATGAACTTGAGACATGTCCTTCAAGGCACTCTGGTACTATTGCAGTTCCTGGAGGAATAATACCTCTATACTCCTCCACCAGACTGCCGGAGGGGCCATTTCTTGCTGGACTCATTATAGTACTTATTAATACTCCGTAATCGCTTCTTCAGGATTTCTTCAGTATAGTAAAGATTTTTCTTGTGCATACTTTGTGTTACGAGGGCCCATGTTTTCCGATAATCTTTGTGATGCCAATCCTAAGAAAATAGACGTCTATAGATTTCTGTAGATGGTCTATTGCTGCTATAGTTGGTCTAAATTTGTAGATGTCTCTACGTAGATGATTAAAAGACGTTTAATAGACGTCT